>JBBCBC010000017.1:22431970-22903624 GCA_037126765.1 Stenogyne calaminthoides
AATCCCAAGGTACCTAAGCACGATCGTTGAGATGGCGTGGAGTGCGGCCAGCAAAGGAGGTGTGCAAGCAACTATCGGTACATCGATAGTGGATGCTCAAGCGCACAGCGTGGAAAGAAACAACCTTCTCGGTACATAGAACGAGAAAGGCCATGGTACTTTTCGGTGATGATAACTTTGGTTATACCAAAGGATTCGGAACCTTAGAGAATGATGATGTACAAAGTAACTGAGTCTCAAGATGTCGAAGGTTAAAGCACAACTATTATATCGGTTTCACACCTCGACAAGTTAGGTGTTGAGTTCTCTAACGATCAATGCACCATCAAGAATCGAGCCACTCAACATTTTTGCTAATTGGTTCATGAAAGGGACGATCTACACAAATTGATTGGAACAGATTGCCCAAGAAATGCATGCTCGATTGTCAAGAGTTCCAAAAAGTAGTAAATTGGCCTCGCACAAAAGAACGAGCCATCCGAACTTTAAAACTCTTAACAAGATTGCAAAGGATGTCTCTAGTGGAAGGACTTCCGAATGAAATATTTTCAAAAGGATCAGACATAAACAAGATGTCGAGCGAAACAGTCAAAGCTTCATTCAAAGGAATTCAGGACCAAAGCATCGAAAGAGTATTGAATCGCTCCCATATGGATTATTTGGACTAGATTACACCCATTCGATCTCACGGATTAAATATACTCGTAATCGTGGATGACTATTCCAAGTTTACGGGTTATATTCTTACATAAGAAGAATGAGACGACAACGAAGATACAGAAATTCTTTAAAGATTACAAAATGAGAAGGGTATTTTGATAGTAAAAATCGAGATGGGATTGCAGTACGCTGCACTTCAACTCTTTTATTATCGAATTTTGCTTAAGTTTGGTATCTGAAGATGAAACATCAAGCCTAAGGACGCCACAACAAATAAAATGGAGAAGTGAGCGGAGAAAACAGAACTCTCAAGGAAGTTTGCTAAGATCATGTTAAAATTTCTAACATGCAATACCAAGCCATTTCACGGTGACGTATAATCAACACCGCATGCCATCTTCCCGTAATGGATGTCTTGACTAAGGCTCGCTACAAAACACCTTATGAATTGTGGAAGGGGAGAAAACCTCGTGTCTCTTACTTCCATGTTTTTGGGTGTAAATGTTTATACACAACAATGGGGAAGAGTTATTGAAGACTTTTGAGGCCCAAGTCGAGATGAGGTATATTTCTAGGATATTCTCATCTAGCAAGGGGGTTTACACGCATTTAACCTACTGGAAAGAACACCCCATGTAATTTTTGATGAAGCATCTTGTGAACAAAGGAAACTCGCCAGCGAGAACAAAGATGTACCGATCAACAAGAACTCGAGCCCGAAAATGGATCATTAACGATCGAGGAAAAAGAATAAACTAGAATAAAGATACATTCCGGATCTAAGTGATTCACGGATCATTCAGATCCTAAAGGACGATCAACTCGTCGATGAAGAAGTCGAGCATATTTGAGATAAGATCAACCGAACTATCCGTTCGGGGGAACATCGAAGTTCCTATTTAACGACATCAAGACATGATGAGTCCAACATCACCGAGACTTGTTCTTATCCGTGGATCATAACTCCGCTGCACCCCCAATCACTAGTAATGAAATTTTATCGAAAACGGACGTGTTCTCAAATCGACACAAATCGTAGCAGGGAGACTGGATAACAATCATCCAACCGATCTCGACATTCGAGACCCATCCGATAAAGTTAAAACTAGACATCGATTGGTGAAAGTGCCATGTATAAACCAAGTATCCGGCTTGTGAAGGAACCAACAACAATAGAGGAAGCTCTACAAGACGCAAGTCGGATTCTAGCCGCATGCAAGCAAGAAGCCGAACAGTTACGTAAAATCAAGTTTGGGAACCGCAGACGCACCCAAGTCATCAAGACATTATCGCACAAAGTGGTATTCAAGAACAAAGAGATGAGAAAAATGTCATCACTTAAATAAGGCAAGACTTGTTGCTAAGGGTATTCACAATCGGAAGGAATTGATTATGATGAGACCTTCGACCGGCCGTCGCCTAGAAGCCATTCGTCATTTTTGGCATATCTTCCCCACAGAGGGTTCACGTGTATCGATGGATGTAAAGAGTGATTTCTAAACGGGGTACTAGCAGAGGAAGTTTATGTTGAACAACCTCCAGGCTTTGAAAAGGGCAAACCAAGGTACCGCTTAAGAAAAGCTCTTTATGGCCTAAAACAAGCCCTCGAGCTTGGTATGATACACTTCTCGATTCTTGATCGGCAGTGGGTTCACTAAAGGAATGGGGATGAACCTTATTGAATAGAAGATGGAAAAGATATTCTCGATGGTTCAGATCACGTGGACGACATCATCTTCGGATTCCTAACAAGAGTCTATGTGAAAGATTCAAAGAAATCGATGCAAGGGAAGTTCGAGGATGTCCATGATGGGTCGATGAATTACTTCTGGTCTTCAAGTAAAAGCAAAAGTACGAATGGGATATTCATCCGCTAAAAAAAGACACTAGGAATTTATCGCTAAGTTTGAGTTCAAAATTGTAGGAAGCCAAAATTCTATGATGATCGGATTCAAGATGGATCCAGATTGGAGGATGGTCGTAAAACAAATCGGAAGGAATATAGGGCTCCAATTGATCTTTACTATACACCGAACGCCGGCAGAATTTATATAACCTTCGCAGAGGTGTATGTGCGATTTCGTGCAAATCCAATGATAAGCCACCTAGAAGCGTTTGCCGGATTCTTAAGTATCCAAGGGACTGGGGAGAATTGGTTTATTTTACCCATCGATGATAATCTAGAGCTTAGTGGGTATTCTGATTCCGATTATGGAGGTTGCAAGATCTATTGTAAAATCCACCTCAGAACTTGTCGGTTCTTAGGAAGTAAAACCCGATCTCGTGGTTTTCAAAAATAAGGCACATCGGTTGCAAACATCTACTATCAAGGCAATATATGGTCGCAGGGAAGTTGTTACTCCTAAATCGCTCCGGTTTTAGTCGTCAATGAGGGATTATAACATTGAAGCAACAACGTACTTATTTTTTTCGGATAGTAATAGTGCTATTGCAATCACCGTAGTCCCGATTCTACATACAAGATGCAAGCATGTGGATGTCGACACCATTTTATAAGAGATCATGTTGAAAAGAAGAATATCGAGAATGGAAAAGATTCATACCGATATACGTAAAGTCGATATTTTAAACCAAGCCCCTCAATGAGATCGAGATTCAGAGAATTATGCAATGAGCTAGACTTCGGATCTTGGAGAAAAAGCACCTAAAATGTTCGATTTAATGATTCCTTAACCATTTGTTAAGAGACTAACCAAGGTTGAAAGGAATCAGTTGAGTTTGGTATCTCATCGGATCGTAAGACTATCCAAGGAACCGATGCGAGAAATCGATCATATTTACAAGATTATCGCATTAAAGGAACTCGGATCAGTTAAGCGTTTAGGACAAAGGAAATGCTTTTTTAAAAGGATTATCCGACAATCGGGCCAGGTTATTTTACATCTTTGTGAGTCAATTAAGGCGATATTCAAACAAGCAAGATTTATAAGTGCCGTGGTATTCACAAGATTAAAGCAAAATCATAAAGATACAAGAATTTTACACAACGATGGAATAATAGAACTTTTATTGATAAAGACCAAGGTCGGGTTACATTACAAGATACAAGTACAAAGGACCCGTGAGGTCAAGACATCAAATGATAACCAAAAATCCTAACTCTAAACCCCAACCCAAGCCATAACCCCTAAACCTTCATCCAAACCCAAACCCGATCTCACAGGAAGTGATTAAGAGGAAAGAGAGAGATTTTTAAGATCTCATGCTCTCATTTTCCCTACTTAACAGGTGAGTGAGGCTTGAAAGGTAATCCTATCTTAAACCCATGGATTTCTCCAATGGAGGAGGAGAGCTTGAGGGGATTTTTGCGGAGAAGCCCCAAGAAGGAGTCGGTGGGGTCTCCATTTTGTTAAATGGTGAGTTGATATAGGAAGATTAGATGTTGTCCTCGATCAGACCGTATATCAAACTCACGTCGCCATTTTCGGACTAAGTGTCTGTTGATGGTAATCGCCATAACGATAGACGCCAAGGTGCATACCGGTTAGGAGAAGTCTTCGGGTTACCAACAAAGAACCGCCGCCATGGTGGTAGAGAAGCTTGCAACAATCGGGAGGAAATCTTTGACGATGACAAAGCAAAGATAAAGGACACAAAATGGTTGATTTGAGAAGTCAAATCATTGGAAATGGGGTAAAGGTATTTCCTTAAGTTTAACAGGAAATAAGGGTTCACCAGATACATGATTATACAAAGAAGATAAGTATGGTGAATGGGTTATGTTGTGTAAAACAATTGGTCAATTTATAGAGGCCAAAGCAAGTCTGAAATGCAAATAAAAGTTCTCAAAACCTTTTAGAGAAATCGCATCAGAAGAGGACAAATGGGAATCACGCTGATCGAATGGATAAATTACGCGGATTGACATATCGAAAGATTTAGGACGATAATTACAAGATGTCAAATCGTACCAACTTAGGAATAGAGCCTACTATTCTAGACTAAGTTTTGGGCGGTAACATTTATTCCAAGAATTGGATTGACTTTGAGAAGTATCGGATCGTGTCAACCAAAATCGATACATCTGAAGTCGACGATGAGGAAGATCAATGAACTTGAAACTCCAACAAATCAGATACATCACCCATGAGTAAAACAAGAAATATCAGTTGAAGGGGAACCTCAATCCATCAAGAGATCGGCGGAAATCGGACATATTAGGAAAGATCGGTTGAGCTTGAAACCCTCAAACCGTCGAGATGCAAGTGAAGAAGATGTTTAAAAGGATCGGTTGGGAAATTTCAAAGGCTTTTAGCGGCATTACTAAGATCAACAAGTGAAATCAACATGATTAGTGGTATTGATGACATAATATCACCAACCAGATACGCCTTTCTTTTCTTGTTATTTACTTATTTATCGGATCTTATCGATATTATTTTTTATTGCACCCATTATCCTTGTGAGATTTATTCCCGCAATTCATTTAATGCGATGAGGAAACATGTATTAACCGGCCATTAAACGAAATGACGTAAAAGAGTTTCTCAGAGAGGCCGACAAACATCATACTTCAGGTTTTATCCGCCAATGCTCAAGAGAAAATACCGATTGTTGTTTGACATTTTGTCAAAAAACAATAATGGGTATTAGATTCGTTCGAGATGCTATTACATCATCCCAAACCCAGACAAAGATGGCCGCAATAATTGATGAAGCAAAAAACATCAATGGGGGTTTTTCAAGGCCATTCGCATTTCCAAGAACATGAGAAATTTGAGTTGATGAGTGGAGGCAGTATTCGATGAAGAAGATCAAGAATCTCAACAAGGTTGCGGTTATCCTTCAAGATAAATGCAAAGGCCAATGGGAACGTAATGGACTGAAGTCCTATAGTTTTCATCAACCCTTCACCATTTTTGGGCCAACAGACGAAGATATGCCAACCCCTAAAAGTCCAAGAAAGGGAAAAGGCAAGAAGGCAACTCCTTCACACCAGATCGGGCGGAACCATTTCAAGCTGGTGAAGGTTGAAGGCCCAGCACTCACCGCCAAAAGAAGAAGAAAAAAAGGGTGAAGAGAAGAGGAGAAGAGGTCATAAGCAAGCTCCCATGACTGGCGTTGTCAAGATGAGTCGGATGAAGAAGGAGCCCAAACGGCTGTAAAACCACAAAATCAAGGTGAAGCATCGCACAGCAGATGCGCCAAGCCGAGAGCTCGCCAGGATCATTACGAGGAAAGACGCCTGAAGACGTTCGATCTTCTTCTCCTCCGGCCACTGGCGATTCACCCCTTTCAAATTTAACGCCGAAAGCATGTCTCTCCTATTCTTCCACTGCCCACAACTCAAACTGACGATTCGGAATCGGAAAGTTTACCTGTTGTGGAACTGTAATATTCCTGCTTCATGGCCAAGTAACCTCTGAGTCGAACCGATCAGCCAACTTCACCTACTCAAGCACAACCAGAACCTTCAATATCTCATCAAATTGAATCCGGCCAGAAAAATTCTGAGTCCAGATAACAAAGATCATAACAGGAGAAAGGGATCGCACGAGAATCGAAAAGAGAAATTGATGAGTTATATCCTAATCGTCGCCCAACCGCCATAAGAGAAGAAGTCATGGAGATCCTCACCGAGAGATCTTAGATTAAAAAAAGCTTCTCCGGACTTTATAATCATTATTGAAGAGATGGGCGGCGGACGAAGGGCGGGATTTCGAGACCGACTTGAGGAAATACGCTAAAAGGGATCACCGGCTAGTGATATCAAGAAAATCACAAAGCTCGATCCACAGAAGCTAGGGTTGCTTAACAGTGAAGAAACGAAATCTGTGACAAGACTTCAGCGAGCATACCATCGTGAAGGATATGCGAGTCGCCGATGATAGTGGGAGTGGTCTGCCGCAGCTTCATGACCAACCACTTTGGAGGCCAAACAATCGAACGATCAAGTGACACTCAACATTCCAACATCACATGTCACCATCGATCAACTTCGAGAGATCGAGATCGTTTTCAAAGATCTCTGAAAAGAAGAAGTTGAGGGGATCGATGTTCGATCAAAGGCGAATCGCCATCAAGGAAATAAAAGATGAAAGGAAATGGCTATTTCGATCGGGCAATCAAAGATCAGTTTTCCCTAAATCAGGTCCATCACAATACTTAACTGAGCCCGATAAAGACCCGATGCCAAATCGACTGTGTGGATAAACAAAGAAGTTTCTTTTCCGATGCTCATCGACAAGCTAGAATTGACAGAAGAGAAACTTGACAAGTTGATTACCACACTCTCTATCGCCATGAAATCGCCAAGCCGAAATATATCAACAATTCAAAATCTAACTGCCAAACTCAAGGCATATCTATTGCAGATCTCAACAAGGCGTCGCAATAATCCTCGCCCTTCCGACCTCCCATCTCACTACTCTTTTGATCAAACCAAAAGGGGGAAGGACAAGAGGAGAAACCAGAATCGACAAAAACAGATGAGGGACATCGCGAGAGAGTCAAGAAAAAAAACCCGGCCAGCCAAAAGCGAGATAAGATACCGGGTGAAAAGATATCCAAAGAATGACATATAAAGAGAAGAAGCCCGGAAAAGCCAAGAAGAAAGCATATGTAAAAATGGCAGAGGCGTAAAAATCGAACAGAAATTCAGATTGAGAGGAAGAAAGGAAGGGTTGGAAAATCCCGCACGTAACCTAAGTTCGCTAGCAAGAGTTGATGAGATCATCCTAAAAACTTACAAGATGCTAAGAAATTTGAGAATGGAATAAGATTAGGAGTGAATGGCTTCGGATGCCTTTTTGTTCTTAATCTTGTTCCACAAGAAGAATCTCCCGATGAAGAATTCCTCAACCAAGTTGCAAAATAAATATCCGGATTTTCTTAAGTATCCGGAAAATGAGGCAAAGCCGATCAACGCCAAAAATAACTGCCAAGAGTACGATCATCCGAGTACTCAAGAAGGCGCAGACGCTCATTCGACAGACCGGCATTTCAAAGATTCTATTTTGACATCTTGGCGTAGAACTAAATAACCGATCCCCGAGCGCATCGATGATGTCAAATGGAAACTTTATCGGATCTTCAACGCCTCTAAAATCAAAGAGAGATGCCGAGAGGATACAAGCTTCCAAAGAGTGAAGAATCAAGACTAATGAGGATCATTTGCTTTATTTTCAAACTTTTCTCGATGTAACATGTAATCATCATCTTTAATGAGAAAAGTTTATCTTTTCGATCCTAAGACAAAGTCTCATTGTCTTCGATTATATGCTCTTAAGCGTTTCTATTTTTTATCAATCGCTTTGGTTTCTCAAAGTGTTTTGGTTTTCATCAAAAAAGGGAAATTTTTGGGAAATTTATAGTTTTGATGAAAGTTCCGAAAAACACATGTATTAGACCAAATGACATATGTTACCGAATCGATGTTTATATTACTCGCATAGGAGACCAGCTTGATAATTAATGATAGACAACCGATGTAATAGATAGGTCACATATTAAGGGAAACCCAATATGCTAAGGTCGATTCAAGACTCAAAGAAACAAATGATATCCCGATGGTGCCGGAATGCTAGAATGAATGTAAGATCGTTGATCCCCGATCCAATTAGATATCTCAAAGAAGTCATGAAGCTCAAAGTCAATACCGGAAGATCGCACTGCAAGACCTACATCAGGCCGAGTTCCGCTAGTGAAGCTAAGTCAACCAAAGCACCAAGACTCTATCAGTAGATCGATCACCAGATCGACAGTCACCACCAGAAATTGATGTTTCACCTAATCATACGTCGATGATCCGAAATAAGAAGAACATCGCTTAGTTGGAAGAACATCACCGAAAAGTGAGTCTCGCTATCCAATAAGAACAAGACACGTATGATCGGAGCCGCAATTGTGGATTTGACGCCACTTCTCTCTCTCAGATGACGCCAAAGTACAAACGCGACGCTTTTCGCCATGCCGCTCCCCGGCTCGCCACATCAAGCTCGCAAGCCTACAAACATACCAAATTCAAATTGTTCTCCAACGGCTCTTTGATTTCAAGGTCTATATATATGGGATTACACTTGTGAGTGAACAACGGAAATAATAACGTAAAACGCCAACAATCAAGAAGCTCAAGCTAATTTCGATTTCCAGACAAGAACACGATCAAGAAGATTATCTTTTATTAAGTGTTCATCCCATAAGTTCTAGATAGAAATCTTTTCATCTGGCTATTAGGTCGCTTATACGCAAGAAAAGATTTCATAGTTGAACCATTAAAACAATCTTACCCAAACCCCCAAGTTTAGGGGTTGTTGTTTAGCAAGATTGAGACTAGGGTTTCTAGTTCTCGATTTCAGATCGGGTTGAGTGTGAACTCCCTAAACATCTAGTCGATTGCATCTTGGTTGGACTAACACATAAAAACTAAGTCCATTGGTTAAGTCGGTTAAGTCGTGGTGCCTCAGAAAAGGGGAAGAGGGACGTAGGATCGGTTGTCCAATCCACTATAAATCTTGTGTGCCTCTTTCGCTTTGATTAACTGCATTTTACACAATCGCACACAACCTTTTAAAACATACATATTCCAAGTTGAGATCACCTAGCACCAAGCTTCGATTCGATTATACCCGACAATTCACTAACTCGATTAAAAAGATTAACTTTGGAATTGATGATCAAAACCGGTTTTTCACACGGGTAAAACTTAAGTTTTCCGCGACACATGATTAAACTGAGAAGTTATCAATCGATTCCTTCAAGCGACAAGAAGTTGGTTATCGCCCAAACCGATTCACTAAGACTGATCAAAGTTAACGCGCCTCACACTGACCCACAAAAAGTTTTCGTGTCTATTCACCCCTCCTCTAGACCCTCACTAAACCCGCTCGACCTAGGGACCCCTGATTTAATCTGATATGTCTTGAATCGATCACCTTTTGTCTCGAACTTCGATCGGCCTACTTATCCGACTTTTCTCGACCTTCTCCTTATCCGAACTTCAAATCGGCTCCTCGTCTGGTCTTCTCGATCACTTGAGATTTTAACTCAACTGATTCCACTTAACCCGTTAGTTTTTTAACCAACCGGTTCTCGAGATCGGTCCTTCACCATATCGTGCATTTTCTAAGATCCGTATTCTAGCTCGTTGATAACTCTCGAATCTGATCTCGCCTAGCGTTTAATTAAGATATCGTTTTTTCGCTTGTCAAGATGGATCTTTTTCCATCCTCGATATTCTTCTTTTTCAACGTGATCTCTCGATAAAATGGTGTCCGACATCCACATGCTTGCATCTTGTATGTAGAACAGATTCTCGAAAGTGTTTGCACAAGACTATTATCGCATGCAATATAGTACGTTTTAGCTACGATGTTGTAATCCTCACCGACTTAGCCAGAGATTTGGGAACAATATTCGCTGACCCATATATTCTCGCTTCAAGTAGTAGATGCTTAATCGACATTCCGCTTTTCGAAACCAAGAGATCGATTTATTTCAGAATCGACATGAACCCGAGGTTGACTTTCTTCGATTCTGCAACCTCCGTAATCAATCGTAATACCCACTAAGCTCTAGATCATTATCCGGCGGGTAAAATAAACCAAGGTTTACATCCCTTTAGATACATGAGAACCGCTTTTTCTAGGTGGCTTTGCATCGATTTGCTTTGAAAACCGCACATACACCCATCGCAAAAAGTAATGTCCGGTCCGGCAACAGTCGGTATAGTTGATCCAATCGAGAGCTCTATATTCTTTCTCGATAAATTTCTCGACCATCTTCATGGATCCATCTTGAACCTTGGCCATCATGGGGAATTCTCGCCCTTACAATGTTGAACTCAAACTTTGCCAAGAGATTCCTTGTGTACTTTTTGGCAGATGAATATCCCTTTGTACTTTACTTGGACTTGTAAACCCGTAAAAGTAATTCATCCGACCCATCATGGACATCTTGAACTTCCCTTGCATCAATTCTTTGAACTTTTCACATAACTTATTGGGAGATCCGAAGATGATGTCGCCCACGAATCGGGGAACCATCGAGAATATCTTCTCCATCTTCTATTCTCAATAAGGTTCTGCCCACTATTCCTTTAGTGAACCCATTGCTATCAAGAATCGGAGAGAGTGTCATACCAAGCTCGAGGACATTTGTTTCAGTCAGAAAGAGCTTTTCTTAAACGGCACACTTGATTTGCCTTTTTTCAAAGCCCAAGGTTGTTCGATTATAAACTTCCTCTCGCTAGTACCCCATTTAAGAATGCACTCTTTACATCCATCCGATACACAATGAACCCTTTGTGGGCAAAAGATATGCAAAACAAATTTAACGGCTTTCTAGACGAAAGCGATCGGGTGCAAAGGTCTCATCATAATCAATTCCTTCCGATTGTGAATACCCCTTAGCAACAAGTCTTTACCTTATTCTGGTTATGACATTTTTCTCATCTCTCGCATTTCTTCAATACCCACTTCGCGCTAATTACATCTTGATGAGTCGGGTGCAATTCCACCAATTTCCAAACTTGATTTCTCTCAAATCGCTCCAGATTCCTCTCAGATGACTAGAATCCAACTAAGGTGGTTGTAGAGCTTCTTCATCGTAGTTGGTTCCTTCAAAGAACAGATAACAACAAAGACATGGCACTTTCAATTAACTGATGTCTAGTTTTGAATCTATCGATGGGTTCCGATAATCGATCACTGGATGATGGTAATCCAGTCCTTCGCTCGACGTCGCTTGTTTGGAGAACATCATCCATTTCCGATAGTAGTTCATTACTAGTGATTGGGAGTGGTGCGTAATTATGATCCACTTGATAAGAACACGTCTCAAACCGATGTTGGACTCCATCATGTGCCGATGTACGCTCATAGGAACAGGAGTTCCCTCGAACCAGATGGTTCAGCTTTGATATTGTCTCACCGGTATAAAATTTCTTCATCGACGTTGTATGCGTACCTTAGGGTCCTGATTGGTCGTTGAATCAGCAAAGATCAAGTTCTAGATGTACACCTTTACGTGGAAAAATTTCTTTCTCCTTGATGCTTAGCCGATCCATTTTAACGTGTCGACGTAGCGGTTGAGCCGGGTAACGGCTTGATCTCGAGGCGTTTTCTTTTTGTTCAAGATGTCTCATCAAAGACCACATGGGTGTTTCTTCCACAACTAGGTTCGTTTGTTGTAAACCCCGAAGCCTTTTGGATGAGGAATATCCTAAGAATATACCCTCATCTCGACTTCGCCTCAAAAGTCTTCAACCCACTTTTCCCATTGTTGTGAATGAAACACTTGCACCCAAAAAACATGGAAGTATGAAACACGAGGTTTTCTCGCCTTTCCACGTTCATAAGGTTTTTTGAAGTGAGTCTAGTCGAGAACATCCTGCTCGGAAAGTATGGCATCACGGTGTTGATTGCTTACGCGTAAACGGCTTTGTGTCGCATGTTCAATTAACATGGTGCGAGCTTCTTTGAGAGTTCTGTTTCTCTCCGTTCGCTACTCCATTTTGTTTGCGTGCTTGCAAATTGACTTCTCATGTCAGATATTTTAAACTCAAGCAAAACCAAGAATAAAGGAATTCGTGAACTCGTACCTTTATCTCGATCCGATTTTTACTATCTTCGACACCACTTCTCATTTTGTAGCTTCTTGAGCAAATTTCGTATCTTTGTCGTTGTCTCGTTCTTCTTGTATAAGAATACCCCCAAGTAAACTTGGAATAATCATCCACGATTACTAGAGTATATTTTATTCCATCGAGACATCGACCGGGTGTAACTCGTCCGAATAGATCCATATGAAGGGCTTTGCGATTTCATCGATGCCGGGTCCGTATTCCATTGAATGAGGCTTTAACTTGTTTTCCCATCGACATGCGGCACATGTCCGATTTTGGAGAATATCTCATTCGGAAGTCCTCAACCAAAGACATCTAGCCTATCTTATTAAGAGTCTTGAAGTTCGGGATACTCATTCTTTTTGCGCTGAGCCTAAATCGCTACTTTTGGAACTCTTAACAATTAAGCATGTATTCTCGGGTAAACTGTTCCAATTCATCGTGGTAGATCGCCCCTTTCCTCGAATCCGCTTAGAAGGTTTGTTGAGCGACTCGATTCCTAATCGTACACTTGTGACTCGAGAACTCAACACCGAATCCGTTGTCGCAGAATTGTGATACTTATAGTAGATTGTGCTTTTAATCCTTCCACATTTGAGACTCCAGCTTGCTTGTACATCATCATTCTCTGTTGTTCAATACTTTGGTTAAACCAAAGTTATCATCACCGAAGAGTACACGCGGGCCTTCGTTGTTCTTTGTAAGAGCTAAGGAGATGTTTGCTTCCAACGTATGTGCCTTGAGCATCCACTATCGATGTACCAGATAAGTAGCTTGTACACCTCCTTTTGTTGGCCATCCCACGCGAACAAGAATCGAATCGGGGCTTTAGGTACTTTGGAATTGGGTCTGGGGGTTAGTGGTGGATTTAGGGATCCACACAAACAGAAAGCACTTATATGAAAATCGATAGATTAGAAGGTCCGATTGTCTCCCCATACATATCAACATAATCATACACGCCTCTTTATATGCTTTTCGATTAGTATGATTATTCGTGTGAGCCTTGGGTGACTTAGAAGACTTGGGATTTTTTCTTTATATTTTTCTTCTTTGGTGCTTTGGCGGCTCAGTGCAAAAGAACCCCAGATCTCTGTTATAAGGGTAGGTACGATCGCTACCATCGAAAGATTCATATCTTTTTGGCATGTATGGTCTTTAAGTTTACCCATAGCTTGTTTATTAGGCAAATGACCTTTTGATTGGGTCTTCGGGGATTAGATTTCCTTTTTTACAAAGTTGTCTCTTCTCGATACCTAATCACGATCAAAATTGAGGTTTCTTCGTAAGAACCTGGTTTCGCTGATTCCTGCTGATGTTTAATCGTTGGGGTCCATTTTTGTTCCTTTCCGACAGCACTTGCCTTTACTTCCTCAAAGGTGTCTTTTTTCCCTTTATCGATACAAGTTTAACTTTTAGTGTATCTTTGTTAGAGACTTCGTTTGATTACACCCTTCCAAGTGAATCAAACGGGGCATTTGAGGATGTAGAAGGGTTCTTATACCCAATTCCCTTCTTGTTAGTCGACGCTCAAAAATAGGTGTTCATTTCTTGAACGGTTTTTGATGACTTTGTGAAAACCTCTATTTTCTTGGCTAAAACTATCCTCAAGAGATTTTAGACTCTCATGTAGTTTAATAGCTCATCAAATTTAGCTTGAAGGATTTTGAAATCATCAACTTGCTATTTGTTGATCGCTAGTCGATCTTTGATCCGCTTCTCCCGATCGAAGATTTAACTTTCGTAACGTTAAGTTCCTCGTTACCTTCTCGAAAGGGAGTTTCAGCGATTTCGATTCAAGATTTTTACCGAGAGCGTTCTCTTTAACAAGCTGATTATTTCGATCTTATTTTGTCATTTTTCACCTTCCACTATTGTATAAGTGTTCATCGCATCGTAGAGATCATCAAGCAATTGCTCGGAGTAGAGTTCGCAAGTCAATCTCTTCCAAAGAAAAAGCACACAGCGGTGTGGAAATTCGAAAAGGTAGGTTTGAGGTTACCCAGATTGGTCCTCCTTGACATCAAGCAGATTTCATCGTCATCCAAGAGAATATTAGATCTTCATGTTCGTGGGAAGCTCAATGAAGATCGCCATCGGATGAAGTCTTCACAGATGAGTAGCCAGAATCCTCGAAAGGCGATAGAAATCATCAATTCCGGATGTGTCGATGACCATGGCTTTTTCTATCTCCGAGGTGTTGCTCTCTTCGCTTTTTTCTTGGCTCTCTCCGAGTCAGTCGGAGGCGCTTGGGTCTTTGAAGTGACTGGTTTCCTTGATTGAAGCATGATCCTCTGGAACTAACTTCCTCTCGCCAGTGAGTCACTCCGTCAGAGGATCCGCCGGGTGACTTTCCTTTCTAATGGTAACTGAACTCCTTCCGTCAGATCTGTTATATCTTCTCATCCGACAGATCATCTCTTTTTTTTTTTCTCGGATCTCTTCGATCATCGATCCGTTCTTTCTAGTGATCATTAGTTGGCTTCTGTTTCTTCTTTTGTCTTGATAGTCTCAGAGAATCTCGATACTTACCAAGTTGAGTATTTGATCTTTCAATTTTCCTGCAAGCAGAGCGACCGTCACCTGATCATTATGTTTCCAAACAGTTGATGGCCTTTGATTCGGGCCTTGGTTGCTTTTTAAACGCGAATCGATTTAGACGTTGAGGCTTCAAAGAGCATCTCGTCTTCATCCGCTTGTCCTCTTTTCGATTAAATCGAACTCGTGAGTTTTAAGGCGCCAGAACAAGCTGTACTGGCTTCATCTTGTAAATGTCTTGGCAATCCTGATTACCGGACTTTCATGTCCCATTTTCTGGGGAGAGATCTTAGGATCTTGAGTTGATATCTTTGTCCACATCTCTTCCAAGTTCTCATAGCTTATTTAATGACATGGTGATCCTCCCATCGAGCTCGTTGATGGTCTCGTGGGCAACATCTTGAGCTTTTAGAACTTCACCGGGCCAAATTTTGTAGTCACTGGGTTTTGATCCGATAATTTTCTTCAAGATATCTCAAAAAGAGTATCCCACATTTGTTTCACGATTTTGAGATACTTTATCTTTTCCTTTGTGACTTTATCCATCGCCTTCATGATTATATGCCCCGGCGCATTGTATTCAGAGTATACAACTTTCTTTTCTTCTCGCAGATCCATCGTATCGGCTTTTTTCGCAGACAAGACTTCCTGCGAATAATGTTCGGATCTCCTCCAACCGCCGGGTTGTCGGATATATGATGATGGGTCCTCGCTCATTGACTTCCATCATTCTCGCCGCTTATCGGTCCTAGATGGTTGCACATATATATGGCCCAACTGCATACTCATCAATTGAAAACTTAGGCAAATCATGATACACGCCAGAGGTATTATCCATGCCGAAGTGATGTTGAAAAAGAATGAGTTTTGAAAAACGGTTTTTCAAGATCTGTTTCAAATGACCACAAAGATTCTTCTCAAGAATCGATGATACTCAAAGCCGCTGGTTTTGTAGAACCACCGCTCGATACCATTTGTAGGTCCCTAATGAGTTTTGTGAGGGTGGAAGCTTTGAGAGGAGGTGAATAGACTTCCAAAACTTTTCGCGCGGATCGTGTGATTTGCGACATTCGATCAAAGTAGTGTATCGATTTAGATCGATGTTCAATCTTCGAAAGTGCCTAAGGGTAGATCACTGATATCCGTCGCTTAACCGAGAGTGTGGAAGCTTGTTTTAACCCGTGTGAAAACGGGTTTTATCAATTCGTATTCTTAAGTCATTTTCAATCACCGACGAAAGTGTCAACTCGACGATCGATTTGCTTGGTGCATCGAGCTTAACTTAGAATATGTATGCGCTTTAACTCCGCTTGAGTGAATAGTGTAAAGCAATAAGAAAGCAAGTAAATACACACAAGACTTTTTATAGTGGTTCGCATTTAAACCCGTTTTACGCCCACTTTCCCTTAACACAGGGAACCTTAACCTAACTTAACCGAGCTTAACCGATCTTAACCAACTTAACTCAAGGGACTTATATCCTCATGGGATGGCCGAGATGTTTATTGAGTTCACACTCTAAAGATGTTTATCGAGTTCACACTCAACCGAACTAGAAATCGAAAACTAGAATCTCTAGCCTAAAATCTTCCAGAACAAACTTAACCTAACTTCGCTTTGGGTAAAGAATGTTTGAGGGTTCCAAATCGAAATCTATCCCGGTGTTTTAGGTAGCCAAAATGCTAGTGGATAGGATTTTTTTGCTTAAGAACTATGGGATGAACACTCTAAGAATAATCTTCGAATATGGTGTTCTTCTTAGCGGAAATTCTTCTTGAATTTGCTCAAGGTGAATATTGTTGTTCAATGCTCAACAGTTCATATATGTGGTTGGTCTTGTCCCTCTTTTCGAAAGCAATCCTATTTTTATAGACCTCAAAATCAAAGAGCCGTTGGAGAGCAATTTGAATTTCGGCTATATTAGGTAGGTTGTAGGATATGGGACAGACGTGCTCCAATTATCGGCGTGGTCAGAGGCATGATTAGTGCCGGATTTTGTCCCGCAATGTCGCCTCTTTTTGTGCACGTGTCGCTTTCTCCTTGGCTTCGCGAGGCGGCACTTCAGGAATTTGTCCGTTAGACTATTGATATTCCTTTTGTAGAAGATTCGCTTGTTCGGGGTGTATTATTTTGATTGACACAAAGTGTGAGTGATTTGATCCGATAATCGATCGGGCCTACCTTGTTTGAAGCCCTTCGATGCATATTGTCTTAGCTCAATACGCAGACCACCGATATAGGTCTTCCGGTAGTCTTCGATCTTCAGTGACTCTCGAGCCTCGATGTCTTCAATCATATCAGTCTTCAGTTTGTTATCGAGTCTTCAGGTTTATCGAAGTCTTCAAGTATCTACATCTAAGTCTTCTTGTTCATCTCGAAGTCAAAGGATGCCTTCACCGATCTTCCCTGCTTTGTCTTCCCGATTTGTTCTTAGTCTTCTAATCATCTCGATCTTCGACCGCGTCTTCTCGATTTGTTCTAGTCTTCCGATCATCGATCTTTATCCGGCCATCCGACATCGCCGACGATTCCATACATATTGAGTTCCCCTCAATATGTGACCTATCTCTACATGTTTATCTATACATTTCCAAATTTGGTCATCTTAATCTGATTCTAAGTCATCACCAAATGTGTCCGATGACTGGGTCCTATTACAACCTCGTTTTGGAACTTCCATCAAAACTAAAATACAGATTTTCAACAAAAAATCTTCTTCCTTTAATAAAATGTTGATTAAGGTTGTGATCAATTTGATGCGATTCGAAGGATTGATTCAACCTAGTATCAAGTAAAATATGCTTTCGGTGAAAATCATGCAAATGATATATAATGCAAGAGATGAAAGCAAATAACACGGCAATTATAATTGGTTCGAGAGACTCAAGCCCCTCGCCCCTCTCTCGATCTTGGAGAAAATCCTTAACCACTTCATAAAGCTTTCAAAGTTAACTCAATGAAGCTTACCTCCACTTTTTTACCTTGAGTTTTCTTCAAATGACTCACTGCAGCCTTACTAACTCAAACACACACAAGTGTTCGAGACTACCACAAGTAGCTTACTAACTTCTTCTACAGAAGGTTTACGTCGACTCCTCACCTTTACTCACTTTTTACAACTCTAACTCACCAACAAAACACACACACCTCAAACTACCTTTTCAAAGGGTTTGGGTTTGGGTTGTTTCCAACTAGGGTAGATATCCTTTATAATAAAATCAAATGCAAAGGCTAGGATATATCTACTAAGCTTTGATATTTCTATCAATCTAAAGTTTAGTGAATGAGTTTCTTCAATGTGAAACACTTGGGAAATTCTAGGTTTTCCAAAGGTTTTCGATTTGCAAGAATATTTAATGAGCTCTTGAGTTGCTTGAAATTTCCGTAACCTTTCATTGTAGCAAAAGTCATTGGTATTTATAGGCAACATCTCCAAAAGGTTACTCTTGAAAAACTATTCGATTTGGAAGAGATAAAGATCAAGGGTTTCTTCTTTCCGGTTATTGATGAACTAATTATTAGGGCTTGAAATAATCCATGCATGTTTTAGGAAATATGTAGCCAAGCAGCCAATCACCAATTTTTTGGACTGGAACATAGTACTCTTGACCAAATTCGAGTGTTGGAGATGAATTTTAATAAAGACTTGTGATTTTGATTAGATCCCAAAACCCCGAGTATGACATGTTCGGTAAAGATCTTGATAGTCGAGTCAGATTCAGGTTTAGAATTATCAGATGTTATCTCGCAGGTAATGTATAGTCGCCAGACATAGTTTAGGATAGTTATCAAGACTCAAGAGATACCGAAAATCAAGACTCGGCGTGAGAAGATCAAAGACAACAACCAATATGTCTCGAAGACCTCAAGACTCTAAAGACACAAGATCAAGATCGAGAAATCAAGATCAAGAATATCAAGGCGTAAGAATTAATGAAGACTCAAGAATGCAATGAATGCTCGAGGATGAACTCAATGTTCCGAGGCAATCGAATATATCTATCTCAAGGATGCAACATCGGAAGATCGTGATTCCTTAGAAAGCTAGATATCCGCCAAGACATTCAAATGCATAAAAGGAACTAAGTCGAAGTGTTGTTAAGGTTATATCAAACTCAGAGTTTGTAAATAAAAGAGCCGTTGAAGGTGTGCACCTTTAACTAGAAACAAAAGTCAAAAAGAGGGAAGACGACATCACCTATCTACCGACGTAAGCGATTCATGGTGTCAATCGAAAAAGATGTCGATGTACTAAAAGTTCCAGATCAAAAAAAGTGAAGACCGAAATTTACATGAAAGTTATTGCCTAAAAACGATTGGGGAGTGTCAAACCCTAAATATAGTCGTTTCACACACCACAAGAGGGAACTCACGGCTATCTTCTCCAACGGATAGTTTTCAAAAGTAACCTTGGTGTATGCCTATAAACACCGGGTGACTCTCACATTGTAAGGTTACGGAAATTTATACGAAACTTAAGAGCTCAAACTTATTCTTCAAAAGTGAAAGCACTCGAAAAACCTTGAATTTCCCAAGTCAGCTTCTACATTCAAGAGAGCTCACTATACTAAGCCTAGCTTGATAAGAAATATCCAAAGCTTAGTCGAGATATCCCAACCCTTTGCATTGTGCTTCATTGTAAAGGATATCTCATCCTAGTTGGAAACCAATTTTAGAAACCCCAAACCCTCGAGAAGGTAGTTGGAGGTATTTGTTGGTGAGAAAGTGTTGTAAAGAGTTAGTAAACCACGTGGGAGTAGTGTAAAGCTCTAGAGGAGAAGTTAGTAAGCTCTGGGGTAGAAAAAGCTTGTGTGTGATTGAGTAAGTAAACTACGGAGGTAGTCGTAAAGCTCAAGGGTCGGGCCGAGTAAGTAAAACCACGGAGTAGTCGAAACACAGGTCGAAGTTGAGTAAGTAAACCACAGGTAGTCGTAAAGCTCGTGGTTGATAGTGAATTTCTCTCAAGAGTCAAGGAGAGTGGACGAGGAGCTTGAGTCTCCGAACCACTATAAATTGTTGTGTTCTTTATTGCTTTCCTTATCCGGTGGCTTATCTGTCAGATTAACTTGATTTTGAAAGCATACTTTTCAACGATATATATTTGGAACCAATCCATCGAAGTTGCATAATGAATCGCAGCCTAATCACTATTTCATAAAGGGAAGGTTTTTCAAAGAAAGCTTAAAACGAGTATAAACTAAGGGCCAACCATTCCGCACAACCGAAAGTAGTTTAGAAACAGATAGTTACTAAACCGAACGTGATTTCTTCCGAGGGTTCAAGAAGTTAGTTATCGCATCCAAACAACTCAGATCTCCGACACTCGTGACTCCGGGGTTGGGATTATCCGAGGTATCCGAAAGCAACTCAGATCACTTTCTCAAGAGACTTTGACTCATAGCGATCCAGGCTTTCGTAACTAATCTTCAGGATTATCTCGACCCAAGCCGACCTCAAGAAGAAAAAAAGTTTTAAAAATACCGAACACGTATTCCCCCCCATACATGTGTAAGACTCGCTTTGCAGGATGTGACCAACAGTGGTATCGAGCAAAGGGTTCAACTTGACCACTCCGCCTTGGCTGACCAAAGTTTTATTTTTCAAAATACTTGTGGTCTATCCGAACCCATCTTATTTGTAAACCTTTATTTTTCAAAGAGATCGTAAAAATGTCTTCTAAAAACTTCCCATGTTCTCAAAGGAGAACTATGACCTATGGAGACTTAGAATGCAGGCTCATCTCAGATTCCAAACATGAGCGAGATGTGGAGAGTGGTCTCTCAAGGACCATTCCATTTATCAGAAGGAATCCCAGAGGAAATGTAAGATGAGAGAATTGATCCTAGAGCATAATTTCCTAAGTCCGATGACCAACTGATTCCGGAGGATAGAAAGTTAGTCAATCTAGACTACATTGCAAAAGACACACTATACAAAGTACAGTTGATGATGGTGTGATGGGAATAATCTCTCACCGTAATATCGCTAAAGAGATTTGGGATACACTACACGTTATGTGCCAAGGCACAGATCATATAAAAAGAAAACAAACTTTCAAAGGGCAATTGGAAAGTTTGATAGTTTTTGAAATGGATGATGGTGAATCAATAGACAAACCTGAAGTCGATTCACTAAAGATCATGAATGATCTAAATGCACTTGGAAAGAAATACCCACAGAGAGAAGTGGCATTGAAAATTCTTAGAGGTCCGGCTTCAAGAAACGGATATTCACGCAAAGGGTGATTGAAAACACCAAGACTATTAACTCAATGCCATTCCAACAAGTCTTCTCTCGAGCCGAAAAGCCTATGAATTTGTAATTGATAAGAATCCAAAAAGGCCGACAAAGAAAGATGATTCTTCATCTAGTGTAACGTGGCTTTAAAAGCCAAAGATAAAACTCAGAAACTAGAGAGTCTCGAGAACCCCATGCCAAAAAATCAGGATGAGCTTGAGGAAAAGCTAAAGATCGATGGCAAGAAGGTTTGATAGACTTAATAGTAGATTTGGAAAATACAAAAACTATTACGGAACCACAGTACCGTAAGAAACCCGAGGACAGATCAACCGAGAAGAAGAAAGACCAAAGTCAAGGATCTTCATCCAAGAGGAAGGACTCCAAGTTCAAAGAAGAAAATGATCAGATGAGGATGCCAACAGATGCTATAATTACCGTAAGAAAGGTCACTTCAAAGATGATTGTTCGGGGATTTGAGTGCTAAGGAGAGAAGAGAAAGGCAAGCTAAAAGAGACCGTAAGTTCTCTAAGCAAAAAGGCCATGGTTCAGGTAAGAAGAAAACTCCGGAGGAGGATCTAGCTTTTTAGATGAGATATTCTCGACAAATAAAGTGATGACATCCGTCTCGATGGCCATTGATTTAGGCAAACTCTTTTTTTCTATTGTTGCTCCTACACTAAAGACAAGAGTTTTCGTGTTCCATCGAAAACAAAATATTTTTGACCGATGGATTCTTTTGAGAATCACGAAGGACTATGTGCTTTGGGTAAGAATCGCTAAATAGAACTCAAGAGAGAATAAAGAACCCAAAGTAAAAATCTAAAATGGAAAGATTTTCTAGCAATATTGAAGTCACTTTCAATTAATGGGGAGCTACCGATGAACCGATGTTCAAAGTACAACTCTCGAGAAAAGAGAAGTTGATAATATCCTCAATCAAAAGCTAGAGAAATCCAATCAAGAGATTCAATTTAATCGTAATCGAAGTTCAATGACCTCTCCGAGAAGCATAAAACTCTACAGAATCAGGAGGATAGTGCATGTAATAGTTAACTCTATCAATAATGCATCTAATGTAATAGATGAAATTCAAAGTTACCAGAGATCCAGGACTATAAAAACGGATTGGGATACATTCCGTGGGGAACCTCACAAGGTCATCTAAATGTCGCAGGCACAAGTAGCAAGAAGACTATCTTTGTAAAACAAGTGGCACCTACACTTCAAACTCAAGAAATGCCCAAGGTTGTAGACAAGGAAAAGGACTCTATGGTCTCAAAGAAACTGAATGATCATGTTAGAAAGCCCAAACCTCGTGAAGGCTAGAAAGCCCGAAAATACTGGCTGGAAAGTTTCAGTAAGTACTTCAAAGCCTCAAAGCTAAGAATGCGAACTCGAAAGGCTCCACATCGAACTGCAGAGGAATCTCGATGAGAAACACTCAAAGAGAGACATTCTCAATCAAGAGACCAAGTCCTCAAGATAGCCGAAGACCCAGATTTCAAAGATGCATAACCTCAACCTCACTTGCTTAAGGGTAAAGGTTATCTCAACCCGAAGTCATCAAAGGTTTAGACCAGAGCACAAACCCTAAGATCCGAACAAGGCCCGAACCAAAGAAGAATTTAAGGCACATGTTCATGCTAAAGCTAGCACACATATACGTAAAACCGCTAAGGCACCCAGAGTAGTGGATGTATATGTTGATGTTTATGGAAGATGATTAGCCACTCTAAAGTGATTAGAGTTATCGTGCAAATTTGGATTCCTAAAGGTACAACTAACCTTGTAGGACCCTACACAAATTGGGTACCTAAGAATTGATCTATTTTTCAGGAGGAAAACAAGGGAACTAAGCTGATGAAAGATCACATGGCACTGATGAGCAGAGATGAAAAAGCCTCGATATATGGTATCTTGACAAAGGATGCTCAAGACATATGACAGATTCAAGAAGATGCTCAAAGGACTATGTTGAACAAAGAGGCCCATTGATCACTTTTGGAGATAACTCCAAGGGGATGATCAAGGATATGGAACTTTAGAAATCGACTCAGTTCATATATCTATGGTGTTTCATATGTATCCGGATTGAAGCATAACTTGCTTTCAATTAGCCAATTCTGTGATAAGGGTTTCAATGTAGAGTTCTCCAAGAACTTATGTTTTGTGAAAGATGATACATCACATAAAGTATTACTGACTGGTACAAGAAAAGGGAATGTGTATCTTGCTGATTGGAGTTCAACTCCTAAAGATACATGTTTAGTTGCTAAAAGTTCCACAGATACCAGTTGGTTATGGCATAAAAGAATGAATCACCTAAACTTCAAAACCCCGAACAAGCTTGCAAGATTAGCTCTTGTGAGAGGGTTGCTTTAATGAAGTGTTTCAAGAAGGAACACATTTGTGATGCGGCCAAAAGGAAAACAAGTCAAAGCATCATTTAAAAGCAAAGTAGAAGTTTCTCCGAGAGAATACTTCACTTTTGATATGGATCGCTTTGGTCCTATAACACCTGTGAGCACTAATGGCAGGAAATACACATTGGTAGTAGTTGATGACTACTCAAGATATACTTGGGTCATATTCTTACTCAGTAAGAAAGATACTCAGATAAAGCTGCCAGAGTTACTGAAAAGGCTCAAGATGAGAAAAAATCCGAGTGTGGTCAAAATCGATCCGACAGAGGAACCGAGTTTATAAATCATATCATTTCGATTATTGTGCAAAGAAATGGAATTCTACATGAAACATCACCGCAAGGACCCTCAACAAAATGGTGTTGCCGAAAAGAAGGAAATGTGTCTCCGAAAAGAAGTTCGCAAGGACAATGATAAATGGTCGATATTCCTAAAAGGTTTTGACTCAAAGCCGCCAACACCGCATGCTACTTCCTTTAATAGATCCATGCTAACCAAGAATCAAGGCAAAACGCCTTTATGAGCTTTGGAATGAAAGGAAGCCTCTTGTTTGTTTTTTTCGTGTTTGGTTGCAAGTGTTTCATACACAATAATGGTAAAGATCGATTGAAAACATTTGATAGTAAAGCCGATGAAGGAATATTTCTAGATATTCTCAAGTCAAGAAAGCTTTCGAGTTTACAAATCGTAGGACTCTTTGTTAGGAAGAAACACCTCATGTTGTTTTTGATGAATCTATTTGTGTTTAGAAGAAAACAGAACATGACGAAAAATGAACGACTAAGAGGATCACCAGATTAAGCCCTCAAACAGAAAGATAAATCATCCAATCGAACTCGAAAAAGAAGAAGTCACCACTATCTATGATTGGAGTGACTCAGACTCGAGATAAAGAAGTTCAGATGGAAATTAGGATGGTGAGACTCAGAAAACCAACACTCCAAAGGTGACTAACTGAATGCAGACACCGCCCAGACTGTGCACGTGATGCCAATGAAGATGTGGTCACAAATGAGGCAAATTTCGAATCTATCAACCAAAGGGGAACAAATGTCTCCGACAATGTTCAATAGAATGTCCCCCGAGGAAGATGATTCCTTTTCCCGCTTTTGTTGTTCTCGAAGTTTATCGATATAATCGAACCTAACATTTCAAATGTTGAGGACACTATTGAAGGGGAACATCAAGAAGGAAATGGTTAGATAGTCATCCTACAAGTCGATTGTGGGTGATCTAATCAAGGTGTTAAGACAAGAAGGTTCCATGGAGAGAGTGCACTATTCTCGTTGTTTCCTATCGAGAAAGAACCATCAAATTGGTGAAGCTCTACAAGATTCTCACCGGATTATCCGCTATGCAAGAGGAGCTAAATCAATTCTCAAGGAATGAAGTATGGGAGCTGGTAGATAGACCGTAAAGGCACAATGTCATTGGAACCAAGTGGGTTTTCAAGAATAAAAGAGATGAAAACAACAACATTGTGAGAAACAAGGCAATTTAGTTAGTCAGACAAGGTTATTCCCAAGAGGAAGGCTTCGATTATGATGAAACCTTTGACCGGTCAAGACGATTAGAAGCCATCGATTGTTTCTTTGCATATGCTGCCCACATGAAGTTCATACCATCGATGGATGTGAAAAGTGCATTTTAACGGTGTGCTTAAAGAAGAGGTTTATGTGGAACAACCTCCCCGGTTTCAAATGAGAATGACCAAGTTTTACGTGCTCGTAAAAGCTTTTGTATGGTCTTAAACAAGCACCCGAGCATGGTATGATACTCTTTCTCGTTTTCATCGACCATGGTTTTATCAAAGGAATCATTGATAGAACTCTATTCAGATAGAGGATGGGGAAGATATCTTACTAGTTCAGATATATGTTGATGACATCATTTTTGGATTCCAAACCATCACCCGGCGAAAAGTTTTCAACGCCGATGAAAGGCAAATTTGAGATGTCAATGATGGAGAGATGAATTTCTTTCTAGGTCTTCAAGTGAAACAATCAAAGGAAGGAATATTCATCAACCAGCAAAATACACCGTAGATCCGATTGCCAAAATGGGTGTACGATTGCAAATACGCTTAGATTCCCATGAATACTAACTACAAGATGGATCCTCGATTTCAAGGCAAATCAAGAAGTCATACCGGATTATAGAGGAATCATTGGATCATTGCTCTATCTCACGTTAAAGAGGCCGGATATAACATTTGTCGTTGGGATACGAGCAAGATACTGTTAATCCTAAGGCTAATCACATGGAATCGCCAAAAAGATATCGAAATATCTTAAAGGCACGCGAATAGAGGATTATGGTATCCAAACCGATGATAACCTTGAGTTAAGTGGTTCGGGAGACCGACATGGAGGTTGCAGACCGACGAAGTCCACTTCAGAACTTGTCAATTTCTGCGAAGCAAGTCGATATCTTGGTTTTCGAAGAATGACCTCAAGAGCAACAAGTACTACAAGTTTAATACATGGTCATAGGAAGTCATTGCGTTTCAGATTCTTTCGCTCGCATAACAACTAAGGGATTATAAAGTTAGAAATAATGAATTACCAATATTTTGTGACAATAATAGTGCCATTGCTATTTCACAAAATCCGGTATTGCACACCGTGATGCAAGCATGTGGATATCGACATCACTTCATCGAGATCATGTCGAGAAGAAGGACATAAGGATGGAGAAAATTCATATCGATATAAGAGAGTCGATATCTTGACCAAAACCTTTCGTCAATAAAGATTTCGTGAACTTTCGATTGAATTAGGATGCTAGAACTGTGTGTATAGAGTAAAATCAAAAATTGAAGGTTTTCGATGCATGAAGTTTTCTTAATTCTTCGAGAAGCTCAGATAAAATGGAAATATCGAATCGAGTCTTTAAACTCAAGAGCATCTTGAACCAATTCAAGACTAAGATTATACCGACATTTTATCATAGGTTAATAATCAAGAAGACCGATAGAGGAAATTGGTCCAAGAAGTAATGACTATGGACTCATTTATTGCTCAAGTAAAATTCAAGAATCATTCAGAATAATTACAAAACACCGAGGAATGTTTTTGAGCGGATCGCTTTCAAATTCGAAGAAGGTCAACAGTCATTTAATGCTCGCTACATTAATGACCAACGAGGATGTTTTGGCGGCTTACTTTTTCGGAGATCGTCGATTCAGATATACCCGATTAACCGGAGATTAATCTCAACCGTTGTTTTTCACCTAACCAACACGATTCCCCACGATCATCGGGTTTATATAAACCCCAATAAGCCTTTCAAGCTAAACTTTATCAAACCCTTCGCTCCCAAATCCTCTCGCAAATAAAAATCCATTTGCCCGTAAATTTCCCAAACCCTAAAAGCTTCATTTCTTCAATCAACTCTAAAATGGCTCCAACCCCGTTCGAGAGATTAGCCGAAACCAACAAGCCGCGGGTACGAAGTTTGTTGTTTCACGAAAGCACAACCAACTCAAAGCCAAGAAGAGGCTCGCATATGATTCGATCAAGCTAAACTCACTAACTAGTTTAAAACCCACTGCACTGTGAGTTTGCGAAAAGAGGTAATCAAATTCATCTCAGAATTTAAAGATAGATGAAGAGGATGTATGCATTCTAAGTTAATCAGATCACACTTTAGAACATTCGGCCCAAATACGCCGATTTTGAGAGGAATCAGATATTGTTCCAAAAAATTTGAATGATGTTTTTGAGCTCGCGGATAGAGGACAGATCCCACGATGTATATGCGTCGTAGAGAGCAGAGTATTTAGATAGGATTGCGAGAATCCTTTAAGTTTGAGGCAACATTGCATAAGAGGTATTTTAAAGCCACAATATCGCGGCGTTGATGGATATTGTGAGCAAATGTATCATGAGTCTTGGGGAGTTTTGAAAGGCATCAAGACTCAAGCTCGGGATTGATGGCGGCGATAGAGGCCTCACCCACCATAGACTTCAACCGCTGAAATTCCCGATTCAGACGGTGAGCGAAAGCGCACTAAAGTTTTGAGGAAGGTTGACGGGCGATCTCAATCAAAGGCAAGATCCACCATGCCACCAAAATTGCTTATATTTTGGAGATGTGCAGAGAGGAGGAGGATATCTTCGCCAATTCGACCCCATTCCCTAAATCCAAAATTCTTTAAGCCCATTGTCGCAAGGAAGGTGCCATCGGGGGAAGAGAGAAAAGAAGGTAGAATCACCTTCAGGCTAAAAAAAAGAGACCCAACAAACCTGGGGGAAGGTGTAGTTGGAGGCAAAGATGGAGGAGGGGAGCAAAGATGTTGAAGGTATGATCTTGCTCCAAAACGCAGAAGATTGGTGGTTCTCACCGATGAAGATGGAAGTGATTCTGAAGAGATTCAACCGGAGAGCCAAACCACTCAGAGTTCACCATTACAAGTGTTGGCTCAGGTTATCTCAGACAGAGGATCGATCGAGGAGCGGGTCTTTTTTCGAGGTGCTCGAGACATCGCCCCTTCAGAGATATAAAATCTCTCAGAAATATTTAAAGGAACTCGACACTTCGAGATGCCTACCTCTGGATGTGCGTGCTCGCATGTAAGAGCTACCAGAGCCAATCAAGATGTGCGATCAGACTAACGAGCCAATCTCGACTAAACCGAGGATATGCCATTTCCAGTCTCGTAACCCTTTCGGATGCAAACCGAGGACTGACCAAGACAAACTTCAGATGTCTGCCGAGGCTCAGGAGCGTAATATTCTTGATGAGCTCTCGAAGTGATCTACTTTTTGATCCTTAAGCCGAGGCTTCAATCGAACCGTAAAGCCCGAGATGGAAGAAGGGCGATTTCAAGAAGGCGAGTGGAGGAGCAAGGGGGAACGTTCATACTTGACCGCTTACCCCCGAGCTCAGCTCATACCCCGATCTCAAAGATATTTTCTTCAAATTAAGGACAACTGTTCATCCTCAATCGACTCTTCCCCGAGATGCTTGATATTGCCGCCAGAGGGAAGACCGTGGAATGAGGAGGCAGCCTTCCCGACCGACTTCTCAGATTCGTATGACAAAGCTCAGGATGAAAAACTCTGATTTTGATGAGCTGGTTCAAAAGAAGTTGGCTGAGAGGAGAGCGACTGGAGTTGGTGCCCCAAGCAGCGGAGACAAATCTCAAGATGGAGATGGGGACCAACAGGGAGATGTTGAGAGGCAGTCTCAGATGGAAAAGGAGACTTCTGTTGCTGATCAACCTAGTATTAGTCAACATCAGACTAATGCTAACACTCTTCAGACTGAGGCGCAGTTGGAGACTGGAGCTCAGACGGCCAAGATGTGATGATCGATAAAGACAGAGATGCAGAAGATTCCTGAGATTGATCTCACTCCCTTGATGGAGAAACTTGTTAAGGTTGAGCCAATGATGATCAAAATTGCTCAGATGGAAGAGACGTTGGCCAATCAAACTCAAAAGATGGAAAGTCTAGGTCACTCTTCAGAGCTGGTGCAAATTCAAAACACTCGACCACTCGATGATGACCTCCATGGAAGAAAAGTCGAATGAGAAGTTCGGAGGGAGTCAAGGCCGAAGTTAAGTGATGAACCAAATGTAAAAACACCAGAGAGTTCGATTTCCTAGAGGTGAAACCGGGTAGTAAAAGAATGAAGTGTTAATCAAGTCTCATTGTTGAGGAAATGAGCTCATTACTCATGACCAAGATGACAGAGATGTTCAAGGAAGACACTTCGCCGGGCGGGCCCACTTTATTCAAGAATTTTTCGTGGCCAAGAACCATCTAAGGAGGCCGGAAGGCTAACAAGATCGAGATAGCGTGAGAAGTTCATTTGTGTAAGCAAAGAGCAATATCACATGGACACAAAGCTCTCCGTGCTTCTTCCAAATTACGGTACAAGAAGGGGGAAAAGGAAGTTCAAGATCTCGTGAAAGTTCATGGCACGCACTTTGGAAAAGAAGGCTCGAAAAGAAGACGAAATGTACAATCTAGCCAAAGCCTTTAAAGAAGTCGAAGCTACTGAGAAGTTGAAGTTCGCTCAGGTAGAAAAGCCTATCTACACTCGAGTTTCTAAGCAAACCATGCTTGATGTTACAAGAGAGAAACCGAAGTCTTGCAGAGTAAAGGTTGGAACAAGCCAGCCATTGCTGCTGAATTGCCTATGAAGAGGAAAGCCTTGGGCGGTGTTCAACCTGAAAGCAAGCGTACGAAGGCTTCTAAGCCAATCCAGAGAAAACTGATTCTGGATGATGAAGAAACAGAACAACAAGCGGTATCTGAGTCTCAACCTCAGAAGAAAGTCTTCAACACGAGAAATGCTCTAAAGACACTCCAAGAAGAACAAGCTAAGAAAGTCAGCCGCTTCGATCTCGTGAACGCCCGGATCGGGAAAAGAAGATAGACGTAAGAGCGTAAGCCGGGGCCGAGTGATTTTAGGAAGTCGCAGCAAGAGGAAAGAGACATCAAAAGCACTAAAGTGGCCCCACATTGATAAATGGATGCTCATCAAACTCAACGATATGTGGGAAGAAGTCAAGAGAACCTTCTGGTTCAATTATGATGTTCTCAGGGAATGGAGAGGGGAAAGCTCAGATCAGAATGAAGCTTTCATCGAATATCTTCTTATCTTCTAACCAAAGTATCTTCAGAGCTGGATCAACTTTGCTGATGAAGGAGAGGTACAGATAGTGGCCCCTGGTCCATATTCCTATCCACCTCTAAGACTTGATAATGGTTTGGTGAATGAGAAGGCCATTACTCAAGAAATGCTCAAGATGCCGGGTCATTGGTCTAACAGAAAAAAATCCAGGACATCATCAAGGAAAGAAATGAGCTAAAGAAGAGATTTTCTTTGAATGTTCGATCCGGAGGTACCACGATGAAGTTGAGAATGAAGCAAATCAAGATGTAAGACCCAAGAGCCAAATCAAGATCAAGATCAAGACCCGTAAGATTTTGTAATCTTTAAATTTTTGTTTTTTTTGATTTTGTTGATAAACTCATTGTAATATGTAATGGGATACCAATCATCAATGAAGATTTATCATTATGCTCAAAAGATAATATATCTCATTATCTTATTTACATGTCTTTTATTTTGATATGCTCGAATGAATGTCTCTAATCGATTATGACGTTGATAAGGGGGAAATTGTTTAAGTATTTGGAAATGATCTATTTAAGAAAGATTCATTAATCAAGAAATTTGTTGAATGTTTTAAATTGTTGAGAGATTATTTATTTAAAGAGATTTTTTCTTAAAGAAATTATTGGGAGATTCTCTATTCAGAACCAATCATGTAATAGGATAAAATCAAACCCGAGTATAAGGTTATATGTTTGTAACAAGATAGCTTTTGGCATCATCAAAAAGGGGAAATTGTTGGAGATGAATTTTAATAAAGACTTATGATTTTGATTAGATCCCAAAACCCCCGAGTATGACATTCGTAAAGATCTTGATAGTTGAGTGATTCAGCTTTTTAGAATTATCGAGGATGTTATCTAATAAGAATAGTCGCCAGCTATAGTTCAGATAGTTATCAAGACTCAAAGAGGATACCGAAAATCAAGACTCGGCGTGAGGAAGACTTCAAAGACAATACCAATATGTCTCAGAAGACCCTGAAGACTCAGAAGACTCTAAAGACACAAGACTGAAGACTGAGAAACTGAAGATCAAGAATATCAAGGCATAAAGAATTATCGAAGACTCAAAAGAATAAAATGAATGCTCGCGATGAACTCAATGTTCCGAGGTAATTGAATATATCTATCTCAAGGATGCACATCGAGAAGATCGCGATTCCTTAGAAAAGCTAGATATCCGCCAAGACATTCAAATGCGCATAAAAGGAACTAAGTCAAGTGTTGTTAAGGTTATATCAAACTCAGAGTTTGTAGCCAAAAAGAGCCGTTAAAGGTGTTCACCTTTAACTGGAAACAAAAGTCAAAAAGAGGAAGACGACATCATGACTATCGGGACACCCAAAGCGAAAGTCGTGAAAAAAGATGTCGACAAAGCGTAAAAGTTCCGATCGCAAAAAAGTGAAGACCGGCTACATGAAAGGCTATTGTTAAAAAACGTATTGGGGAGTGTCAAACCCTAAATATAGCCGTTTCACACACCGCAAGAGGGAACTCACGAAGCTATCTCTCCAACGGATAGTTTTCAAAAGTAACCTTGGTGTATGCCTATAAATACTGGTGACCCTCTACATTGTAAGGTTACGGGAAATTTATACGCAACTTAAGAGCTCAAACTTATTCTTGCAAAAGTGAAAGCACTCGAAAAACCTTGAATTTCCCAAGTGCTTCTACATTGAAGAGAGCTCACTATACTAAGCCTAGCTTGATAAGAAATATCCAAAGCTTAGTCGAGATATCCTAACCCTTTGCATTGTGCTTCATTGTAAAGGATATCTCATCCTAGTTGGAAACCAACCTAGAAACCCCAAACCCTTGAGAAGGTAGTTGGAGTGTATTTGTTGGTGAGAAAGTGTTGTAAAGAGTTAGTAAACTACGTGGAGTAGTCAGAAAGCTCTAGAGGAGAAGTTAGTAAGCTGGTGGGGAAACAAAAGCTTTGTGTGATTGAGTAAGTAAACTACTTGAGGTAGTGTAAAAAGCTCAAGGTCGGGTTGAGTAAGTAAACTACGTGGGAGTAGTCGAAAACACAGTACGAGTTGAGTAAGTAAACTACGAGGTAGTCGTAAAGCTCGTGGTTGATAGTGAATTTCTCTCAAGAGTCGGGAGAGGACGAGGAGCTTGAGTCTCGAACCACTATAAATTGATGTGTTCTTTATTGCTTTCCTTATCTGTGCTTATCTGTTGCATTAACTTGATTTTGAAAGCATACTTTTCACTGATATTCAGTTGGAACCAATCCACTGAAGTTGCATAAGTGAATCGCAGCCTAATCACTATTTCATAAAGGGAAGGTTTTTCAGCAAAGCTTAAAACGAGTATAAACTAAGGGCCAACCATTCCGCACAACCGAGTATTTAGAACAGATAGTTACCAAACCGAACGCATTTCTTCCGAGGGTTCAAGAAGTTAGTTATCGAGATCAAGCAACTCGGGATCTCGACACTCGAGGACTCGGTTGGGATTATCGCGAGGTATCTGAAAGCGGACCGGGATCACATCTCGAGAGACTTTGACTTCGAGGCGATCGTGCTTCCGTAACCTAATCTTCGAGGATTATCGACCCAGTGACCTCGAGAAGAAAAAGTTTTAAAAAACCGAACGTGTATTCCCCCCATACACGTATAAGACTTCGTTTGACCGGGACCAACACGTAGTCCCCACGCTTTCGATGTCGATAAAAAGTACAGTGTTATCTCCTCTCGATTGGATCTTGCCTTGATGAATGTAGACAAATAAAAAGCGACTCTTTTTAGGTCAATCTCCTCGAATGAGACAACCTTAAACAACACTTAGACTTAGTTCCTTTTTGCCGGACTTGAATGTTTTGGGCAATATCTACTTTCTTGAAAATGTGCGTTTATCTCGGTTGTATGTATTCGGATAGATATTTCTTGATTGCCTCTGAACATTCGTGTCTTTCGAGTCTTGATTAACCAATCGAGACTTCAAAGAATTTCCCGAGTCTTCAAGAACTACTTTGTCTTGATTCTTGAGGTCTTCAAAGATCTTCCGAGCATTGTGTCTTATCTCGATTTTCTTCAAGAATCTTCCGAAAGCATTCGTGTCTTATCTGATTTCTTCAATATCTAACCTGATCTATATCTACTGACTATACATTGTGCAGATACTTTCCTGACAATCTCTACTGAAACCTGACTCAGACTATCAAGATTATCCTGTACATGTCATACTTAGGGGTTTTAGGATCTAATCAAAACTTCTTTATTAAATTCATCTCCCAACACCTAAAAATCAAAATATTAGAATGAAATGAAATAATAATGAATTCAAATAAGAATCAAGAAACATCAGAAGAAATCTGTAAACAGGATCAAGTTAAGACTACATAATGAATCAAAACAATTACATGAAGAAAAGAGAGAGAGAGAGAGAGAGAGAGAGAGAGAGAGAGAAATAAGACCAATAATATCTGTGTTCCATGGATGAATATATTTTCGAGAATGAATGAAAAATGAATAAGAGGTGTGATAATATATAGAAAATAGTAAAAAAAAAAAATCAACTACTGAGATTAAAACAACACTCAAAATGAATGAGATTGGAAGTATTTGAAATAGAGGAATGTGACTTTGTCACATCATTTTATTAATTGACACATCATCTTATAGAGTTGCATTATACAGATTATAGATAATCTCTATATTCAGAAATATTATAAATTAATTTGAATATAAATTTATATAAGTATATACGCCTCTGTCCACCAAATTTATGCATACTTGTCTTATTTGACTGTCCACCAAATTTATGCACATTCCCTTTATGGAAAAAAATATTTTATATTTATCCCCCAACTATCACTTAATTATTTCAAATGACATTGTAGTTTACTCACAAATAATCACTTTATTTATACATAGACCCCACAATATCCCTACTTTATCTAATTTTTTCTTAAAATTTGTGCCCACAATATCAAACATAATTTTTGATGGACAGATGGACCCCACAATAATGCATTTTTTTAGATTGATCATACATGAGTACAATCCGACACGAGTACATCTCAACGATGAAAACATTATTGAAGGTATCAAATTTTGTTCGTGAAAATGGTCTTTCTTCGCGTTGCTACTCTTTTAATAATTGAGTCTGTCATCTCTAGATTGCAAGTATTTGTTTTATGTATTTTGAGCTTTAGAAATAAGTGAATAATAAGTTCTTCAATGACTTTAGTTTATTTTTTTGTGATGTTTATAGAATAGATTTTTTAGTTAAGGAAGACTTTAAAATTGTCCTTGAACTTTTTTATTGAAAGTAACCCTAGAAAATTTAGTTAAAGGAGATTTTAAAATTTTTCTTGAATTTTTTACTAAGGGTGGACTGACTTAAAATGGCAATATTGAAGCACAATTGTTTTTCTTTGTTAACTAATAAAAAGGTTGATATATTTTCGATTTGTTGGGATGAGATCAAATTCTCTCATTTATTACTATTTTATTTTTTAGTTAAGGAGGACTTAGAATTTTGCTTGATTTTTTTTTTTTTAATTAATGGTGGACCGTCTTGAAATGACAAGTGCTGACCATTGTTTTTGTTTGTTAACTAATAAAAAGTTGATATATTTTTGAATTGTTGGACTAAGATCAAATTCTCCAACTTATTACCATTTTTTTCTCTAGTTGCAATAAAATGATTTCATGATGGACCTTAACTAATGGGCGAAAATTAGAACAACATATGTGATGCTATTTCTTAAATAAAGTTGGTCCATTTCACTCTCTATTTCAATTTTTTCCTACTTTTCTTAAAATTAGCTGCATATTTTGCTTTTAAACATCATTTTGGTACAAAATAAAAATAACATGTCCTTTCTTCCAATTAAAGGTAATTAGCTAAGATTGAATAATAAAAATATGGAATTAAATTATCAACCACTTGAGTCAATTCTACATCTGAAAATGAATATTTGTTTAGTGAATTTCTTATAATTTGTTTCTCCTATTTATACTAGTTCCCTCCCTCAAAGAATGTTGAATTTTTTTTTCAGAGGGGAGGGGTGAATAGACTCGAAAACTTTTTTCGCATGCATCGATGTGATAGAAGGTTTCGATCAGAAAGCGAAATGAGTCATTTGGATCGATATTCAACTTATCGATCGATGGATGATCGATTCGGGTATCTATCGGCTTTAACCGACAGCGGAAGCTAGTTTATACCCGCAGAAAAACCGGTTTTAACAAATCGATTCTCAAGTCTTTTTTTTCACCGATTAAGGAGTCAAATCGATCGATCGATTTGCTTGATGCAAATTGATCCTAACTCAGAATATGTATGCGATTTTAAGCAAAGTAGTGTGCGATAGTGTAAAGCAGTTAAGAGCAGATAAATGCACACAAGATTTATAGTGGTTCGGACAACCAGTCCTACATCCACTCTTCCCTATCACAAGGGGCACCAACTTAACCAACTGGACCTAGTTTATTGTGTTAGTCCAACACATTACAACCAACAGATATTTATAGAGTTCTCACTCAACCGATCCCAGAAATCAGAACTAGAAAGCCTAGTCTGAAATCTTGCTAAACAAACTTAACCTAACTTTTGGTTTTGGGTAAGATTTGTTGTTGTTCCAACTGGAAATCTATCCTAGTATATGTGTAGCCTAAAGCTAGAGGATGAGATTTCTATGCTAAGAACAATGGGATGAACACTTAGAAATAATCTTCAAGTTTGTGTTCTTGTGCAGAAACTTTGTTATAGTATGAGCTTCTTGATAATTTCCGTCTCTTCACAATGAAGATTAATCCCATATTTATAGACCTCGAAATCAAAGAGCCGTTGGAGAGCACTTTGAATTTCCGGCTATATTTGGTAGGTTGCAGGATTGATTTGACGTGTTTAGGGACGACATGGCCGAAAGCGTGAATAGTTGTCTTTTATAGCCGTTTGACTTGTGCAGCGTCGAATCCTGCGTTGTCAGCTTGTTCATAAGTGTCTTTTTCTCATTGGTTAGCAAGTACAACATTTCAGTGTTTGTTCACCAACTAATGTTGACATTCATCTGGTCTGGTTTACCCCCTATGTTTTCTAATAAGTAGTTAAGCTTATCATCTTGTTGACTTGGCTCGAATCGATCACAACTTCTCTCGATCGGTCCCTTGAAGTCTCATCGATATGGTTGTCTTAGCTTCAACCAATCGACTCTGCTGATATCTTCATAGAGTAGGTCTTCTGGTCTTCAAGTAAAGTCTTTTTAATTCCGCTACTGATCACCGCTCAGCTGATCTTCGCTCTGCTGATCTTCACTTGACTCGTATTATGAGTTCCTCCTTAAGAGTGACCTAGTCTACTACATCAGTTGTCTAACATGTTCAGATGGTTTCCTATCATATCATCAGTCCGACTAACATGTTCGACTGGTCCTATTACAACTGTTTTGGAACTTCCATCAAAACTATAAATTTCCCAACAATTATCCCTTTTTGATGGAACCAAAACATTCCTCAGAAAGAATGCTGAACAAAATTAAACATTAGTAAAAGATACAGAGAATCAGAAGACAATGAGAGTTTGTCTTAAGATCAGAAAAGTAGAATTTCCATTAATGATAAGAGTTTTACAAGTATATCAATTATATTCTGACCTTACAAAAAATAATAAGTCTTCTGACTCAGAATCTCTCTTCTTCCGGAACAGCACATAAATCGAACAGTCTTACCTTAACTCCTGCAGCTCTACTCTCTTCAGTGATGTCATCTTGTGCAAGACATTTGTTGAGTACTGCATTGAAGGCTATTTTATCAATCTTCCCATCTGGAGTTTTCTTGTAGTCCATGATTTCCACTTCTGGAGCTACTGGGATGCAATTCAGCTTCTTGGCTTCTCTCATGATGTTGTTGTAGAAAGCTGGATGCTTGTTACTGAACCAATCTCTAAAGAATTTATTTGTATCCACGTTGGTTGGAATAACTTGATTGATATGGGCCGAGATGTACCATTCCCCATTTATCAGATGTCATTCCTTGGCCATATTTATGTCTGGTTTTACAATGATACCCACATCACTAGGAAGAATAGGTTCTATGACATGTGCGCCTTCTCCGGATTCAGCAACAAGCCCTTTCCTTTTCCTCATGCGATAAGTTTTGTCAAGGCTTGCGGCTTCTTCCATTCCTTTCTGTCTATCCAGCTCTGCCTTCTTCAATTCTTTTTTCGCTCGATCTCCGCTTCAAGATTTCTTTTTTTTCAGGGGACAGTTAGGTTGGTTTCTTCACTTTTTACGGTATGCTCACCGACTCGATTGGATGATGAAGAAATGACTTCTTCTAATTCTGCAGCAGTCTGGGCATCTTTCTTTAATCTCTTCTGTTCCAGAGTTATCTGGATTCCTGCTACATAATTTTCCACCGATTCAAATTTCTCCGAATGGTATCAAGATCCTTAACATTCTTCTCTTCCTCCCCCTTTTGGTTCCCTCAAAAGAGCTTTATTCGTAACCGAGGTCCCCAATCTGCTTTGATAGAGCTATCTTTAGATTTCCCAGGGCAGAAGATTCACAAGAAGGACTTACCTGGTTGATCAAGGTCATCATGGAAGAGTGAGCTTTATCCACAAGTAATGACTTTTATTGAGCAGTGCTCAAACTTATCGCCAGCTAGAATTGACCTGGTCAAAGCACCAAAGAAGATCGATTTTGTACTTTGGTCAATTCGCTATCTTCTCATTCATCATCGCGTGAACTCCATCGATTGTTCTCTCCTCTATCTTGGCCACTTTTCAGAACTTCCACCATCTTATCGGCTGTTGTATCCCTCAATTCTTCTGATATTCTAGTGCCGTGAGAGGATACCTATTCACATTCAGTACGGATGGCTGTCTCCAGTTGTCTTGGAATGAAGAAGCTCACATCATCGCGAAACATCTGAGCCATGTTTGCTCTGAAGGAGTTCTTGATGTACTTCATCATATTGGCCTCAAATTCAGGAGAAGTTTGTAATACTTGAGTTACCTGATCTGCTGGAGATGATGTACCTTCCAATTTAACAACTTCGCTTTGACTCCCTCCAGTTAGATTAAGTCAATCACATTTTTAGATTGTTTGAGCCTCGGTGATGGGGATCATGACGATCTCGATGCAGCTTCATTGGCAGCTTCTTCAGGTTCCTCAATAATCCTCATCTGCTTTGCTGTTTGTTCGGTATCAGGAAACAGTTCAAATATTTCTTCAATCTCGATCGGGCTGTCATCAACAAAGTCTTCATCTTGATCAGATTATTTTATTTGCCGCATTACTCGCCTGTATTTGACCATCTTGTGGGTCATTTCTCTGTGCATGGGGGTATTTGGTAGTCCCAACTGTCGAGTAATTAGTCCAGCAACTGCATCATCAGAAATCAGTTCTGGAGCAGTCTCCACTCCGGCTATCTTTCTGATCTCCAGCTCATAGTCCAGAAAGGAATGAACCCCACCTTTTTGCTTCAGCACAGTGCCAAAATCTTCAAACTTCTTTAAACGGATATCTCTCCAGGTGAGAACATCGAGAACATTGGCCTTGGCATTTGCATTAAGGGCCAACTCAGGATATCTGTCCTCGAGCATTTTCTCTAAGCGCCGTCGGATGATTGTCTCAGTAAATGAGAGTGTTTCTGGTTCAGGCTCGGGTGATAGAGAAGGAGAGAAAGGCCTAGCAAAAATGGGTTGAGGATCTGGCATCTGATGATCAGAACTATCCATGTGTTCCGATTCGTCGGATACAGTAGTGAACGGAGTGGTCTGCTGCAAGGGCACAGTCTGAGCAGATTTGGATGCATGAGCAGCATGAGCAGTTCCTCTGGGAGGAAGTTGGCTGAGGATGATGTGATCATCATCTGAGTCAGATGACTCATCCACCAGAATAACTTTCTTCTTCCCTTTTCCAGCAACTTCAGCAGCAGATGTAGACTTATATTTCTTGGCTGCTGGTTCTTTGATGACAACTCCCTTCTCAGGCTTTCTGGAGGTTGTCTTCCTCTTCTGACCACCTTTTCTTGCCCTTTTAACTTCCAATGTAGGTTTAACAGCAGGTTCATCAAAATCATCAAGTAGGCCAGGTATCTGACGGTTGATGATCAGCATTTTCTTGTGAGCAAGCTTATAAGGAATCATCTCGTCTTCACTCCAATCTCTGTTTCTCATCAGGTCTATCAGAATCAAAGAAACCTTATGGAGAAGAGTGATCTTTGGTGAAAGGATCACTTTTCCATCCTTGACAACAAATTTCTCAGATTCTTCCAATAACCTCCTCTTCAAGAATCCCAACCAATTGATCTTCGCATTGTGGATTATAGCATTCATGACTCGAGCTTTCTCCTGTGTAACTACATCCAAACTGTAGGTGATGCCTACAATAACCTTCTGGACAATATCGAACAGGAGTCGATATTTCCTTCTCAACATGGGTTTCTTGAAGCCTTTAGTATGATGAGCATCCGTTGGTCGAAGAAGGTTCCTGATAATTGTGCTCTCTTCAGAAGCCAAATAAGCGTCGGGCATGATGTCGTCCTCCGGTGCAGGAAGACTGAAGATTCTGATGAGATCGTCATCAGTGATTTCCAGATGTTCACCCTGTACCTCCGAATACAAAATGCCTTCGTGATATCGAAGATTGTATAGAAATTCCAAAGCCCCGTCTAATAAAATCGAGTCAGCAGTAGCTGAGCAATAGGTCTTGAGGACGCACTCCTTGAGCAATTTGAGGATCTCAAGGGACTCTGGATCTGTGGTGGTCCAGAAATCGACACACATTTCCTCAATAATTTCATCGGCAAAGTCCCAGAAGATTGGATCTTCGGGTTCCGGTGAAGCCTGCGATGAGGAGTGAGCGGTTTCTGCAACCTCACGTACTTTGGAAGCCATTACTGAAATAAATTCCACAATTCGTCGTTAAAATAACGCTTTGAAACATAATTTTGCAGAAAAATTCAGATAATCTATGGCCATTTAATATTACACAACTTACCAGATATGGATATGCAAGAGAGAATAAGCAAGAAGAGCGTATTGATTTGCAGAAGTTGTGCAGAAAATTTTTGAGCGCTTTGAGTAATTTGCAGAGAAAAAAAAATGTGTATATGTAATCGTGCAAATGAAGATTCAAAAGGTTTTCAGAGAAAGGGTATTAGGGTTTTAAAAGGATGGGAGGGAAAACATTTTGCACGGTTATTTTTTAAGATACTTGAGTGTCCTTGATTTTATTGGACGATCAAGATTGAGGCGGTTTAAAAGTAATTAAATCGTGCGGTCAGGGATTTTAAACCGGCAAACTTTTGGACTTAAAAGTTTGCAATAAATGAATTTAATACAAAAATTCCACGTCCGCATTTAATGATTGCAGGTATGACATCATAAAGTAATGAGAACAATAATAGCTAACAAGTAATAAGCATAAAAGTAAATCAGAAAACGTATCTGGCTAACTGATATTGTAATCAGTCAGTTACCACTGTTAATCTGATCTGGTTGGCTTGATTATTGTTGACTTTACTGATGGTAGTCTATTCCTTAGTATTTCCCAACAATGTCCCACTTATCTGATCAGATTTCTGTTGATTCAATATGCCGATTCATTCAGATGATTCTCTTATCTGATCCACTCATCTGATCCACACATCTGATCTACTTATATGATAATCAGATTTCTGTTGAACTAATCTGATGAGATCAGATCTTGGGAAAATGTGCCAATAACCCGCCAAATCCTTATCCTCGGGGAGTTGAATAGTCGCCTCGATTCCCTAAGTTGGCTTGATGTGATAGTTTTGCAATGATTGTCTGGAAACTTTGATATCACACACCGTAAACTAATCCAACCATTAGTCGCGTACCACCTACGCGCTGTCCTAGCGGTGCCAATTTCTCTAAAGGGCCTTGAGAAATCAATTTTGCATTTCTACCTCTGTTTTTCCTCTATAAATAGGACTAAGGTTTTATGCCCACAACATAACCCATTCACCATTTTTATCTTTCTTCAAATTTTAAACTCCATGTATTCCGGTGAACCCTAATTCCGGTGAGACTTCAAGCAAAATCCTTTCTTTACCCTACTCAAATGATTTCAGCTTCACAAATTAACCCTGTGCTCCCCTCATTACTGTTGGGGAATTAATTGCCCGGATCTATTCGGGATGAATATTTAAATACAAATTTAATTCTAACAATTATTACTAGCATGAATTAATCCTATATTAATTCAAATAATAATTCAACAACCAATCATGATAAAAACAGTTCATAAAACCCACATCTTGCGTAAATACTACGGGTTTACGTGAACTAACCTCTCCGAGTGACAACCATTGAGAAGATGAATCCCGTTTCACACGAATACACCAAAAGGTCTTCTCAAGTATTCCCTTATCCTTGTTCAACAATCCGTGGTAGGAACTCGCGAACAATTTAACAAAAGGAAAAATAAAATTATGTTCACATAAAACCTCACATCGAAAATACTACGGGTTTCACGTGGAACTAACCTCTCGGAGTGACAAGTTGAGAAGATGGATCCCGTTCACACGAACACACCAAAAGGCCTTCTCAAGTATTCCATTATCCTTGTTCAACAATCCGGTGGTAGGAACCAGCGAACAATTTAACAAAAGGAAAAATAAAATTATGTTGCACCACCTTTGTGGATTTCTAATTTTTCCAACACATGGAATTGCACTTGGGAATGAAACATTCATCCCCTATTTATAGAGGGGTGTTGGTCGAAAACTTTGTGCCTGAATAAGATGGGAAAATCTTTTTCTTGATCTCCAAGAAATCTTGAATATATCCAATATATATTTTTCTCCATATTTAAAATATTCCACAAAAATCCCACCTCCTCTTGTTATGGTATTTTCGAAAAAAATAAGGAGTAGGAATCCAAGATTTGGATCTTCTTGAATTTATGAGATATTCTTGTATTCTAAGAATACATATCTTCCATAATATCTTTTCAAGAAACATCAAGAAAATCTTTCCTTCCTTTTTTTCTTCATACTTTTCGAAAATCTCAAGATAAATAACCAAGTGGGAGATTTCTTGAATTTAATGAGATAAACTTGTATTCCAATAATGCTTATCCTCATTCCATAACAAAATTCAAAGAAAATCTTTCTCCCTCTTTTATTTATTAATTTCGAAAAAATTAGGAAAAATTAGGCAACAATAATTTATTTTATTTTAAACACCCTTTTAAGTTATTGAACTTTATCTTTGGGCTACTTGAGGGGCCTTTAGAAGAATTAAGATTGGACCTTCTAATGGACTTTGAATATCTAATATGAGCCACAATATTATTCAAGCCCATAAATATTAATTAATCCCACTTATTAATTAATCTATTATCCATCTTAACCCATATTCTCATTAATATGGCTCGGTTATTATTTCCCATGTTTAAGATTATCTAGCCCATTAATTAATTCAAGCCCTTTGAAATAGCTTTCCTTTAATTAATATCTTTTATCTTGGTCGAGAACGGTTCAACAAAATTATCCATCTAGGAAACTAATTCCTTTTGCAAGATTTGGTATTATAAATCTTATGAACCTCCCAGGGGGCAAATCAAGCGGCGTACTTTCGCAGACACAATTCTTTATTAAATCTTAGAAATCACATGTGACGATGTGCCCAAGATATAAAGTATTGAATCTCATTTGATTTTTCTGCGTCATAAGTCAAAAGAAATAATTACTAACCACGCACGATCCTATTTAAGGGCCGAAGATTAAGAAATAACGAACCCCTTTGGGTCTAATTCTTCCTAATTGTCTTTAAAGAATTTATCCTCACGTAGGTCTTATTGATTGCATCGGTCATGCACTAGTGCAATCTCTTGGTCAAAAAAAGTCAATCGAGCCTTACACTTCAACCTTTCACGATGGATTGTTCATTTCCATCTAGGTAATTGAGCAGCGTACTTTTAGTTACAAGGGACTGTTAATTTAATCTTCTGTGATCTGGTATCACTAAATTAACTACAATGTAACACGTATTTGTTGGGATTATACAGGAAAGTATGCTTTTACTTTGTATAATCAGACTGAATTTTGGACTTATTTACTGAAATAAATTGTTTATCACTGATGCTTTAAATATCATCGAATGTTACATATATTTACTGCATAACTGTTCAATAAATAATACGTGTTACATTGTAGTTAATTTAGTGATACCAGATCATAGAAGATTAAATTAACAGTTCCTTGTAACCAAAAGTACACCGTTCACGATCTAGATGGAAATGAACAATCCATCGTGAAAGGTTGAAGTGTAAGGCTCATATTGGTTTGTCTTGACCAAGAGATTACACTAGTGCATGTTTAGTGCACTGAATAGGACCTACAGGAGGACAAATTCTTCAGAACTGAACTAGGAAGAATTAGACCTCAGTGGTTCGTTATTTCTTAATCTTCGTCCCTTAAATAGGATCGCATGTGGTTAGTAATTATTGTTTTGACTTATTACGGGTAGAGAATCAACGAGATTCAATACTTTATATCTTGGGCAATAATATTGGTCACATGCGATTGCTAAAATTAAATATGGAGAATCGTGTGCAAGTACGCTTGTTCGATTTGCCCCCTTGGGAGGTTCATAAGTTTTATCATACCAAATCTTGCAAGTGGAACTAGTTTCCGGTATGGATAATAATGTTGAATCGTTCCTTTACCAAGGATAAAAGATATTAATTAATGGAAAGCTATTTCAGTGGCTTGAATTAATTAATGGGCTTGATAATCTTAAACACGGGAAATAATAATCGGGAGCCATATTAACTGTAATATGGGTTAAGATGGATAGTGCAATATTAATTATGTAGTGGGATTAATTAATATTTATGGGCTTGAATAATATTGTGGCTCAATATTGATAATTCAAGATCCATTGGAAGGTCCAATCTTAATTCTCCTAAAGGCCCCTCAAGTAGCCCAACATAAAGTTCAATAACTGAAAAAGGTGTTTAAAAATAAAATAAATTTTTGTTGCCTATTTTTCCTATTTATTCAAAATAATAAATAAAAGAGAGAGAAAGATTTTCTTTGAATTTTGTTATGGAATGAAGATATGTATTCTTGGAATACAAGATTATCTCATTAAATTCAAGAAATCTCCCACTTGGTTATTTATTGTGAGATTTTCGAAAATTTTGAATAAATAAGGGAATGAAAGATTTTCTTGAAAAGATATTATGGAAGATATGTATTCTTGCAATACAAGAATATCTCATAAATTCAAGAAGATCCAAATCTTGGAATCTTTATCCTTATTTTTTCGAAAATAACCATAACAAGAGAAGGGGGATTTTTATGGAATATTTTAATTATGGAGAAAAGAATATAGGAGATATATTCAAGATTTCTTGGAGATCAAGAAAATATTTTTCATCCCTATTTCATGTTGAAAAAATCTACCAACACCCTCTATAAATAGGGGATGAGTGTTTCATTCCCAATGTCAATTCCATGTGCTGGAAAAATTAGTAAATCCACAAAGGTGGTGCAACAAATTTTTATTTCCCCTTTTGTTAATTGTTCGCGAGCTTCCTTCCACCGAATTGACGAGCAAGGACTAGGGAATACTTGGGAAGGCTTTTTGGTGTATTTTTATCGACGAGACCATTGCCACTCCAAGAGGTTAGTTCACGTAAACCCATAGCAATTCCGCATGCGTAGGATTTATGTGAACTGTTTATATGCATGATTTGTTGTTGAATTATTATTTGAAGTAATATAGTATTAATTCATGCTAGTAATAATTGTTAGAATTAAATTTGTATTTAAATATTCATCCCGAATAGATCCAGGCAATTAATTCCCCAACAACTGGTATCAGAGCCCGAAACCGAGGCTCTAATTTTTTAAATTGTAATTTAATTCATTTTCATTAAATTTGAAATTGGATAGTAGAATTGCTAGATCTTTTTTGAAGGTATCCAATTGTCATGGAATTTAATATGTTTATTTATGCATGCATATAAATTGTGGTTTTTTGAATTCGATTCGTTCGAATTCGTTTTGCCTCGTGAGAAAATCCACGAGTAGATTAGAATTTATTTGATTTGATCAATGTAATAGATTAGTTCTAGATTCAGTTTATTTATTTTTGTAAATAAATTATAACCGGATCGGAAATGGAGGCGAGGAGGAGATTTAAGAATTAAAAGACGGATCTGAATCCCGAGGGCAAGCGGAGTCGCGGCGAATGTGCTAAGGGAGGCACGCCGCAACGCTGACGCTGTGGGCTCAAGACGGACGACGGGGCGAGGGCCGCTGCCGAAGCGAATGAATCAGCCGAGGGCGCAGCGACATCGACATCGCCGAGGGCGCTGGCGACGCAGCGACGCCGCTGGAGGGCGCGGAGACGCGGAGATGCCGCCGAGGGCGACGGGCGACACGGGCGGAGGCGCTGCAGATGCAAGTGGGCGCGGCGATGCCGCCGAGGGCGACGGGCGACACGGGCGAGGCGCTACTGGATGTGTGGCGCGGCGAGGCGGCACGCAAGGCGGATCGGCATGGGTGGGCGCGGAGGGGGGCGTCTTGGTATCGCGCGACGCTCGCCGAGATCCATCGAGGATCGCGGCGGGGCGACGTAATCGCCGGGCGATATGGGTTTAACGCTTCGCGCCGCAGGGGCGCCACTCAACACGGCCGGGAGTGCTGGGGGCGGCACTCGACCCGCGAAAATGGGTGGATGGCGGGGCTTGATAAGGCGTTTTTTTTAAGACGGTCAAGTGGTAGCTTTTCGAGACGAACGATGAAGGCTATGAAGATGATTTCTCAAGATCAAGACATGACAAAAATTAACCATGACAATTGGATATATGTGCCCAATATGTTTAATTTTTTGTTTTGATGTTATGCATTATTTTATGTTTATTTAAATTGTGTTTAAATTTCATGATGCATGAGAAACGTTTTGAAAAATCTCACTTTCAAAAATTACTAAGTATGCTTAAACAATTAATTGACAATTTTATTAGAATAATAAAATTGAATTAATTTTGACCTCCATGATTTATTTATTTGTGAATTCTTTTGGAGAAATTCCCCCCACGGGACGGTCAAAATATGCTTTCACATGAATAAATTCCAAATGGATGATTGTGAATTATTACTAGTGGCGACGATGACCCTCCCCACGAGGCTCGTTCAAAGCGAAATAATAATTCTGTATTTAATCATGGTTATTACTTAGGTATAAAATTGATATGCATATACTTCCCCGAAGTCCCTGTCAATTTTATATTGGTCAAGTGGGAGTCAACTATTAATCTGGATATTAAAGGTTTGTAATTGTTCTTGTTTGTAACCTGCTTGAATGTGTTTAAATAATGACCCACCCCACGTGGCTTATTTAAACTGTTTTGAGATGTTGGCTGATGCATGTTCATATTTTTTTTTTGAGATTTTAATATGATGCATGTGATCGAACCTTGTGATATATTTGTGTCTATGCATATTATTATTTATTTCAGTTCATCATGTCGCAACCTTTTAATCCACTGTTCAATATACTTAAAGACAATTTTCTTACTGGTGAAAACTATTTTGATTGGATATACAAACTAAAACCTGTCCTAGCCGCATCACCTTCCAAATGGGTACTTGATACACCAAAACCCGAAAAACCAGCTAAGGACGCCGGAATATGGGATGAGATGCTATATGGTGAATGGGAGCTGGCAAATGAATTGATGAAGGATACAATTCAGGCACATCTATCAGATTTGTTGAAACGCCTTCACCAAGGATATGAATCAGCTGCAGACATCTTACAGAATCTCGAAGCGATGTTCGCACATCCGACCCATATGGCAATCCAAAGTGTGAAGCAAGAAATTGCTGAATTAAAAATGGAAAAAAGGGACGACTGCAGCTCAACACGTTCTTAGGGTTATGGTGCTATTTGAGGAGCTTGAGATCCTCGGCGAAAAATGTGATTTCAAGTCTAAGATTGATTTCATTCTCCAATCCTTACCAAAGAGCTATAATCACCACTATCTTGAGTATCTATTGGAAGATCTAGATTTTACAGTGGATGATCTTGTAAATGCTCTCACTTTGGTTGAAAGGGAGAGGGAGCGCGAGGAAAAGAACTTGGGAAAACAGAAATCTTCTTTTCATCCTAGGTCAAGTGATGATAAGGATGATGAAAAGAGAAGAAAGTTACACCAAGCAGACTCAACATCAAATAAGAGCATGGAATCAAGCATGAGGAAAGTTTTGGAAAGCGGCGGAGTAGGACATTGGAGGTCATCCTGTTCCAATCCCAAAAGGAATGGAAAGAAAGGTAATTCTCACGTACTAGTTGTTGAAACTTGCTTAGCGGCGTATGCCTCCCATTTATGGGTGGTGGATACGGGATCCACTGAACATGTTTGTTTCACTTTACAGGGGTTCAAGCGGACCCGGCAACTTAGTGGGAGTGAGATCATCATCACACTGGGCGATGCTACGAGAGAGGCAGCTGAAGCAGTGGGAGAAGTGCACCTGTCTTTTGAAGACATAGTTTTAATTTTAAGAGATGTTCTTTACGTTTCGAATTTTAGAAAGAATTTAATTTCGGTTTCTAAACTTTACCTTGATGGATATTCGGTTACTTTTGATAAAGTTGTTACCATTTCTCTTTATGATAAATTTATCTGTCATGGAACGTTGTCGAATAATCTCTATACAATTATTTATGCACACCACTCACTTAAATGCATCCTATAACACATCAATTGTTTAGGTAAAAGAAAACGTTCATCGGCGTGAGCAAAACACTTCTATGGCATTTAAGATTGGGACATATTAATCCAAAAGAGGATCCAAAGGTTGGTAGAAGGCGGTTCACTTTCGGTCTCTCCAAGTTGAACCAATTCCAACCTGTGAATCATGTTTGGAGGGTAAAATGACCAAGAGGGCATTCGGAGCCAAGGGGAATAGAGCCAAAGAAGTGTTAGAAATCGTTCACATAGATGTATGTGGTCCAATGTTAACCAAAGCAAGAGGAGGTTATGAGTATTTCGTCACTTTTATTGATGATTACTCAAGGTACGGTTATATTTTCCTTATGAAGCATAAATCTGAGACCTTTGAGAAATTCAAAGAATTTAAGGCTCAAGCAGAGAATCATAGGGAAAAACGTATCAAGTCTCTACGATCCGATCATGGAGGCGAGTACCTCAGTGATGAGTTTTTGAACTACTTTTCAGATGAAGGGATTGTATCCCAGCTAACTGCACCCGGAACCCCTCAACAAAACGGGATTGCAGAGCGAAGAAACAGAACTCATTTGGAAATGGTTAGATCAATGATGAGTTATGCGGATCTTCCCAAGTCGTTCTGGGGTCATGCCTTGAAACAAATGGGCTTACATTCGAACTTGGTGCCATCCAAAATCGGTTCCTTAAACTCCCAAAGAATTGTGGACCGGACGAAGCCATTTTTGAGACACATGAGAATTTGGGGTGTCCGCCCACGTGTTGGATAAGGAAGCCGGGAAATTGGATCCTCAATCAGAATTAAGGTTGTTTATAGGATAACCCGAGGGAACAAAAGGGTGTATGTTCTATGGTCCCGAAGATCAAAAGGTGGTAATAAGCACCCATTTTAGATTTTTGAAAGAAGACTATATGAACGAAAGAAGACCGAGAAGTGAGATTACCTTAAGTGAGCTAAGGGGGCTAACCTCATTGCCAACTGTACAAGATGACATACCAAACGACACACTTACACAATCGGAACCTCGTCAGTAGTGGAAGGGTTGTAAAACACCCGAGAGATTCATGGGGATAGGAGAGTCCTCGGACTTGATTCCCGGACAAGGCTAATCGAGACCCATGGACATATGATGAGGCAATCCAAGACAAGGATCGCGGTTTCTTGGCAAAAGGTAATGAAAGCGAAAATGGGTTCTATGGATCATAACAGTGTGGGAGCTAGTCGAACCACTTAATGGGGTCAAACCCATTGGTTGCAAGTGGGTATACAAGAGAAAAAAAGGGACCGGATGGGAAGGTGGAAACCTTCAAGGCAAGGCTTGTGGCGAAAAGGCTATACTCGTAAAAGAAGGATCGACTATGAGGAAACCTTTTCACCAGAGCAATGCTCAAGTCCATCCCCGATTCTCTTGTCGACATCAAGATCTCGATTTTAAAAATCGGCAAATGGGTGTCAAGACGGCTTTCCTTAACGGAAGTCTTGATGAAGAAATCTATATGCAACAACCCCAAGGCTTCATTGAAAATGACTAAGAACACCTAGTTTGTAAGCTCATGAAGTCTATTTCTGGGACTCAAACAAGCATCCGAGCTTGGAACCAATGTTTTGATCATGTAATAAATTCTTATGAGTTTGATCAAAAACGAGTTCGAAAAGTTGTGTACAAAAAGCGTGTCGAAGCTGCATTGGTATTCTTAGTACTATACGAGGCGATATTACGCTCATCGGGAACGATGTAAAGGTGTTATCGGGCGTAAGGGCATGGCTTTCAAAACAGTTTGATATGAAGAACTTAGGGGAAGCCGGGCACATCCTTGGGATCAAGATCACTCGAGATCGCAAGAAAAGGATGATAGGATTATCGCAAGCTTCATACATAGACCTTTGTCTTAAAACAATTCAAAGATGTGGATTCAAGAAAGGCTTCGTACCTTTCAGGCATGGAATCCATCTATCCAAGGAAATGTGCCCTAAGACACAAAAGGAGATAGATGAAATGAAAGGCATTCCTTTTGCTTCGGCTGTTGGAAGCCTTATGTATGCAATGTTGTGCACGAGATCGGATATCTGCTTTGCCGTTGGCATGGTGGCAAGATATCAAAGTAACCCGGGGAAAGAACATTAGGCGGCGATTAAAAAAACATTCGAAGTATCGAAAAGAACTCGAGATAGAATGTTGGTTTATCAGTCTGATAGTCTAATCCCCATCGGCCACACGGACTCGGATTTCCAATCAGACTTAGATTCCAGAAAATCTACCTCTGGTAGTGTGTTTTGCATGGGGGGAGAAGCCATGACATGGAGAAGCGTTAAGCAGAAATGCATCGCAGATTCTACCATGGAAGCCGAATATGTAGCTGCTTGCGAGGCAGCGAAAGAAGCGATTTGGCTCAAGAACTTCCTAGTAGACTTGGATGTAGTTAAATTTGCCCAAAGACAATCCTTTGTTTATTGTGACAATCCGGGGCGATTTGCAAATTCAAGGGAACCAAGAGCCCACAAGGCAAACAAACACATTGAAAGGAAATACCATCTTATACGAGAAATCGTTAAGAGAGGAGATATAGAGGTAGCAAAGATCGCGTCAGAAGATAACCTAGCAGATCCATTCACAAAGGGTCTGCCTCAGAATACATTCGAGAGACATGTGGATGGAATGGGTGTCAAGACCGTTGCCAATCTGCTTTGAGTATAAGTGGGAGATATTATTAGGTTCGTGTAGGTGACGTTAGATGTCACGTATTAAGAACTACACGAAATATGATGTAGTATACTTAAAAGCAGACTTTGAGTATAATTGGAAGATTGTAGGGATTATACTGGAAAGTATGCTTTTACTTTGTATAATCAGACTGAATTTTGGACTTATTTACTGAAATAAATTGTTTATCACTGATGCTTTAAATATCATCGAATGTTACATATATTTACTGCATAAATGTTCAATAAATAGTATGTGTTACATTGTAGTTAATTTAGTGATACCAGATCAAAGAAGATCCAAATCATGGAATCTTTATCCTTATTTTTAGTTAATTTAGTGGTACATTGTAGTTAATTTAGTTAATTTAGTACACCGTTCACGACCTAGATGGAAATGAACAATCCATCGTGAAAGGTTGAAGTGTAAGGCTCAGATTGGTTTGTCTTGACCAAGAGATTACACTAGTGCACGTTTAGTGCACTGAATAGGACCTACAGGAGGACAAATTCTTCAGAACTGAACTAGGAAGAATTAGACCTCAGTGGTTCATTATTTCTTAATCTTCGTCCCTTAAATAGGATCGCTTGTGCTTAGTAATTATTGCTTTGACTTATTACGGATAGAGAATCAACGAGATTCAATACTTTATATCTTGGGCAATATTATTTGTCACATGCGATTGCTAAGATTTAATACGGAGAATCGTGTGCAAGTACGCTTGTTCGATTTGCCCCCTTGGGAGGTTCATAAGTTTTATCATACCAAATCTTGCAAGTGGAACTAGTTTTCGGTATGGATAATAATGTTGAACCGTTACTTTACCAAGGATAAAAGATATTAATTAATGGAAAGTTAATTCAGTAGCTTGAATTAATTAATGGGCTAGATAATCTTAAACACAGGAAATAATAACCGGGAGTCATATTAACTGTAATATGGGTTAAGATGGATAGTGCAATATTAATTATGTAGTGGGATTAATTAATATTTATGGGCTTGAATAATATTGTGGCTCAATATTGATAATTCAAGATCCATTGGAAGGTCCAATCTTAATTCTCCTAAAGGCCCCTCAAGTAGCCCAACATAAAGTCCAATAACTGAAAAAGGTGTTTAAAAATAAAATAAATTTTTGTTACCTATTTTTCCTATTTATTCGAAAATAATAAATAAAAGAGGAAGAAAGAGTTTCTTTGAATTTTGTTATGGAATGAAGATATGTATTCTTGGAATACAAGATTATCTCATTAAATTCAAGAAATCTCCCACTTGGTTATTTATTGTGAGATTTTCGAAAATTTTGAATAAACAAGGGAAATAAAGATTTTCTTGATTTTCTTGAAAAGATATTATGGAAGATATGTATTCTTGCAATACAAGAATATCTCATAAATTCAAGAAGATCCAAATCTTAGAATCTTTATCCTTATTTTTTCAAAAATAACCATAACAAGAGAAGGTGGGATTTTTATGGAATATTTTAATTATGGAGAAAAGAATATAGGAGATATATTCAAGATTTTTTGGAGATCAAGAAAAGATTTTTCCTCCCTATTCCATGTTGAAAAAATCGACCAACACCCTCTATAAATAGGGGATGAGTGTTTCATTCCCAAGGACAATTTCATGTGCTGGAAAAATTAGTAAATCCACAAAGGTGGTGCAACAAATTTTTATTTTCCCTTTTGTTAATTGTTCGCGAGCTTCCTTCCACCGGATTGACGAGCAAGGACTAGGGAATACTTGAGAAGGCTTTTTTGTGTGTTTTTATCGACGAGACCGTTGCCACTCCAAGAGGTTAGTTCACGTAAACCCGTAGCAATTCCGCATGCGTAGGATTTATGTGAACTATTTATATGCATGATTTGTTGTTGATTTATTATTTGAATTAATATAGGATTAATTCATGCTAGTAATAATTGTTAGAATTAAATTTGTATTTAAATATTAATCCCGAATAGATCCGGGCAATTAATTCCCCAAAAGTATTGTTTATTGAACAATTATGCAGTAAATATATGTAACATTCAATGATATTTAAAGCATCAGTGATAAATAATTTATTTCAGTAAATAAGACAGAAAATTCAGTTTGGTTATACAAAGTAAAAGCATACTTTTCAGTATAACCCCAAGAATCTCCCACTTATACTCAAAGTCTGCTTTTAAGTATACTACAACATATCTCGTGTAGTTCCTAATACGTGATGTCACCTACACGAACCTAATAATATCTCCCACTTATACTCAAAGCAGATTGGCAACGGTCTTGACACTCATTCCTTCCACATGTCTCTCGAATGTGTTCTCGAGGCGACCCTTTGTGAATGGATCGCTAGGTTGTCTTTCGACGCGATCTTTGCCACCTATATATCTCTCTCTCTTAACGATTTCTCGTTATAAGATGGTATTTCCTTTCAATGTGTTTGTTGGCCTTGTGGGCTCTTGGTTCCCTTGAATTTGCAAATTGCTCCGGCATTATCACAAAGAAATAGTGATTGTCTTTGGGCAAATTCGAACTACATCCAAGTCCACTAGGAAGTTCTTGAGCAAACCGCTTTTTTTTGCCAGCAATAACTACGATTCGACTTCCATGGTAGAATCAGCGATGCATTTCGCTAACGCTTCTCCATGTCATGGCTCCTCCTATGCAAAAACACACTGGGAGGTAGATTTTTACGGAATCTAAGTCCGATTGGAAATTTGAGTCCGTGTAACCGATGTGGATTAGATCGTCGATCGATAAACTAACATTATATCGAGTTCTTTTCAGATACTTGAATGTTCTTTAAGCGTCATCCAATGCTCTTTTTTCCGGATTACTTTGATATCTCGCCACCATGCCAACGGCAAAGCGGATATCTGGTCTCGCACTGACATTGCATAATAACCTGTAGAAGCATAAGGAATACATTTCATGTCATCTATCTCTTTTTTGTGTCTTAGGGAACATTTCCTTGGATAGATGGAGTCCATGCCCCGAAAGGTACGAAGCTTTTCTTGAATCTTGGATCTTTGAATCGCTTCCTGCAAGTGTACATATATGAAGCTTCTGCGATAAGCCTATCATCATTTTCTTGCGATCTCGAGTGATCTTGATCCCAAGGATGTGCCGGCTTCCCTAAGTCCTTCATATCAAACCTTTTTTGAAAGCCATGCCCTACGTCGTAAAGACCTTTACATCGTCACCAATAAGCGAGAATGTCATCTACGATAGTACTAAGAATACCAATGCACGATTCGACACGCTTTTTTGTACACACAACTTTTCAGATTCATTTTGATCAAACCCATAAGACTTTATTACTTGATCAAAACATTGGTTCCAAGCTCTGGATGCTTGTTTGAGTCCATAAATGGACTTCTTGAGCTTACAAACTAGGTGTTCTTGGCCTTTTTCAATGAAGCCTTGGGGTTGTTGCATATAGATCTCCTCTTCAAGACTTAGTTAAGGAAAGCCTTCTTGACATCCATTTGCAGATTTCAAAGTCGAGATCAAAGAATCGACACGAGAATTTAGATGGACTTGAGCATTGCTACAGGTGAAAAGGTTTCCTCATAATCGATCCCTTCTTTCTGAGTATAACCTTTCCACAAGCCTTGCCTTGAAGGTTTCCACCTTCCCGTCCGGTCTTCTTTTCCTTTTGTATACCCACTTGCAGCCAATGGGTTTGACCCCATTAAGTGGTTTGACTCGCTCCCACACTCTGTTATGATCCATAGAAACCATTTTGGCTTCCATTGCTATTTGCCAAGTGTTGGGAGATGAATTTAATAAAGATGTATGATTTTGATTAGATCCAAAACCCCCGAGTATGACATGTTAGAATAATCTTGATAGTTGAGTCAGGATTCAGTTTTAGAGTTTTCAGAGGATGATATCTAGCAAAATGTATAGTCAGCAGATATAGATCAGGATAGATTTTGTTAAGTTAAGAAGACTCAGTATGTTTCTGAAGAAACTGAAGTTTCTGAGGTTTTAGTAAGAAAGCGAGAATCAAGACTTCGGAGAAACCGAGAACCAAGACTCGAGAGAAAACCGAGAAATTGAAGACTCGGTGAGAAACTGAGAAACTGAAGACTCAAAGATGAAGACTCAAAGATATCACCAAGATATCGTCAAGACTCGAAGACTCAAGACCCAGAAGACGCTGAAGACTCAGAAGACTCTGAAGACACAGAAGACTGGAGAATTGAAGATCAATAATATCGGAAGGCACAAGAATTATCAAGACTTCGAGAATAATCATGAATGCTCAAATATAAACTCAATGTTCCGAGGCACTGAGAATATCTATCTGAAAGATGCAATACTGAGAAAATCGTGATTCCTTAGAAAAATAGATATTTGCCAAGACATTCAAATGCAGACAAAAGGAACTAAGTCAAAGTGTTGTTAAGGTTATATCACTCAGAGTTTATAGCCAAAAAGAGCCGTTGAAGGTGTCTACCTTTAACGGAGACAAAAAGTCAAAAGAGGGAGACAAAGATTGCATACCATACCGACATCGACAAAGGATGTGTCAAAAAAAAGATGTCAGATGTACAAAAGTTCCAGACTCCAAAAAGTGAAGACCGGCTACATGAAAGGCAACTGCCTAAAACGTGTTAGGGAGTTTCAAACCCTAAATATAGCCGTTCCTCACACACCATAAGAGGAAACTCACGAAGCTATCTCTCCAACTGATAGTTTTTCAAGAGTGACCTTGGTGTTTGCCTATAAATACTTGTGACCCTCTACATTGTAAGGTTACGGAAATTTGTAAGCAACTCAAGAGCTCAAACTTATTATCAAAAGTTAAAGCACTTTCGAAAAACTTAGAATTTCCCAAGTGCTTTTAAATCGAAGAGAGCTCATTCCACTAAGCCTAGATTGATAAGATATATCCGAAGCTTAGTCGAGATATCCTAACCCTTTGCATTGTACTTTATTGTAAAGGATATCTCATTCTAGTTGGAAACCAACCAAGAAACCCCAAACCCTTTAGAAGGTAGTTTGAGTGTGATTGTTGGTGAGAAGAGTTGTAAAGAGTTAGTAAACTACGCGGAGTAGTCAGAAAGCTCTAGAGGTGAAGTTAGTAAGCTACAGAGGTAGTGTGAAAGCTTGTTTGAGTTTGAGTAAGTAAACTACGGAGGTAGTCAGAAAGCTCAAGGTCGGGTTGAGTAAGTAAACTACGTGGAGTAGTCAAAAAGCTCAGGGCCGAGTTGAGTAAAGTAAACTACAGCGAGGTAGTCGTAAAAGCTCGAAGTGATTAGTGAATTTCTCGAAGGATCGAGAGAGTGGACGAGGGAGCTTGAGTCTCTGAACCACTATAAATTGCTGTGTTGTTTATTGCTTTCTTTATCTGTGCTTAACTGTTGCATTGACTTAAAATTGAAAGCATATTTTCACTGACATTTCAGTTGGAATCAATCCACTGGAAGTTGCATATAATTGAATCACAGCCTAATCACTATTCCAGTCAAAGGAAGGTTTTCAGCAAAGCTTTAAAACGAGTATAAACTAAAGGGCCAACCATTTCGCACATCCGAGTAGCTAGAATAGATAGTTACCAAAATGAACTTACTCTTACGAAGGTTCAATTAAGTTAGTTATCGATCCAAGCAACTCGGGATCTCCAAAACTTCGAGGACTCGGTTGGGATTATATCGAGGTTTTTAAAGCGACTTCGAGGATCACTGTCTCAGTAGACTTTGACTTAGAGTGATTTGTGCTTCTCAGGACCTAATCTTCAGGACAACCTGACGCAAGCTGACCTCAGTAAGAAAAAGTTTTAAAAACACTGAACACGTGTATTCCCCCCCATACACGTGTAAGACTCCGTTTTGCACGGGACCAACAAGTGGTATCGGGCGGTGGTTGAACTTGACCACCTGCTTTGTTGACCAAAGTTTTATTTGCTAAAAATACTTGTGGTCTATCTGAATTGATCTTATTTGCTGAATTCTTAAAAGACTCAGATAAAAATGTCTTCTAAGAAACTTCTCATGTTCTCAGTGGAGAACTATGATTTGTGGAGACTGAGAATGCAGGCTCACCTGTATTCTAAACATGAGCGTATGTGGAGAGTGTTCTCTCAAGGACCATTCCAATTTACTGTGGTGAATCCCAGAGGAACAGATAATGAGAGAAATGATCCTAGAGAAGAATTTCCTAAATCTGAAGACCAACTGACTCCTGAGGAGAGAAAGTTAGTCAATCTAGATTACATTGCTAAAGACACACTATACAGTACAATTGATGATGGTGTGATGGGAATGATTTCTCACTGCAATACTGCAAAAGAAATCTGGGATACACTAGCTATAATGTGCCAATGCACAGATCATATCAAAGAAAACAAACTTTCAGTTGCAATAGGAAAGTTTGATAGTTTTGAGATGGAAGAAGGTGAATCAATTGACAAATTGGAAGTCAGATTCACTAGTATTATGAATGATCTAAATGCACTTGGAAAGAAATATCCACAGAGAGAAGTTGCATTGAAAATTCTTAGAGGTCATTCTAAGAAATGGGATATCCATACAGTGGTGATTGAAAACACCAAGAATATTAATTCAATGCCCTATCAACAAGTCTTCTCTGAGCTGAAGGCCTATGAATTTGTAATTGATAAGAAATCCAAAAAGGCTGACAGCAAAGATGATTCATCATCTGGTAAAAATGTGGCTTTTAAAGCCAAAGATAAAACCTGTAAAACTAGAGAGTCTGAGAACTCCCTTGCTAAGAATCAGGATGAGCTTGAGGATAAGCTAGCACTGATGGCAAGGAGGTTTGAAAGACTTAATAGTCAATATGGAAAATACAAAAGCTATTACAAGAATCACAGGTACCAGAAGAAACCTGAGGATAAATCAACTGAGAAGAAGAAGGACCTGAAAACTGAAGGATCTTCATCCAAGAGGAAGGACTTCAAGTCCAAAGAAGAAAGTGATCAGGATGATGATTCCAACAGGTGCTACAATTGCCAAAAGAAAGGTCACTTCCAGTATGATTGTCCTGACCTGAGTGCTAAGGAGAGAAGAGAAAGGCAAGCTAAAAGAGACAAGAAGTTCTCTAGCAAAAAGGCCATGGTTGCAGAAGAAGAACATTCTGAGGAGGGATCTAGCTCTTCAGATGAAATATTCTCAGACAGTGAAAGTGATGACATCTGTCTGATGGCCATTGAGGAGGTAAACTCTTCTTTCTCTGTTGTTTCTCCTACACTAGCACAAGAGTTGTCAAGTTCAAGTGTAAACAGTCAATTTGACCTGATGGATTCTTTTGAGAATCTAATGAAGGACTATTCTGTTTTACAAGAACTGCTAAATGAAACTCAAGAGCAGAATAAGGAACTGAAAGCTGAAAATCTTAAATGGAAAGACTCTAGCAAAACTGAGATCACTTCTCAATTAATGGGAGCTCTTGATGAACCGGATGTTACGAAAGTACAACTCTCGAGAGAAAGAGAAGTTGATAGTGACCCTAATCGAAAAAGCTAGAGAAATCCTTTGAAAGAGATTTGGTGATCGTAACTAAATTCAATGACCTCTCTGAGAAGCATGAAACTCTACAGAACTGTGAGGATAGTGCACAGAAGAAGTTAACTCTATTGAATATTGCATCTAATGTAATAGATGAAATTCAGAGTTACCAGAGATCTGTCACTATAAAATCTGGATTAGGATATATTCCAGGGGGAACCTCACAAGGTCATCTGAATGTTGCATCAAGTAGCAAGAAGACAATCTTTGTTAAATCAGTGGCACCTACACTTCAAACTGAAGAAATGCCAAAGGTCTTTAGACAAAGGAAAAGGAACTATGGTTCGAAAAAACCGAATGATCAGTCGTAAAAGCCCAAACCTCGGTGAAGGCTAGAAAACCCGAGCACTTTCGTTTGGAAAATTCGAGCAAGTACTTCAAAGCCTCAGGCTAAGATTGCAAACCTGAAAGGATCCACACTGAACCATCAGAGGAATCTTCAGAAGAGAAACACTCAGCAGAGATATTCTCAACTGAAGAGACCAAGTCCCTCGATATCTTGAAAGACCAGTTTGATCTGAGCAACCTGAACCCCACTTGCCTAAGGGTAAAGGTTACCTGAACCCGAGTCAACAAAGATTTAGACCGGCTGCACAAAAGCCTAAGCATCTGAACAAAAGGCCTAAACCAAAGAAAAATTCAAAGGCTCATGTTCATGCTAAAGCTAGCACACATACACAGAAGACTGCTAAGGCACCCAGAGTAGTGAATGTGTATGTTGATGTTTATGGAAGACAAAATAGCCACTCTAAAGTGATTAGAGTTGTCAGGCAGATTTGGATTTCGAAAGGTACAGCTAACCTTATAGGACCCTATACAAACTGGGTACCTAAGAATTTATCTATTTTTCAGGAGGAAAACAAGGGCACAAAGCTGATTAAAGATCACATAGCACTGATGAGCAGAGATGAAAAAGCCCCTAATGTATGGTATCTTGACAGTGGATGCTCAAGACATATGACAGGATTCAAGAAGATACTCAGTGACTATGTTGAACAAAGAGGCCCACAGATCACTTTTGGAGATAACTCCAAGGGACAGACTGAAGGATATGGAACTTTAGAAATCGACTCAGTTCATATCTATGGTGTTTCATATGTATCTGGATTGAAGCATAACTTGCTTTCAATAAGCCAATTCTGTGATAAGGGTTTTAATGTTGAGTTCTCTAAGAACTTATGTTATGTGAAAGATGATACAACACAGAAAATATTACTGACTGGTACAAGAAAAGGAAATGTGTATCTTGCTTATTGGAGTTCAACTCCTAAAGATACATGTTTGGTTGCTAAAAGTTCCATAGATACCAGTTGGTTATGGCATAAAAGAATGAACCACCTGAATTTTAAAACCCTGAACAAGCTTGCAAGATTAGCTCTTGTGAGAGGGTTTCCTAATGAAGTATTCAGTAAGGAACATATTTGTGATGCATGCCAAAAAGGAAAACAAGTTAGAGCATCATTTAAAAGCAAAGTAGATGTTTCTACTGAGAGAATACTTCAGTTATTGCATATGGATCTTTTTGGTCCTATAACACCAATGAGCACTAATGGCAGAAAATACACACTAGTAGTAGTTGATGACTACTCAAGATATACTTGGGTCATATTCTTACTCAGTAAGAAAGAGACTCAGATAAAATTGCCAGAGTTACTGAAAAGGCTCAGTATTGAGAAAAATCTGAGTGTGGTCAAAATCAGATCTGACAAAGGAACTGAATTTATAAATCATATCATATCTGATTATTGTGCAGCAAATGGAATTTCCCATGAAACATCAGCTGCAAGGACCCCTCAACAAAATGTTGTTGATGAAAGAAGGAACAGGACTCTGAAAGAAGCTGCAAGGACAATGATAGCTGAAGCTGATATTCCTAAAAGGTTTTGAAATTTGAAAAATCATCAACACTTTGCATGCTACTCACAGAACAGATCCATGCTGACCAAGAGTCAAGGCAAAACACCTTATGAGCTTTGGAATGAAAGGAAGCCTCTTGTTTCTTTCTTTCGTGTGTTTGGTTGCAAGTGTTTCATACACAATAATGGTAAAGATCAGTTGAAAACATTTGATAGTAAAGCTGATGAAGGAATATTCCTAGGATATTCTGAAGTCAAAAGCTTTCGAGTTTACAACTCAGAGAACTCTTATTGTGGAGGAAACACCTCATGTTGTTTTTGATGAATCTACTTGTGTTCAGAAGAAACAGGAACATGATGCAGATGAATTGACCAAGAGGATCACCAGATTAAGCCTGAAAGAGAAAGATAAATCATCCACTGAACCTGAAAAGAAGAAGTCGGTCACAGTCTATGATTGGGTGACTCGAGACTTCGAGATAAAGAAGTTCGAGGATGGAACTCGGGATGGTGAGACTCGGGAAAACCAACACTCCAAGGATGACCAATCCGAGCAGACACGAGTTCGGACTGGGTATGTGATGCCAATGAAGATGTGGTCAAACGGTGAGAAAATTCGAATCTATCAACCAAAGGGGAACAAATGTCTCGACAATGTTACGAATAGAATTTCCCTTGAGAAAGATGATTCCCTTTCTCCTTTTCTGTTGTTCCCTGAGTTTACTGAATTAACTGAACCTAACATTTCAAATGTTGAGGATACTGTTGAAGGGGGAACATCTAGAAGGAAATGGTTAGATAGTCATTCTACAAGCCAGATTGTGGGTGATCTAACTGATGGTGTTAAAACAAGAAGGTTCCATGGTGAGAGTGCACTATATTGCTGCTTCCTATCGGAGAAAAAAACTCTTGAGATTGGTGAAGCTCTACAAGATTCTCATTGGATTCTTGCTATGCAAGATGAAAGTGAATCAATTCTCAAGGAATGAAGTATGGGAGCTAGTAGATAGACCTGAAAGGCACAATGTCATTGGAACCAAGTGGGTTTTCAAGAATAAAAGAGATGACAACAACAACATTGTAAGAAACAAGGCAAGGCTAGTTGCACAAGGTTATTCCCAAGAAGAAGGCTTGGATTATGATGAAACCTTTGCACCAGTTGCAAGACTAGAAGCCATCGATTGTTTCTTGCATATCTTCTGCCTACATGAAGTTCACGATCTATCAAATGGATGTGAAAAGTGCATTTCGAATGGTGTGCTTAAAGAAGAGTTTTATGTGGAACAACCTCCCGGTTTCAAGCAGAATGACCAAGTTTCTGTGCTCGGAAAAGCTTTGTATGGTCTTAAGCAAGCACCCGGACATGGTATGATACTCTTTTTCGGTTTCTTCGACCATGGTTTTGTCAAAGGGATCATTGATAGAACTCGTTCGAGGATAGAACATGGGGAAGATATCTTCTTGGTTGAGATATATGTTGATGATATCATTTTGGATCCCCAAATCATCAATTTGTGTGAAAAGTTTTCAACACCGATGAAAGGCAAGTTTGAGATGTCTATGATGGGGAGATGAATTTCTTTCTAGGTCTTCAAGTAAAACAATCAAAGGAAGGAATCTTCATCAACGTGCAAAGTACACCGAGATCCGATTGCCAAATATGGTGTATGAGATTACAATGCGATTAGAATTCCTATGAATACTAACTACAAGATGGATCCGATTACGAAGGCAAATCGGTGAGTCATCGCGATTCTGAGAGGAATCATTGGATCATTGCTCTATCTCACACAGCCAAGTAGGGCCGGATATAACATTTCTTTGTTGGGATATGTGCAAGATACCAAGCTAATCTGAAAGGCTAGTCACATGGAGGTCGCCAAAAGATCTTGAAGTATCTTAAGGGCACGATGAATAGAGGATTATGGTATTCGGTGATGATAACCTTGAATTAACTGGTTACTCGGATCGATTATGGAGGTTTGCGAGATTGACGGAAGTCCACTACGAGGAACTTGTCAATTTCTTGGAAATGGTGATATCTTGGTTTTTGAAGAAAGCAGGACCTCGATAGCAACAATCTTCTGAAATTTGAATACATGGCTGCGAGGAAGTTGTTGTGCTTTCGATTCTTTGGCTCGAGACAACAATTAAGGGATTATAAAGTTGTAGCCAATGAAGTACCAATATTTTGTGACAATAATAGTGCCATTGCTATTTCACAAAATCCGGTATTGCACACCAGATGCAAGCATGTGGATATCAGACATCACTTCATCAGAGATCATGTCGAGAAAAAGGACATAAGGATGGAGAAAATTCATCTCGATAAGCGGAGAGAGCCGATATCTTGACTAAACCTTTGGCTGAATCAAGATTTCAGGAACTTTCAGTTGAATTGGGGATGTTAGATCCAGGTGTATAGAGTAAAATCTGAAAAATTGAAGGTTTTCAGATGCATGAAGTTTTCTCAGAATTCTACTGAGAAGCTCAGGATAAAATGGAAATCTTGAATCGAGTCTCGGGGAAACTCAGATTCTTGAAGGTCAATTACTCGAGAATTATCTTGAACCCATTCGATTTTCGATTATCATCTTGACATTTTATCAAGGTCAATACTCAGTAAGACTGATAGAGAAAAATTAGTCTGAAGAAGTAATGACTCATGCGACTCATTTATTGCTTAAGTGAAACTCAGTAATCATTTGCAATAAATACAAAACACCTAAGGAATGTTTTTGGGCGGGATCTTTTGAAATTCCGAAGAAGGTCAACAGTCATTTAATGCTCTGTTACATTAATGACCAATTAGGATAAAATGGCGGCTTACTTTTCGGAAGATCGACTGTTCGCATACCCGATTAATCGGAGATTAATCTCAACCATTACTTTTCACCTAACCAAAGCAAATCCCCACGATCTCAAAGCTATATATTCCCCAATAAGCCATTCAAGCCAAATTTTATCAAACCCTTCGTTCCCAAAATCCTCTGCAATTAAAATCCCTTTGCCCAGAAAATCTCCAAACCCTAAATCTCTAAAATGGCTCCTACCATTTTTGAACGTTTGGCCAAAACCAATAAACCTTGGTACGAGTTCGTTGTCTCGCTCGATAGCACAACCAACTCTAAACCAGAAGAGGAGGCTCTCCATATGATTCGTTTGGCCAAACTCACCCATCTCGTCGCAAGCCGACCAGACCAAAAATACGCAAAAGAGGTAATCGAATTCATCTGTAATATGAAGATAGATGAAGAGGATAGTATACACTCAGAGATTACTGTATCACATTTAGAGCACTCGTCTAAATACATCGATTTTGAAAGGGAATTGTATATAATTCCAAAAAAATTAAACGATGTTTTTGAGCTTTGTGATAGAGGAGAGGATCCTGCTATGTATATGTTAGGTAGAGAGCAGGAGTATTTAGATAGGATTGCTAAGAATCCTGTGAAATTTGAGGCTACACTGCATAAGAAGCATTTGAAGCCACAATATAGAGTTTTGTTGGATATTGTGAGCAAATGCATCATGAGTCATTCGGGGGAGTTTTGAGCAGATTAGTACCCCGAAGCTCAGATTAATGGCGGCGATCGAGGCTTCACCCACCACTGACTTCAACTGGCTAAAATTCTTGATTCAGATGGTGAGTGAGCAAGCCAAGGTCATAAAACAGGTTGACGGGGCGATCTCGATCAAAGGCAAGATCCACCATGCCACCAAAATAGCATTTATTTTGGAGATGTGCAGAGAGGAGGAGGATATCTTCGCCAATTCGACCCCATTCCCCAAGTCCAAGGTGCTCTTCAAGCCCATTGCTATGAAGAAGCAGGCCATCAGGGGGAAGAAAGAAAAGAAAGCAGAATCACCCATTGTTGTTGCTGCTGAAGAGACCCAACAAACCAGGGGGAAGGTTTTGTTGGAGGCCAAGAAAGAGCAGGGTGAGAAGTTGAAGAAGCAGAAAACCCTCGCTCCCAAGCGCAGAAGAATGGTGGTTCTCACCGATGAAGATGGCAGTGATTCTGAAGAGATTCAACCTGAGAGCCAAACCGAACAGAAATCGCAATTGCAAGTCTTGGCTCAGGTTATCTCTAAGGCACAGGACCAGACTGAGGAGCAGGTCTTCTCTGAGGTGCTTGAGACTTCGCTCAGCTCAGATAAAATTTCTCAGGAAATTTTTAAAGGAACTCAGACCTCAGAGATTCCTACCAAAGATGTGCCGGCTCAGACAGCAGAGCCAACTCAGAGTCAATCTGAGGATGTGCTAGCTCAGGACCCTGAACCTACTGAGATGCAAACTGAGGACCTGACTGCACAACATTCAGATGCTGCTGAGACTCAGGAGCAGCTTACTTTTGATGAGCTCCTGAGTGATCTACTTCTTGATCCTTCAGCTGATGCTTCGACTAAACTAGAAAGCCTGAGATTGAAGAAGGGCAAAGCTGAAGAAACCGAGTGGAGGAGCAAGGGGGAACGGTTCATCCTTGACCGCTACCCTGAGCTCAGCTCATACCCTGATCTGCAAGATATCTTCTTCAGATTAAGGTCGACGGTTTTCATCCTCAATTAGACTCTTCCAGAGATGCTTAACATTGCTACATTCAGAGGGGAAGACTGGTGGAATGAGGAGACAGCCTTCCTGACTGAGTTCTCAGGATTCAGGAAGACAAAGCTCAGGATGAAAATTTCCGATTTTAATGAGCTAGTTCAGAAAAAGATAGCTGAGAGGAGAGCTACTGAAGTTGGTGCCCCTAGCAGCAGAGACAAATCTCAAGATGGGGACCAACAGGGAGATGCTGAGGATCAGTCTCAAATGGAGAAGGAAACTTCTTGTGCTAATCAACCTGAAATCATTCAACCTCATACTGAAGCTAGCACTCTTCAGGTACCTTTTGGCACTATTAAAAATTATGCCAAAGTTACTGAAGTTTCTATATTTAACTCTGAATTGTCTGATGTACAGACTGAGGCTCAGTTAGAGACTGGAGCAGGTGCAGACCGACCCTCAGGTTGTGTCTGAACCTCAGGATGATCAATCAGCACAGAAGGTGCAGAATGTTCCTGAGATCGACCTCACTCCCTTGATGGAGAAGCTTGAGAAGGTTGAGCCAATGCTGAACAAGATTGCTCAAATGGAAGAGACATTGGCCAGCCAAGCTCATAAGATGGAGAATCTTAGTTCATCTTCAGAACTGGTGCAACTTCAAGACACTCTGACCTCAAAGATGACCTCCATGGAAGACAAGCTGAATGAGAAGCTGGAGGGAGTCAAGGCTGAGTTGAGTGCTAAACTTAAACAGAAGCACCAGGAGAGAACTGAGTTTCTAGAAGTGAAATTGGCATAGAAGAACGAAGTGCTGATCAAATCTGCTGTTGAGGAAATGAGCTCAATGCTCATGACCAAGATGACAGAGATGTTTAAAGATGCTCTCTCTGGCCAGTTTGCCCATCTCTCTGATCTAAAGAATTTTCTGTGGCTAAGAACCACATCAGGAGGCTAGAAGATGAACAGGATCAGTTAGCAGGAGAGGTGCGCTGTGTAAGCAAAGAGCAATACCATATGGACACAGCACTCTCCAGACTTCTTCCAAAGTACGGTGCCAAGAAGGGGGAAAAGGAAGGTGAAGACTTCAGGAAGTTATTGGCACGTACTATGGAGAAAAAGGCTCAAAAGGATGCTGAAATGTATATTTCTATCTAAAGCCTTGAAGGAAGTCAAAGCTACTGAGAAGATGAAGTTCAGTCAGGTGGAGAAGCCGATCTACACTCAGGTTTCTGAGGAAACTATGCTTGAAGTGGCAAGAGAGAAACTGAGTGATAGAGCTAAGGTTGGAACAAGCCAGGCTGCTGCTGAATTGCCTATGAAGAGGAAAGCCTTGGGCATTGTTGAACCTGAAATCAAGCGTGCTAAGGCTTCTAAGCCAGTGCAGAGAAAGTTGATGGAAGAATTGGAAGAGTTGCAGGTCAACCGAAGAAGAAAGTCTTCAACACAAAGAATGCTCTGAAGACACTCCAGATAGAACAAGCAAAGAAAGCTGCTGCTTCGGTCTCAGGCGTGCCTGTGATCAGAAAGAAGACTGAAGAAGAGCTGAAGCGAAGGAGTGGATTCAAAAAGTTTGCGAGCAAAAGGAGAGAGACATCAAAAGCACTGAAATGGCCACTCGTTGACAAATGGATGCCTATCAAATTCAACGATGTGTGGGAAGAGGTCAAGAGAACCTTCTGGTTCTACTATGATGTGCTCAGGGAGTGGAGAGGGGAAAGCTCAGATCAAAATGAAGCATTCATTGAATATCTCCTAACCTTCTATCCAAAATATCTCCAAAGCTGGATGAACCTAGCAGATGAAGGAAAGGTGCAGATAGTAGCCCCCAGTCCATATACCTACCCTCCTCCAAGACTTGATAATGGCATGGTGAATGAGAAAACCATTACTCAAGAAATTGCTCAATATGCTGCTCAGTTGGGTTTGACAGGAAACAGTCCGGATATCATTAAGGAAAGAGATACGCTGAAGAAGAGGTATTTCGGAATGTTCAACCTGGAAGTGCCCGCTGATGAAGTTGAAGAAGATGCAAACTGAAGAGCAGAAGACTGAAAGAGCAGAAGACTGAAGAGCCAAATCTGAAGACTGAAGACTTACCTGAAGACACTTGTAATTTTTCTGTCTTTTTGTCTTTATTTTTGCTTCTGATAAAATTTCATTGTAACCTGTAACAGTCTACTCATCATCAATGAAAATTTATCATTTATGCTCAAAAGATAATATCTCATTATCTTATTTACATGTCTTTTACTTTTTATATGCTGTATGATTGTCTCTGAATTAATTGTTTATGAGGGAAATTGTTTATTAAGTATTTGGTGATGAATCCTTTGAGAGATTCATTACTGAAGAAATTGTTGAATGATTAATTGTTGGGAGATTCTCTGAAATTGTTGGGAGACTCTCTGATTTAGGAAATTGAGACATAACCAATCTTGTAATAGGATAAAACTGAAACCTGAGTATAGGTTAAATGTTTGTAACAAGATAGGTTTTGGCATCATCAAAAAGGGGGAAATTGTTGGGAGATGAATTTAATAAAGATGTATGATTTTGATTAGATCCCAAAACCCCTGAGTATGACATGTTCAGAATAATCTTGATAGTTGAGTCAGGATTCACTTTTAGAGTTTTCAGGATGATATCTGCAAAATGTATAGTCAGCAGATATAGATCAGGATAGATTTTGTTAAGTTCTGAAGATTCAGTATGTTTCTGAAGAAACTGAAGTTTCAGTATGAAACTGAAGTTTCTGAGGTTTCAGTAAGAAACTGAGAATCTGAAGACTCGGTGAGAAACTGAGAAACTGAAGACTCAGTGAGAAACTGAGAAACTGAAGATTCAGCATGAAGACTCAGTATATCAGTCAGTATATCGCTGAAGACTCTGAAGACTCAGAAGACTCTGAAGACTCAGAAGACGCTGAAGACTCAGAAGACTCTGAAGACACAGAAGACAGAAGACTGAAGAACTGAAGATCAAGAATACTGAAGGCACAGTAATTACTGAAGACTCAGTAATGTACTGAATGCTCAGTATAAACCTGAATGTTCCGAGGCACTGAGAATATCTATCTGAAAGATGCAATACTGAGAAAATCGCGATTCCTTAGAAAAATAGATATTTTCCAAGACCGTTGAAGGTGTCTACCTTTAACTGGAGACAAAAGTCAAAAAGAGGGAGACAACACTGTACCATACTGACACTGACAGTGACAGGTCGCTGAAAAAGATGTCAGATGTACAAAAGTTCAAGACTGCAAAAAGTGAAGACCGGCTACACGAAAGGGTACTACCTAAAACGTGTTAGGGAGTTTCAAACCCTAAATATAGCCGTTCCTCACACACCATAAGAGGAAACTCACGAAGCTATCTCTCCAACGGTTAGTTTTTCAAGAGTGACCTTGGTGTTTGCCTATAAATACTTGTGACCCTCTACATTGTAAGGTTACGGGAAATTTGTAAGCAACTCAAGAGCTCAAACTTATTATCGCAAAGTTAAAGCACTCGAAAAACTTAGAATTTCCCAAGTGCTTTTAAATCGAAGAGAGCTCATTCCACTAAGCCTAGATTGATAAGATATATCTGAAGCTTAGTCGAGATATCCTAACCCTTTGCATTGTACTTTATTGTAAAGGATATCTCATCCTAGTTGGAAACCAACCAAGAAACCCCAAACCCTTTAGAAGGTAGTTTGAGTGTGATTGTTGGTGAGAAGAGTTGTAAAGAGTTAGTAAACTACGCGGAGTAGTCAGAAAGCTCTAGAGGTGAAGTTAGTAAGCTACAGAGGTAGTGTGAAAGCTTGTTTGAGTTTGAGTAAGTAAACTACGGAGGTAGTCAGAAAGCTCAAGGTCGGGTTGAGAAAGTAAACTACGTGGAGTAGTCAGAAAGCTCAGGGCCGAGTTGAGTAAGTAAACTACGCGAGGTAGTCCGAAAGCTCAGAAGTGATTAATGAATTTCTCTGAAGGATCAGAGAGAGTGGACGTAGGAGCTTGAGTCTCTGAACCACTATAAATTGCTGTGTTGTTTATTGCTTTCTTTATCTGTGCTTAACTGTTGCATTGACTTAAAACTGAAAGCATATTTTCACTGACATTTCAGTTGGAATCAATCCACTGGAAGTTGCATATAATTGAATCACAGCCTAATCACTATTCCAGTCAAAGGAAGGTTTTCAGCAAAGCTTTAAAACGAGTATAAACTAAAGGTCCAACCATTTCGCACATCTGAGTAGCTAGAACAGATAGTTACCAAACTGAACTTACTCTTCTGAGGGTTCAGTAAGTTAGTTATCTGATCCAAGCAACTCAGGATCTCTGAAAACTCAGGACTCAGTTGGGATTATCTGAGGTTTCTGAAAGCAGCTCAGGATCATGCCTCAGTAGACTTTGACTCAGAGTGATTTGTGCTTCTCAGGACCTAATCTTCAGGACAACCTGACCCAAGCTGACCTCAGTAAGAAAAAGTTTTAAAAACACTGAACACGTGTATTCCCCCCCATACACGTGTAAGACTCGTTTGCACCGGGACCAACACCAAGAAACCGCATCCTTGTCTTGGATTGCCTCGTCGTAAGTCCATGGGTCTGATTCATCTTAACCGGGGACTAAGTCCGAGGACTCTCATATCCCCATGAATCTCTCGGGTTGTCTCACAACTCTCCCACTACGTCGAGGTTCCGGTTGTGTAAGTGTGTCATTTGGTATGTCATCTTGTACAGTTGGCACTGAGGTTAGCCATCTAAGCTTATTTAAGGTAATCTCACTTATGGGCTTTCTTTCGTTCATATAGTCTTCTTCCAAAAATCTAAAGTGGGTGCTTATTACCACCTTTTGATCCTCGGGACCATAGAACATACACCCTTTTGTTCCCTCGGGATACCCTATAAACAGCCTTAATTCTGATCGAGGATTCAATTTTTCGGCTTCCTTGTCCAACACGTAGGCCAGACACCCCCAAATTCTCATGTGTCTCAAACTGGGCTTGTGCCCGGTCCACATTTGTTTGGGAGTATTGGGAACCGACTTGGATGGCACCAAGTTCAGAATATAAGCCACTGTTTCCAAGGCATGACCCCAGAACGACTTGGGTAGATCCGTATAACTCATCATTGATCTAAACATTTCTAAAAGAGTTATATTTCTTCGCTCTGCAACCCCGTTTTGTTGAGGGGTTCCGGGTGCAGTTAGCTGGGATCCAATCCCTTCATCTGACAAGTAGTTCAAAAACTCATCGCTGAGGTACTCGCCTCCACGACCAGATCGTAGAGACTTGATACGTTTTTCCCTATGATTCTCTGCTTGAGCCTTAAATTCATTGAATTTATCAAAGGTCTCAGATTTATGCTTCATAAGGAAAATGTAGTCATACCTTGAGTAATCATCAATGAAGGTGACGAAATACTCATAACCTCCTCTTGTTTGATTGACATTGGACCACATACGTCTGTGTGAACGATTTCTAACACTTCTTTGGCTCTATTCCCCTTGGCTCCGAATGCCCTCTTGGTCATTTTACCCTCCAAACATGATTCGTAAGTTGGGATTAGTTCAACCCGGAGAGACTCCAATGAACCATCTTCTACCAACCTTTGAATCCTTTTTGGATTAATATGTCCCAATCTAAGATGCCGTAGAAGTGTCTCGTTCACGTCTGATGAACGTTTTCTTTTATCGGAAATAGTTGATGTGTTATAAGATGCATTCCGTGAGTGGTGTGCACAGTTAATTGTGTAGGTCCCGAACTAGTTTTGTGAGGGCAGAAGTCTAGAGGGGAGGGGTGAATAGACTTCTGAAAACTTTTTCGTGCAGATCAGGTGTGATTGAAGTTTGCCTGATCAGAGTGCAAGTGAATCAGTTTTGACTGATATCCAACTTACTGATAGCCTGAGGGCAGATCAGTTCGGTGTCTATCAGTTTAGCTGATTGTGCGGAAGCTAGTTTATACCCGTGTGAAAAACCAGTTTAACAAATCAGATTCCGAAGTTGTTTTCAATCAGCTGACTATGGAGTCAATCTGATCAGATCAGTAGCTTGGTGCTAGCTGATCCTAACTCAGAATATGAATGCAGATTTAATCAAGTTGTGTGCAATAGTGTAAAGCAGTTAATCAGACAAGTAAATGCACACAAGATTTATAGTGGTTCGAACAACCAGTCCTACGTCCACTCTTCCCTATCACAAGGGGCACCAACTTAACCAACTTGGACTTAGTTTATTTTGTTAGTCCAACACATTACACCAACAGATATTTATAGAGTTCTCACTCAACCGATCCCAGAAATCAGAACTAGAAACCCTAGTCTGAAATCTTCCAAAAAAAACTTAACCTAACTTTGGGTTTTGGGTAAGATTTGTTGTTTGTTCCAACTGGAAATCTATCCTAGTATTTGTGTAGGCTAAAAGCTAGAGGATGAGATTTCTGTGCTAAGAACTATGAGATGAACACTTAGAAAATAATCTTCAAGTTTGTGTTCTTCGTGCGGAATTTGGCTATAGTATGAGCTTCTTGATAATTTCCGTCGTACTTACTATGAAGAGTAATCCCATATATATAGACCTCAAAATCAAAGAGCCGTTGGAGAGCAATTTGAATTTCTGGCTATATTTGGTAGATTTGCAGGATTGATTTGACGTTCTCAGGGAAGGCATGGCCGAAAGCGTGAATAGTGTCTTTTGTAGCCGTTTTGACTTTGCAGCCCCGAATCCCACAGTGTCAGCCTTTTTACGTACATGTCGCGCTCTTATTGGTTTAACAAGTACAACACTTCATCGTTTGTTCTACCAACTAAAGTTTGACAATCTTTTTGTTGAAGATACGTATGATCTGGTGTAACATTTAGTTGACACCAGGAGTGAGCTGACCTGATCAGATAACTGATCAATCTACCTGATAGAGTCTTCTGATGCAAGTTGTATTAGCACAACTTGCAAACTCGGCTGATGTAGGTCTTCTGGTCTTCTGGTCTTCTCGAGTCACCTGATCTTCAGGTCTTCTGAATTTGAGCTTATGGCTTTACCTGATCATCTGACTCCTTCTTGTCTTCTGACTTGTTTAGTCTTCTGATCATCTGACCTTATCTGGTCATCTGATATTTTGACCTGACCTATACATATTGAATTCCCCCTCAATATGTGACCTATCTTTTACATCAGCTATCTATACATTTCAGCTGGTCATCTTAATCTGATTCTAAATCATCAGTCAACTAACATATCTGACTGGTCCTATTACAATCTGTTTTGGAACTTCCATCAAAACTTAATACAAATTTCCCAACAATTTTCCCCTTTTTTGATGGAACCAAAACACTTAATCAGAAAAACAGATATCATAAATAGAAATGCAGATAATGTAAAAACGTGCACACTTCGGAAGACAATGAGATGTTGTCTTAGAATCAGAAAGATAGAATATTTTATTCAGATAGGTATGAGCATTACAGATTACATAAATGTAGCTATCATCTAATTCCAAGTTGTCTTCTTCACACGTACTTGAACTTTTGAAGTTCTTTGGGAATACCAAACAACTTGTACATCCTTTATATCAGCTTATCCAAATCTTCTCTTCTGTGAATCCCTCCTTTCTCGGCAAATCCGTAGTAATCATCCTTGAATTTGAGAATATCGAGCTTGTTATCTGGACGCCTAGGTGGGAAAAGTTGTTCGAAGGGAGGAGCTTCAGGTATCAATGTCATAATCTTCCCTTCCTTCATCACAATCTGGTAGAAGTCTGGGTACTTCATTTCTAACCAGTTCCGGAATTCATCATCATTTTTAGCCTGGTCTTGATGAATCGGAATTCTCTCCAAGATGTACACGTCACATAGCCATTCTGCTCTGATCTGATCCCATTCTGGAAGTAGATCTAACCGGGCACTGAGGATGTCTTTAACTGGTGCCGGAAAGGCTTTCTCTTCCCAAGCAATATCTTCTGCAGCAGCTTCCTTCTTTCTCTTCTTTCGAATGTATGCGATGTTTAGACCTTTAGCTTCTGCCAACTTCTGCTTCTTAATGGCAGCTTCTCTTACTCTCTATCTGTTTTTCTCTTGAATTTGTTCAGGAGACATCTGGCTCTTGGTAGAGGATTTTTGTCCTTGTCTCTGAACTTCAGCAGTAGTTTTCGTCATCTTGCCCTTACCTTTCTTTCTCTTCAGAGTTTGCTCAGGTTCATCTTGTTCATCTTCTTCTGCAAGTTCAAGGCTCTTGGCCTGATCATCAGAATCCATCCTTTGATGTACAGAAGAAGAGAAGTCTTCAATCTTATCCACTCTGGCAGTAACATCAAAAAGGGCTTTCTTCTGCTCAGAGATCTCCTTCCTTTGATCCTTAATCTCTTTGCTATGTTGCTCCACAGTCTCTTTTAGTTCAGCAACATCAGGTGGTGTAACAAGATCATCAGATGGAGTGGCTTCAGGCAAGTCAGATACAGTGGCTTTTGATAGTGACGCAGTGGTTACCATTTGCATCTGTTTTTCTTCTTTCCCTTGTCCTTCCCCCTTTTTGGTTTCATCAAAAGTTTGGACAACCTGTTATTCAGAGCATTAAATTTCCTTGCATCTCCTCCCTGAGTTCCTCAACAGCAAGAGGAGTGATCTGAGCGGTTGCAGAAGGGGCGGGGGCCAGAAATCTCTTAAGAGCAAATTCAATATCCTTTCTGGCACGTTCTGTAGAAGCCACAAAATGCTTCCAACCCAGATCCATGTGAGTGTTAGTCTTCTCCAGGGATGCCCAGACACTTTCCAGCAGAATCTGTGTTTCACTGAGCATGTCCGTCTGAAGTTTGAGTTTGTCAGACTGGAGAGTGAGCTTCTCTGCAAGAGGGTTGACCAGTTGCATCACATCAGAAAGGATGGCATTATGCATGTGTGTGAGCTTCTCAACTGTGAGCTTCCGTTCTCTGTCAACCAGATTCTTTTGCTCTTCTTCAAAACGCTTCATCAGATCTACTGTGAGTGCTGTGAATTTTTCTTCAATGGTAGCCTTTACCCCATCCTGAATTTTTGCAGAACTAAGATCTAGGGTATCGGAGCTCAGCATAGCAGTCAGGTCAGATGTTGATGCCTTGCCAAGCTGGGTCTCATCTGCAGCACCCATTCTTGGTTCATCGACAGCTTCCTCATGTTCCTCATCAGCTTGAGATTCTTCAAATCCCCTGGCAATCCCAAACTTATCATGAATTAACCATCTGATACCATCATCAGATGCCAACTCAACAACACTCTCAATCCCAGCACTCTCCAAACACTTCATCTCCAGATCCACAAAAAAGTCAGAGCCTAGAGATTCCATGAGAACCAGAAACTCCTTGATGCTCTTCAATCTGATATCTCTCCAGAACATAATCTCTTCTATCTGGTGCTAGATGTCAGGGTGTTGATCCAAATCAAGGTACAGTTCCAGCAGATACTCCTTTATATGTTGCTTCATGATTCTTATAATAGGGCTTTCTGAATCAGGTGAAGCAAGCATGGTTTTGGTGTTGAAAGGATTGTGAGAGATAGACATACGTTTGTCAGATCTCTCAGGTTCTGGTATCTTTTCTGGAGATCGGGGGTGAGGTGGGGATATATGTGGTTCACTGGTTGTAGGTTGTTGAGGTTCAGGTTCGTTTACCACTGGCTGAGGGGGTTCAGTTTCCTGAACAGAAGGTTGGGGGGTTCAGTTTCAACAACTGAAGGCTGAGGAGGTTCAGTTTGTTCAGGTTCAAGGGTTGGGGGTGTAGAAGATTTGGGTGAAGGGGGTGGTCTGACTGGTGAGGGTGAGGGTGAGAATGTTTTGTGGGGAGAGGATGGTTGTGATAATGATTTTTGAGAAGAGGGTGATGGTGATTTGGAAGTGGGTGTAGGTGATCTTTCTTTCTGGAAAATTTTGCTGAGAGGCAGAGAATCAGATGGTGATTCTCCTCAGAGTGCTCCACTTTTGTTCCTTCAACAGTTCTCTCTCCTTCTCCTTCTCCTTCGAGCATCTGCTCGTCCCTACCTCCACTTGCAGTGTGCTCAGAACTGACTGCATTCTCCTTTGCTGATTCAATCTGAATCAGCTCCTCCGTTCTGTGAACTTGCTGAGCAGGACTAGGAACAGTCTTCAGAGGAGAAGTGACTCTCTTCTGACTTTTCTGTTGAGCAGTTGGTTTCTTGGCCAGTTCCTTCCTCTTCAACCTCTTCTCTGGGATGGCCGTTCCCTGCGCTTCTGATTGTATCGAAGATGCAGTTGCCTTTTCTTTTCCCTTTCCTTCTCCCCTTTGTTTGGGCACATAGGGAGTAGGATCATCATCAGACTGACCAGGCAGAGACTCGTTCTTGCCCAAGATTGCCTTGTGCTTAGCTAGATACACCTTCGTACCATTCTCATTCCATTCATAATTGTTTGGCAGCTTGTCTGACAGAATGATCGAGACTTTGTGCATGAAAGAGCACTTGGAGGATAAGTACACTTCATTTATCTCGTTTAGATCGAATTTCCCTGTCGCTTTCCGTAGTCTTGTCTTGAACATGCCCAACCAATCCATATCAGGTGTTTTCTTGATGATTGCAGCCATGACACTGATCTTATAAGAGGTGACAGCATCAAGACTGTAGGTTAAGCATAAGATCACCTTCTGCACAATCTCGAAGAGAAGGCGATATTTTCTCTTCAGATAAGGAGCTTTGACATTCAATGTATGATCCTTATTTGCTGGTCTCAATAGCTCGGCTTCAAGAAAAGCCTTCTCTCCTACATCGGTTGTGAAGGTTTTTGGATAAATGCTTCCTCGACTGAGACCAAAGATTCTCTGAAGATCATCGTTTGTGACTGTTACTTCCAATCCTCCAACAGAAGAAATCATATCAGCATCAATATCCTTGTTCTTCTGTAGATTGTATAAAAACTCTAGGGCTTCATGAGTGTGGACTATGCTTTGATGTCTGTAACAGTATTTCTCAAGACCACACGGTCGAAGGCACTCCAGAATTTCCATCGATTCAGGATATGAGGTGACCGAAAATACCACATAGTTTTCATCAATGATATCCTTCTTCATTGATGCGAAATTGCAGATCTTTTTGCCTTGGCCCTTTCGTGCAATAAGATGTGTCATTTCTGTATAATATGCAAATTGATATAAGTTTGAGTGAAATATGTCAATAAACTCAGTCAACCCAACAATCTAAGCATGAATTAAACAAGTAAGCATATAGATCATTGCATATAACAGATATAGATTATAGACACATAACAGTACGATTTGTAAACCTAATAACCACTATGAGTGATTGTTTGAAGTACTTAAAAAAAAATTACCAGTTATTGATTCGTAGGTTTGAATATTCGAGAAAATATAATCAATCGATAAGTTCTGAAGATTTAGAAGGTTTGATCTTTTAAGAAACTGGTAAGACGAAAGAGTGGAAAGAGGTTTTCGGAGAAATGATTTGTGCTTATATTATGCGAGGGAAACCTCTTTGCACAACTTCCCATAAGTACTCAAGTGTCCGTGTTTTGAAATCAATGGCTGAGATTAGTCGGCCGTAAAGTGTTTTAATCGCACTGTTGAGAAAAGTAGTCTTCTCGTATTTTGGATGCGAAAACCCGCAATAAAACGCATTAAATACATATTACCATGTCCGCATTTAATGTTTTGCAGTGCATTCGTCACAAAGTTAAGAGAACAGTAGTAAAAGCCAATTTATATATAAAAATGATCAGAAAGAGATAAATAAGAAACGATCCGACTGATTGATATTGTAATCAATCAGTTACCACTGTGATCTGATCTGGTTGGCTTGATTACTGTTGACCTTATTGATGGTAGCCTATCCCTTAGTATTTCCCAACAATATTCCACTCATCTGATCAGATTCCTGGTTGATCCAATCTGATACTTATCTAACCCATGTATCTGATCCACTTATCTGATCTACCTATCCAATCTACTTATCTGATCCTCTAATCTGATCCACTTCAACATTCAGCAATTCAGTACTTCAGAACTCAGGATTTCAGATTTCTCGTTCAGGCCATTCTGATGTTCAGCTGTTTTGAACTTCAATCTTCTTCCATTCAGGCCACTTTGCCTTGGAATTTGCGTCATACTCCCGCCAAAGCCTTAACTTTGGGGAGTCAAAAAGTCACCTCGATTCCCTAAGTCGGTGTGATGTGACAGATCTCAATGATGGTATGGATACTTTGTGACATCACACGCCGTAAACTCATTCAACCATCATTCGCGTTCTTCTCACGCGCTGTCCTGGCGGTGTTAATTTCTCTAAAAGTCCTTGAGAAATTAAATTTGCACTTCTACCCCTGTTTTTCTTCTATAAATAGATCTGGGGTTTTTATACACACAACATAAACCATTCACCTTCTTTATTTTTAACTTATACTCCATGTTTTCCGGTGAACCCTTATTTCCGGTGAAACTTCCGGCAAAAACCTTGAACCCTTTTCAAATGATTTCAGCTTCTCAAATCAACCTTGTCCTTCCCTTATTCCCGCTTTCATCATCATCGAAGATTACACATACGATTATTGCCAAGCTTCTCTACCACACGCTTCTCCTAACCGTATGCACTTTGTGTGCCTATCGAGATGACGGAATTAACATCAACAGACTCAGTCTGATATAAAACATGGGTTTTGTTTATACGATCTTGATCAGACATGATCGATCTCGATCAGACAAAACCCAATATTTACTTGCGACACTTGTGGCCATGTGCTCTTTGCACCACATCTTTGGCACTTGTGTCCATTTAACAGTTGGAGAGCCCATTGATTTTAGGACTAGGGGCCTCTGGCTTAGAAATCCTTCAATCCCGCTCTCGCTCCTCACTCCGAAGCTCTGAGGGTGGCTTAGGATTATTTCAAAGCCTCTCTCACCCCTTTTAGGGTTGGGGGAAAAATGGGAGCATCTGGCTCTAAAATCTTCAGAGCCTCTCTCCCCCCCTTTAGAGTTGGGGTTTTAGAGGCTAAAATCTTTACAGCCTCTCTCACCCCCTCTAGGGTTAGAGTTTATGGTTTAGGGTTTAGGGTTTGATGTACTGACCTCCGGGTCCTCTTGTACTTGTAACTTGTAATGTAAATTCGACCTCCGGGTCTTTATCAATGAAAAGTTCTATTATTTCATTGTTGTGTATTTTCTGTTTCCTTATGCGATTGAAGCTTTAAACTTATGTAACTTGCTTGTTGAACATTAGCTTAATCGACTTACAAAGTATGAAACAACCAATCGTCGATTCTTTTAAATCGATATGCCTTTTTACGAACGGTTTCTTGGTTGAAGCCGATAAAGCCTTCTCTTACCGATTCTTGATCGAACTCTTGATCGATTGAGATTCCTAACTCAACTTATCCCTCTTAACCTAGTTAGTCTCTTAACCAGCTGGTTCTGGAGACCAGTCCACCAAACATTTCTAGTGCATTTTCTCCGAGATCCAGAAGCCCTAGCTCATTGCATAATTCTCGAATCGATCTCAAATTTAGTGGCTTGGTTAAAATATCAGCTTTCTGTTTATCAGTATGGATCTTTTCCATTTTGATATTCTTCTTTTCAACATGATCTCTTATAAAATGATGTCTAACATCCACATGCTTGCATCTTGTATGTAGAACAGGATTTTGAGTGATTGCAAAAGCACTATTACTGTCACAGAATATAGATACGTTCTTAGCTAAAATGTTATAATCCTCAAATGGCGACTAAGCGAGGCGATTGGGAACAATGACTTTCCTCTGACCATATATTACGCTTCAATAGTAGATGTGAATCGATGTTCCGCTTCTTTGAAAACCATGAGATCAGTTTACTACCTAAAACTGACATGTACCTGAGGTTGACTTCCTGTCAATTCTGCAACCTTCATAATCAGAATCAGAATACCCACTAAGCTCTAGATTATCATCTGATGGGTAAAATAAACCAAGGTTTACTGTCCCCTTCAGATACTTAAGAATTCGCTTAGCTGCTTCCAGGTGGCTTTGCATTGGATTTGCACGAAATCGCACATACACCTCCATCTTGCAAAGGTGATATGATATCTTTGGCGATCGGTATAGTAGAGATCAATGAGAGCCCTATATTCTTTACGATTAGTTTTTTCGACCATTCTCATCTGGATCCATCTTGAATCCAGTCATCATAGGAATTCTGGCTTCCTTACAGTTTTGACCTCCAAACTTAACCAATAACCTCTTAGTGTACTGCTCCTGGCAGATGAATATCCCTTCTCGTACTTTTTCTTAACTTGTAGACCCGAAGCTTTTAAATAGCCAAATGGCTTCTAAAAGCGGCGGCCGCAAAGGTCTCATCATAATCAATTCCTTCGATTGTGAATACACCTTAGCAACAAGTCTTGCCTTATTCTGATTATGACATTATTCTCATCTCTCTTGTTCTTGAATACCCATTTTGTGACAATCACATCTTGATGGGTTAGTACATCCACCGTTTCAAACACGATTCCTCTCAAATTGTTCGATTCTTCTTGCATGGCTAGAATCCGGTTTGCATCTTGTAGAGCTTCTTCTACTTGATTGGTTCCTTCAAAAGCGAGATAACAACAATACATGGCACTTTCACAATCGATGTATAGTTTTGACTCTATCGGATGGGTCTCGACGATCGGATCGGTTGGATGGTGGTTACCCAGTCCTTTTTTTTTACGTCTGCATCGGTTTGGAGAACATCACCCTCTTCGATAGTAGTTCATTACTAGTGATTGGGAGTGGTGCGAAATTATGATCCACTTGACATGGACAATTTTACGGTGATGTTGGACTCATCATGTCTTTGATGTCTATCCGTAGGAAACGGTGTTCCCCCGAACCGGATGGTTCGGTTATTCTTATCTCTCGGTATACCGGCTTCTTCATTGAACCGGTTATGCGTACCTTAATGCGATTGACTGGTGAATCAGCAAGATCAAGTTCTGGAATATACAGTGTTACGTGTTCTGATCTTTTTTCCTTGATACTTAGTTGATCCATTTTTACGTGCATCATCAGTCTTGCGGTTGTTGATCTTTGCTTTGTTCGAGCGTGATTTCTCTTGTTGAAGATGTCTCATCAAAGACCACATGAGGTGTTTCTTCCACAACTAGGGTTCGCCTGTTGTAAACCTTGAAAGCCTTGCTGGATGAGGAATATCCTAAGAATATGCCCTTATCTGACTTGGCCTCAAAAGTTTTCAACTGAATCTTCCCGTTGTTATGTATGAAACACTTGCACCCAAAAACATGGAAGTAAGAAACACGAGGTTTTCTGTCCTTCCACAGTTCATAGGGTGTTATGTAGTGAGCCTTAGTCAGAGAACATCTGTTCTGAGTGTGACAAGCCATATTGATGGCTTCTGCCCAGAAACGGCTTGGTGTTGCATGTTCAGCTAACATAGTGCGAGCAGCTTCTTTGAGTGTTCTGTATCTCCGTTCTGCTACACCATTCTGTTGTGGCGTTCTTGCAGCTGATGTCTCGTGTTGTATACCAAACTTAGTGCAAAAATCAGTAATAAAAGAATTCAGAAATTCTGTACCTTTATCTGATCTGATTTTCACTATACTGACACCCTTCTCATTCTGTAATTTCTTGAGCAGCTCGGGTATCTTTTTTGTTGTCTCATTCTTCTTATACAAGAACACAACCCAGGTAAACTTGGAATAATCATCCACGATTACCAGAGTATATTTCGTCATCATTGAGACTAAGCGGTGTAAGCGGGTCCAAATAAGTCCATATGGAGCGATTTGCAATACTCTCTTTGGATCTTGGTCCAGGATTCCCTTGAATGAGGCTTTAACTTTTTTTTCCCCCGACATGCGACACATGTCTGATCCTTAGAGAATACCTCATTCGGAAGACCCTCAGCCAATGACATCCTTGCTATCTTGTTATGAGTTTTAAAGTTCAGATGACTCATTCTCTTGTGCCAGAGCCAACTGCTACCTTTTGAACTCTTAACAATCAGGCAGGCGTTTCTTAGACAACTGTTCCAATCTGCTGTATAAATCGTACCTTTTCTTGAACCAGTTAACAAGATCTGTTGAGTAGCTCGATTCTTGATAGTACACTGATCAGTCGAGAACTGAACACTGAATTCGTTGTCGTAGAATTGTAAAACTGGTAACAGGTTATGCTTTAAACCTTCGACACACGAGACTCCAGTAACCTGTACATCATCATTTTCTAAGGTTCCGAATCCTCTGGTAAAACCAAAGTTATCATCACCAAAGAGTACACGTGGGCCTTTTAGTTCTGTGTAAGAACTAAGGAGATGTTTGCTTCCAGTCATGTGCCTTGAGCATCCACTATCAAACCCACGCTAACCTGCAATCAAATCAGGCTTTAGGTACCCCTTTTGGATTGGGTCCTGAGGGGTTAGAGTTGGTTTTAGGGATCCATACAAACAGGGCACTTCTATTGTAATCAGATAGATCAGAAGGCCTGATTTGTCTCCCATAAACATCTACATAATCATACATCTCTTCATATGCATTCTGATCAGTATGATTATTTATGCGAGCCTTGGGTGAATCAGAAGACTTGGGATTTTTACTTGTTGTTTGTCTTCATTTAACCCAGTGGGGCTCAGGTGCAACAGCCCTAGGTTTATGATTGTAAGGGTAGGTACGACTGCTACCATTAAAAGATTCATATCTTTTTGGCATAGATGGTCTTAACAGTTTACCTTTAGCTTGCTTGTTAGGCAGTTAGCCCTGATTAGGTATCAGATTGGATTTCCCCCTGAGAGGTTGTCTTTTCTGATACCTAATCTGTTGATCAGGTCGAGGTCTCTTTCCCTTATTAGATACAGATTTTGCTTTATGTGTATCTATATCAGAAACTCTTTTGATTACACTCTTCTGAAGTAAATCAGACGGGGCTTTTGAGGATGTAGAAGGGTTTTCATACCCAATTCCCTTCTTATTAGTTATCGTACGAAAATAGGTGTTCATATCCTGAACATTTTAGAAGATTTCGTGAAAACCTGTATTTTCTTACTTAAACTATCCTCAGTAGATTTCAGACTCTCATGTATTTGGAAGAGGTCATCAAACTTAGCTTGTAAGATTTTAAAATCTTCAGCTTGCTGTTTATTGATAGCCAGCTGTTCCTTAATCAGCTTCTCCTGATCAGAAGTGTTAATTTTCAGAACTTTCAGTTCTTCAGTTATCTTCTGAGCAGCTTCAGCTAATTTTAGTTCAGCTGCTTTTCTTTCAGCATTTTCCTTAACAAGCTCAGTATTTTCAATCCTTAGCTTATCATTTTCAGCTTCCACTATTGTATAAGTGTCTACTGCTGTAGAGAGTTCATCAAGCAATTGCTCAGAATAGAGTTGCAAGTCAATCTCTCCAGCAGGTGTGCTAATCATAGCTGGTGTGGAAACTGAAAGAATAGAAGGTTTAGAGGTTACCTCAGATTGGTCTTCCTCCTTAGCCATGAGACAGATGTCTTCATCAGATGAGAACATCAGATCATCGTAGTGGTAGCAATCATCAGCGTTGCTTATCAGACAGAAGTCCTCTAGAGATGAGTAGTCAGAATCCTCTGAAGGCAGATAAGAATCATCTATCCCAGATGTATCAGCAACCATGGCTTTTCTGTCTCTGTATCTTTGTTCTCGTCTGTTCCGCTTGTCTTCTCTTTCTTTATGGAGTCAGGTCTGGGCAATCTGCGCTGTAATAACCTGGTTTCTGACAGTTGAAACACGCTCCACGCTCCACGAAACTCCTTCTGCCAGGTGAGTCATTTCGTCTGTAGAATCTCTCAGGTGACTTACCTGTCTGATTGTAGTCTGAGTTTCTCCTTTCTGATCTGTTGTCTTTCCTTTCATCAGATCGATCATCTCTTTTCTTATTCTCTCTGCGATCTTCTCTACGATCATCAGATCTGGTCCTTTCTGGAGATCTGTCAGCTGGCCTCATATCTCTTCCTCTGCTGTTTTGATAATCCCTGTAAAATCTACGATACTTACAAAGTTGAATGTTAGATTTTTCAAGTTTTCTAGTTAGCAAAGCAATCTGTTCAGTTTGGCTTATAATATTTCCAACAGGTTCAGTAAACTTTGAGTTGCTGCTGGCTGCTTTGAATGCAACTGATTTTGATGTGGCAGATGTGGCTTCAGCAGGCGACTCGTCTTCTTCTTCTTGCCCTCTTTCTATCAGATCGAACTCATGGGCTTTAAGACTCAGGAACAGGTTGTTGGGCTTCATCTTAGCAATATCTTGACAATCCTTTATTACTGTGACTTTCATATCCCACTTCTTAGTCAGAGATCTCAAGATCTTGTAATTGATGTCTTTATCTGACATTTCTTGTCCAAGTTCCCGTAGCTTGTTGACTGACATGGTGATTCTTCCATCGAGCTCATTGATGGTTTCATTTGGTAGCATTTTGAGTTTCTCAAATTTCACCAGTTCAGCTTGCAGTCTGCTATCTTTAATCAGATCATTTCCTACACACATTTCAGCAAGCGTATCCCACATCTGTTTGGCTGTCTTGAGATACTTTATCTTTTCTCTGGTTATCTTGTACATGGTCTTCATGATTATGTGCCTGGCTATCGTATCTAGAGTGTACAACTTTCTCTCTTCAGCATCCATCAGGGCAGGACTCTTTCTGACAAGGCTTCCAACTGGAAAGTCTGGATCACCTCCTACAGCTGGGTTGTCATAGTAGATGATGATGGGTCCTCGTTCAAGAACTTCCATCATCATGCTGTTTATTGATCCCAGATGGTTGCTCATGTATATCGTCCAGTCTGCATACTCATCAATGGAAAATTTAGGCAAATCATGATACATACCCGAAGTATTATCCATGCTGATCGTGAGTTTGAAAACAAATGAGATTTGAAAGAGGTTTTTCAAGATCAGTTCAAGTGACCACAAAGATTCTTTCTTAAGAACCGATGATATTCAAAGCCAGTGGTCCGTAGAACCACCGCTCTGATACCACTTGTAGGTCCCGAATGGGTTTTGTGAGGGCAGAAGTCTAGAGGGGAGGGGTGAATAGACTTCTGAAAACTTTTTCGTGCAGATCAGGTGTGATTGCAGTTTACCTGATCGGAGTGCAAGTGAATCAGTTTGGACTGATATCCAACTTACTGATAGCCTGAGGGCAGATCAGTTCGGTGTCTATCAGTTTAACTGATTGTGCGGAAACTAGTTTATACCCGTGTGAAAAACCAGTTTAACAAATCAGATTCCGAAGTTGTTTTCAATCAGCTGACTATGGAGTCAATCTGATTAGATCAGTAGCTTGGTGCTAGCTGATCCTAACTCAGAATATGTATGCATATTTAATCAAGTTGTGTGCAATAGTGTAAAGCAGTTAATCAGACAAGTAAATGCACACAAGATTTATAGTGGTTCGGACAACCAGTCCTACGTCCACTATTTCCTATCACAAGGGGCACCAACTTAACCAACTTGGACTTAGTTTATTGTGTTAGTCCAACACATTACACCAACATATATAGAGTTCTCACTCAACCAATCCCAGAAATCAGAACTAGAAACTCTAGTTTGAAATCTTGCAAAACAAACTTAACCTAACTTTGGGTTTTGGGTAAGATTTGTTGTTTGTTCCAACTGGAAATCTATACTAGTATTTGTGTAGCCTAAAAGCTAGAGAATGAGATTTCTGTGCTAAGAACTATGGGATGAACACTTAGAAAATAATCTTCAAGGTTATGTTCTTCGTGCGGAAATTTGGCTATAGTATGAGCTTCTTGATAATTTCCGTCGTACTTACTATGAAGAGTAATCTCATATATATAGACCTCGAAATCAAAGAGCCATTGGAGAGCAATTTGAATTTTCGGCTATATTTGGTAGATTTGCAGGATTGATTTGACGTGCTCATGGACGGCATGGCCGAAATCGTGAATAGTGTCTTTTGTAGCCGTTTTGACTTTGCAGTGCCGAATCCCGCAGTGTCAGCCTTTTTACGTACGTGTCGCGCTCTTATTGGTTTAACAAGTACATCACTTCAGCGTTTGTTCTACCAACTAAAGTTTGACAATCTTTTTGTCGAACATACGTATGATCTGGTGTAACATTTAGTTGACACCAGGAGTGAGCTGACCTGATCAGATAACTGATCAGTCTGCCTGATAGAGTCTTCTGATGCAGGTTGTTTTAGCACAACTTGCAGACTCGGCTGATGTTGGTCTTCTGGTCTTCTGGTCTTCTAGAGTCACCTGATCTTCAGGTCTTCTGAATTTGAGCTTATGTCTTTACCTGATAATCTGACTCCTTCTTGTCTTCAGACTTGTTTAGTCTTCTGATCATCTGACCTTATCTGGTCATCTGATATTTTGACCTGACCTATACATATTGAATTCCCCCTCAATATGTGACCTATCTTTTACATCAGCTATCTATACATTTCAGCTGGCCGTCTTAATCTGATTCTATATCATCAGTCAACTAACAGATCTGACTGGTCCTATTACAATCTATTTTGGAACTTCCATCAAAACTTAATACAAATTTCCCAACAAATTGTATAGAGATTGTCCATCAATGTCCCATAACAGATACACTCATCATTTCAAGAAATGATGACATTCTTATTACAAGAAACTAAGTATCCGTTAACAGAATTTTAGAAACTGAAAGTGAATTCTTTCTAAAACTGGGAACATAAAGAATGTCTCTTAAAATTAAAACTCTGTCTTCAAAAGACAGGTGCACTTCTCCCACAACTTCAGCTGTCACTCTCGTTGCATCGTCCAGTGTGATGAGGATCTCACTCCCACTAAGTTTTCGGGTCCGCTTGAACCCCGTAACATGAAAAATATATGGTTAGCAGACCCCGTATCAACTACCCACGAATTAGAAGTATACGCCGCTAAACAAGTTTCAACAACTAGTGTGTGAGAATTACCTTTCTTTCCGACCCTTTTGGGGTTGGAACAGGCAAACCTCCATTGCCCTCTTTCACCGCAGTTTAAGCACTTCCCCTTTGAATTTCCTTGACACCACCAGCATTCCTCATCTTACCATTGCTCTTGGCAATAGTTGAGTTTGATTGCTTATGGCTTTTGGTCCTCTTCTTCTTCTTGCCATCCCTTGGCCTAGAAGATGAAGACGGACCACTTGCCGCAAAAGGTTGAGTTTGGTGCCCCATCAACGTCTCTGTCGTGACCAAAGCTTGCAACAAATCAGCTAGCGAGGCCAAAATGCTCAAAACTTTTGGGCAGAGAGTGGAGTACCAAATCGATCTGGGTCTCCAGATCATAATCTGCACCCAGAAACTCAAGTTTGTTCAGATTTTCCATCTATTTTAAGGACGTAATCCCTTACAGAGTTGCCCTCCACCATTTTCAGCGATAATATCTCTCGCAAGGTGATCTGACGAGTCCCACATTTTCGACTCGTCAGTTGGCTCATCTGATTTTGGTGTGTCAAGAATCCACTTGTGCTTTTGTGCAGTTAGGACAATTATAACTTTTCGTTTCCAATCAACATAGTTTTCTATACGATTCTATTCACTTTAAGTATATTAACAGTGGATTAAAAGGTTGCGACATACTGAACTGAAATAAATAACAATTTGTATAAGCACAAATATATCACAAGGTTCGATCACATGATCATATTAAAATCTCAAAAAAAATATGAACATGCATCAGCCAACATCTCAAAACAGTTTAAATAAGTCACGTGGGGTGGGTCATTATTTAAACACATTCAAGCAGGTTGCAAACAAAACAGTTTCAAACTTTTAATATCCAGATTAATAATTGGCTACCACTTGACCAATATAAAATTGGCAGGGACTTCGGGGAAGTATATGCATATCAATTTTATACCTAACTAATAACCATGATTAAATACAGAATTATTACTTTGCTTTGAACGAGCCTCGTGGGGAGGTTCATCGTCACCACTAATAATAACCCACAATCATCCTTTCGGAATTTATTCATGTGAAATCTATCTTTTGGCCGTCCCGTGGGGGGAATTTCTCCAAAAGAATCCACAAATAAATAAATCATGGAGGTCAAAATTAATTCAATTTTATTATCCGGAATAAAATTATCAATTAATTGTTTAAAAATACTTAGTAATTTTCGAAGGTGAGATTTTTCAAAACATTTTCTCATGCATCGCATATTTAAACATAATTTAAATAAGCATAAAAAAATGCAAAATATCAAAACAAAAATTAAACACATTGGGCACATATATCCAATTGTCACGGTTAAATTTTGTCATGTCTTGATCTTGAGAAATCGTCTTTATGGCCTTCATCGTTCATCTCGAAAAAGCTCCCACTTGACCGTCTCGAAAAAATGCCTCGTCAAGCCCTGTCTCCGACCAGCTCGTGGGTCAGAGTGCATGCCTTACACTCCCCCGGCCTTGTCGATCGGCGCCCGTGTGCGCGCGCATTATCGCCCTGTGCACGTCACCCAGCAGTGCTTAGCTCTTCTCGGCAGGCGCGCCGCGTCCCAGCGCGCACCCGCCCATGCCGGATCCCGCCTCGCGCCGCATCTCTGCTGCCGCCCCGTCGCGTCCGCGCATGCACATCGCGCGCCCCACCTAGCGCATTCGCCCGCCCAGCGCCGCGACCTGCGCCGCGCCCTGCGCCCCCGGCCTGATCTCGCGCGCACTCAGCCCACCAGCCTATCCCCACGCCCATGTGTGCTTGCGCGCGTCTGCGTTGCGCTCGTGCCTCCCTTGGCACGTTTCGCGCAACGCACGCCACTTGCACCCAATTTCGGGATTTCGTCTTTTAATTCTTCGTCTCCGCCTCCGTTTCCGATCCGGTTGCAATTTATTTACAAAAAATAAATAAACCTAGATCTAGACTATCTATTACATTGAACGAATCAAACAAATCATAATCTACTCGTGGATTTTCTCACGAGGCAAAACGAATTCGAATGAATCGAATTAAAAACCATAATTTATATGCATGCATAAATATAAACATTCATCAAATATCATGACAATTGGATACCAGCAAAAAAGAACTAGCAATTCTACTATCCAATTTCAAATTTAATGAAAACGAATTAAATTACAATTTAAAATTCAGAGCCCAAAACCGAGGCTCTAATACCAGTTGTTGGGGAATTAATTGCCCGTATCTATTCGGGATGAATATTTAAATACAAATTTAATTCTAACAATTATTACTAGCATGAATTAATCCTATATTAATTCAAATAATAATTCAACAACTAATCATGCATATAAACAGTTCACATAAAATCTCCGCATGCGGAAATACTACTGGTTTACGTGAACTAACCTCTCGGAGTGACAACCGTTGAGAAGATGGATCCCTTTCACACGAACACACCAAAAGGTCTTCTCAAGTATTCCCTTATCCTTGTTCAACAATCCGGTGGTAGGAACTCGCGAACAATTTAACAAAAGGAAAAAAAAATTATGTTGCACCACCTTTGTAGATTTCTAATTTTTCCAACACATGGAATTGCACTTGGGAATTAAACATTCATCCCCTATTTATAGAGGGGTGTTGGTCGAAAATTTGTGCATGAATAAGATGGGAAAATCTTTTTCTTGATCTCCAAGAAATCTTGAATATATCCAATATATTCTTTTCTCCATATTTAAAATATTCCACAAAAATCTCACCTCCTCTTGTTATGGTATTTTTGAAAAAAATAAGGAGTAGGAATCCAAGATTTGGATCTTCTTGAATTTATGAGATATTCTTGTATTCCAAGAATACATATCTTCCATAATATCTTTTCAAGAAAAATCAAGAAAATATTTCCTTCCTTATTTTCTTCATAATTTTCGAAAGTCTCAAGATAAATAACCAAGTGGGAGATTTCTTGAATTTAATGAGATAAACTTGTATTCCAAGAATACTTATCCTCATTCCATAACAAAATTCAAAGAAAATCTTTCTCCCTCTTTTATTTATTAATTTCAAAAAATTAGGAAAAATTAGGCAACAATAATTTATTTTATTTTAAACACCCTTTTCAGTTATTGGACTTTATCTTTTGGCTAGTTGAGGGGCCTTTAGGAGAATTAAGATTTGACCTTCTAATGGACTTTGAATATCTAATATTGAGCCACAATATTATTCAAGCCCATAAATATTAATTAATCCCACTAAATAATTAATATTGCACTATCCATCTTAACCCATATTACTGTTAATATGGCTCCCGGTTATTATTTCTGGTATTTAAGATTATCTAGACCATTAATTAATTCAAGCCACTGAAATAGCTTTCATTTAATTAATATATTTTGTCCTTGGTCAAGGAACAGTTCAACATTATTATCCATACTGGAAACTAATTCCACTTGCAAGATTTGGTATGATAAATCTTATGAACCTCCCAAGGGGGCAAATCAAACGAGCGTACTCGCACAAGATTCTTCGTATTAAATCTTAGCAATCGCATGTGACCAGTAATATTGCCCAAGATATAATGTATTGAATCTCATTGATTCTCTACCCGTCATAAGTCAAAGCAATACTTACTAACCACACACGATCCTATTTAAGGGACGAAGATTAAGAAATAACGAACCACTGAGGTCTAATTCTTCCTAATTCAGTGCTGAAGAATTTATCCTCCTGTAGGTCCTATTCAGTGCATCAGTCATGCACTAGTGCAATCTCTTGGTCAAGACAAGTCAATCTGAGCCTTACACTTCAACCTTTCACGATGGATTGTTCATTTCCATTTAGTTACATTGGACTGTTAATTTAATCATCTGTGATCTGGTATCACTAAATTAACTACAATGTAACGTGTATTGTTTATTGAACAATTATGCAGTAAATATATGTAACATTTAATGATATTTAAAGCATCAGTGATAAATAATTTATTTCAGTAAATAAGACAGAAAATTCAGTTTGGTTATACAAAGTAAAAGCATAATTTCCAGTATCCCCAACAATTACTGCTTTCGTTGTCATCGAAGAATGATCATACGATTATTGCCAAGCTTCTCTACCACCGGCGCGGCGGATCTGCTATCACAAATGAGAAGACACTTTTTCTAACCGTATGCACCTTGTGCACCTATCGAGATGACGAAACTAGCATCAACAGACTCCATCTGATATGTAACATGAGTTTAGTATGCGATCTCGATCGGACAATACACGATCTGGATCAGACTAAACTCAATATTTACATGTGACACTTGTGTCCATGTGGTGTATCGCACCACATGTATGACACTCGTGTCCATTTAAAGCTAGGAGTCCCATTGATTTTAGGACTAGGGGCTTCTGGCTTATTGTTCTTTCAAAGCCTCTCTCACCCCTTCTGAGAGAGCAAGAGTTTAGGGTTTATGTACTGACCTCTGGGTCTTTTGTACTAAAACTTGTAATGAAAATTTGACCTCCGGGTCTTTATCAATGACAGCTCTTTGAACCCATTGTTGTGTTGACTCATTTACCTTATGCGATTATAGCTGTAATATTTATGCAACTTGCTTATGGAAACTTGCTTAAATCGACTTACAAAGTTTGAACATTCAATCTGATCAGTTTTCCTTTAATCTGATATTTCTTTTCTGATCAGATCTGATCAGTTGAGATACCTTACTCAACTGATTCTTTCTATCTGGTCAGTCTCTTAACCAACTGGTCTTGGAGACCAGTCCACCAAACATTTCTGGTGCACTTTCTCCAAGGTCCAGAAGCCCTAGCTCATTGCATAATTCTCTGAATCTGACTTCAGCTAGTGACTTGGTTAGGATATCAGCTTTCTGCTTATCAGTATGGATCTTTTCCATTCTGATGTTCTTTTTCTCAACATGATCTCTTATAAAATGATGTCTGACATCCACATGCTTGCATCTTGTATGTAGAACTGGATTCTGAGTAATTACAATAGCACTATTACTATCACAGAATATAGGTACGTTCTTAGCCACAATGTTGTAATCCCTCAGCTGCTGACTTAGCCAGAGCAGTTGGGAACAACAGCTTCCTGCAGCCATATATTCTGCTTCAGTAGTAAATGTCGCAACTGATGTCTGCTTCTTTGAAAACCAAGAGATTAGTTTACTACCTAAAAACTGACATGTACCTGAGGTTGATTTCCTGTCAATTCTGCAACCTCCATAATCAGAATCAGAATACCGACTAAGCTCTAGATTATCATCTGATGGGTAAAATAAACCAAGGTTTATTGTCCCCTTCAGATACTTAAGAATCCGCTTAGCTGCTTCCAGGTGGCTTTGCATTGGATTTGCCTGAAATCTGGCACATACACCTACTGCAAAAGTTATATCTGGTCTGCTGGCAGTCAGGTATAGTAGTGATCCAATGAGAGCCCTGTATTCTTTCTGATTAATTTTCTGACCATTCTCATCTGGATCCATCTTGAATCCAGTCATCATGGGAATTCTGGCTTCTTTACAGTTTTGAACTCCAAACTTAGCCAACAAAGTCCTAGTGTACTTCGTCTGGCAGATGAATATCCCTTCTGTACTTTGCTTAACTTGTAGACCCAGAAAGTAATTCATCTGACCCATCATGGACATCTCGAACCTCCCTTGCATCAGCTTGCTGAATCTGTCACATAAACTCTTGTTGGGAGATTCGAAGATGATGTCATCCACATAAATCTGAACCATCAGAATATCTTCTCCATCTTCTATTCTGAATAAGGTTCTGTCCACTATTCCTTAAGTGAATCCACTGTCTATCAAGAACTGAGAGAGTGTATCATACCAAGCTCGAGGAGCTTGTTTCAGGCCATAAAGAGCTTTTCTTAAACGGTACACCTGGTCGCCTTTTTCAAAGTCAGGAGGTTGTTCAACATAAACTTCCTCAGCTAGCACCCCGATTAAGAATGCACTCTTTACATCCATCTGATACACAATAAACCCTCTGTGGGCAGTATATGCCAGAAACAGCAGAATGGCTTCTAGGCGAGAGACTGGTGCAAAGGTCTCATCATAATCAATTCCTTCTGATTGTGAATACCCCTTAGCAACAAGTCTTCCCTTATTTCTGGTTATGACATTATTCTCATCTCTCTTGTTCTTGAAAACCCACTTTGTGCCAATCACATCTTGATGGGTTGGTCTGTCCACCAGTTTCCAAACCTGATTCCTTTCAAATTGTTCCAGTTCTTCTTGCATAGCTAGAATCCAATTTGCATCCTGTAGAGCTTCTTCTACTTCGGTTGGTTCCTTCAAAGACAAATAGCAACAATACATGGCACTTTCACCAATCTGATTTCTAGTTTTAACTCTATCAGATGGGTCTCCGATGCTCAGATCAGTTGGATGACTGGTTATCCAGGTCCTTCTTTTCTGATTTTCATCCGTTTGGAGAACATCATCCTCTACTGATAGTAGTTCATTACTAGTGATTAGAAGTGGTGCTGAAATATGATCCACTTGACATGGACAAGTCTCAGCTGATGTTGGACTCATCATGTGTTGATGTCAGTCTGTAGGAACATCAGGTGTTCCCCCTGAACCGGATGGTTCAGTTATTACTGTCTCAGCTGTACCAGCTTCTTCATTGACAGTTGTACGTACCTTAGGGTCTGATTGACCTGGTGAATCAGTAAGATCAAGTTCTGGAACATATACTGTTACGTGAGTTGATCCTTTTTCCTTGATACTTAGCTGATCCATTTCATGTGCATCAGGTACCGGTTGATCTGGTACTGCTTGTTCTGAGGCAGATTTCTCTTGTTCAGAAGATGTCTCATCAAAGACCACATGAGGTGTTTCTTCCATAACTAGGGTTCGCCTATTGAATACCCTAAAAGCCTTGCTGGTTGAGGAATATCCTAAGAATATACCCTCATCTGACTCGGCCTCAAAGGTTTTCAACTGGCTCTTCCCATTGTTGTGTATGAAACACTTGCACCCAAAAACATGGAAGTAAGAAACACGAGGTTTTTTGCCCTTCCACAGTTCATAGGGTGTTTTGAAGTGAGCCTTAGTCAGAGAACATATGTTCTGAGTATGACATGCAGTGTTGATGGCTTCTGCCCAGAAACGGCTTGGAGTTGCATGTTCAACTAACATAGTTCGAGCAGCTTCTTTGAGTGTTCTGTTTCTCCATTCTGCTACTCCATTCTGTTGTGGTGTTCTTGCAGCTGGTGTCTCATGTTGTATTCCAAACTTAGTGCAAAAGTCAGTAATAAAAGAGTTCAGAAATTATGTACCTTTATCTGATCTGATTTTCACAATACTGACACCTTTCTCATTCTGTAGTTTCTTGAGCAGCTCGGGTATCTTTGTTGTTGTCTCATTCTTCTTATACAAGAATACAACCCAGGTAAACTTGGAATAATCATCCACAATTACCAGAGTATATTTACGTCCGCTGAGACTAACTGGTGTAACTAGTCCAAATAGATCCATATGGAGCAGTTGCAATACTCTGCTGGATGCTGGTCCTGGGATTTCCTTGAATGAGGCTTTTACCTGTTTTCCCTTCTTACATGCGACACATGTCTGATCCTTAGAGAATACCTCATTCGGAAGACCCTCAACCAAAGACATCATTGCTATCTTGTTAAGAGTTTTAAAGTTCAGATGGATCATTCTCTTATGCCAGAGCCAACTGCTGCTTTTGGAACTCTTAACAATCAGGCATGCATTTCTTGGACAATTGTTCCAATCCGCTGTATATATCGTTCCTTTCCTTGAACCAGTTAACAAAATCTGTTGAGTAGCTCGATTCTTGATAGTGCACTGATCAGTCGAGAACTCAACACTGAATCCGTTGTCGTAGAATTGTGAAACTGATAACAGATTATGCTTTAAACCTTCGACATATGAGACTCTAGTAACTTGTACATCATCACTCTCTAAGGTTCTGAATCCTCTGGTAAAACCAAAGTTATCATCACCAAAGAGTACACGTGGGCCTTCTTGTTCTGTGTAAGAGCTAAGGAGATGTTTGCTTCCAGTCATGTGCCTTGAGCATCCACTATCAATGTACCAGATAGTTGCTTGTACACCTCCCTTATTGGACAAACCCACGCGGACCTGCAATCAAATCAGGCTTTAGGTACCCCAGTAGAATCGGGTCCTGGGGGTTAGAAGTACCTTCCGGGATCCAAATATATCTGGCACCTTTGTTGAAAACAGAGGGCCTAACTTGTCTCCCATAAACATCTACATAATCATACGTCTCTTCATATGCAATCTGGTTAGTATGATTATGAGTGTGATCCTTAGATAACTCAGAAGACTTGGGCCTTTTCATTGATATTTGTCTTCTTTTTATCCAGTGGGGCTCAGGTGCAGTATCCCTAGGTTTCTGATTGTAAGGGTAGGTACGACTGCTACCATTAAAAGATTCATATCTTTTTGGCATAGATGGTCTTAACAGTTTACCTTTAGCTTGCTTGTTAGGCAGCTGAACCTGATTAGGTTTCAGATCAGATTTCCCTTTGAAAGGTTGTCTTTTCTGATACCTAATCTGCTTATCAGGTTGAGGTCTCTTCAGAAGAACAAGGTTCTTTTGTTGATTCTTCGACCGATGCTTGATCAGTTGGGGTCCATTTTTGTTCCCTTTATGATCAGACACTTGCCTTACTTGTTCAGCAGGTCTCTTTCCCTTATCTGATACAGATTTTGCTTTATGTGTATCTTTATCAGAAACTCGTTTGATACACTTTTCTAAAGTGAACCAGACGGGGCTTTTGAGGATGTAGAAGGGTTTTCATACCCAATTCCCTTCTTATTAGTTAACGTATGAAATAGTTGTTCAGATCTTGAACGGTCTTAGAAGATTTCGTGAAAACCTCTATTTTCTTACGTAAACTATCTTCAGATTTCTTTAGACTCTCATGCAGTCGGAAGAGTTCATCAAACTTAGCTTGTAGGATTTTAAGATCATCAGCTTGCTGTTTGTTAATTGCTAGCTGATCTTTAATCAGTTTATCCTGATCAGAAGAACTGACTTTCAGAACTTCCAGTTCTTCAGTCATCTTCTGAACAGTTTCAGCTGATTTCAGTTCAGCAACTTTTCTGATATCATTTTCTTTAACAAGCTGAATATTCTCAATCCTTAGCTTGTCATTTTCAGCTTCCACTATTCTCAATCCTGAGTCATTCCGTCTGTAGAATATGTCTGGTGATTTTCCTGTTTGCCTGTAATCTGAATTTCTTCTTTCAGATCTGTTGTCTCTCCTTTCGTCAGATCGATCATCTCTTTTCTTATCTTCTCTGCGATCCTCCCTGTGATCATCTCTTCGATCATCAGATCTGGTTCTTTCTTGTGATCTGTCAGTTGGCCTTCTATCTCTTCCTCTGCTGTTTTGATAATCTCTATAGAATCTTCGATATTTACCTAGTTGAAAGTTGGACTTTTCAAGTTTTCTGGTCAGCAAAGCAATCTGTTCCCTCTGACTTATGATGTTTCCAACAGGTTCACTAGACTTTGAGTTGCTGTCGGTTGCTTTGAATGCAACAGCTTTTGATGTGGCAGGTGTGGCTTCGGCAGACGACTCATCATCTTCTTCTTGCCCACGTTCAATTAGATCAAACTCATGGGCTTTAAGACTCAGAAACAGGTTGCTTGGCTTCATCTTAGCAATATCTTGACAATCCTTTATCACTGTAACTTTCATATCCCACTTCTTTGTCAGAGATCTCAAGATCTTGTAGTTAATGTCTTTGTCTGACATTTTTCGTCCTAGTTCCCGTAGCTTGTTGACCGACATGGTGATTCTTCCATCGAGCTGATTGATGGTTTCATTTGGCAGCATCTTAAGTTTCTCAAACTTCACCAGTTCGGCTTGTAGTCTGCTGTCTTTAATCAGGTCATTTCCTTCGCACATCTCAGCAAGTGTATCCCACATCTGCTTGGCTGTCTTGAGATACTTGATCTTTTCACGTGTGATCTTATCCATCGTCTTCATGATGATGTGTCTCGCAACTGTATCCAGAGTTGACAGCTTCCTTTCTTCAGCGTCCATCAGAACTGGACTCTTTCTGATTCGAGAGCCAACTGGAAAATCTGGATCACCACCTTCAGCTGGATTGTTGTAGTAGATGAGGATTGGTCCTTGTTCTAGAACTTCCATCATCCTGTTGTTGATGGCTCCCAGATGGTTGCTCATGATTATGGTCCAATCTGCATATTCATCAATAGAAAACTTTGGCAGATCATGATACATACCGGATGTGTTATCCATGCTGAGTGAGTTTTTAGAAAACAGATGAAGTTTAAAAACGGTTTTTCAAGATCTGTTCTAATGACCACAAAGGTTCTTCCTCAAGAACCGATGATATTCAAAGCCAGTGGTCTGTAAAACCACTGCTCTGATACCACTTGTAGGTCCCGAAAGGGTTTCGTGAGGGCAGAAGTCTAGAGGGGAGGGGTGAATAGACTTCTGAAAAACTTTTTCGTGCAGATCAGGTGTGATAGCAGGTTTCCTGATCAGAGTGCGAGTGAGTCAGTTTGGACTGATATCCAACTTACTGATCGCCTGATGGCTGATCAGTTCGGTGTCTATCAGTTTAACTGATTGTGCGGAAGCTAGTTTATACCCGTGTGAAAAACCAGTTTTAACAAATCAGATTCTCAAGTCTGTTTTCAATCAGCTGACCAAGGAGTCAAACTGATCAGATCAGTTGCTTGATGCAAACTGATCCTAACTCAGAATATGTATGCGATTTTAAGCAAAGTCGTGTGAGATAGTGTAAAGCAGTTAAGAGCAGATAAATGCACAGAAGATTTATAGTGGTTCGGACAACCAGTCCTACATCCACTTTTCCCTATCACAAGGGGCACCAACTTAACCAACTAGACTTAGTTTATTGTGTTAGTCCAACACATTACAACCAACAGATATTTATAGAGTTCTCACTCAACCGATCCCAGAAATCAGAACTAGAAACCCTAGTCTGAAATCATGCTAAACAAACTTAACCTAACTTTTGGTTTTGGGTAAGATTTGTTGTTGTTCCAACTGGAAATCTATCCTAGTATATGTGTAGCCTAAAGCTAGAGGATGATATTTCTATGCTAAGAACAATGGGATGAACACTTAAAAATAATCTTCAAGTTTGTGTTCTTGTGCGGAAACTTTGCTATAGTATGAGCTTCTTGATAATTTCCGTCTCTTCACAATGAAGAGTAATCCCATATTTATAGACCTCGAAATCAAAGAGCCGTTGGAGAGCACTTTGAATTTCCGCCTATATTTGGTAGGTTGCAGGATTGATTTGACGTGTTCAGTGACGGCATGGCCGAAAGCGTGAATAGTTGTCTTTTGTAGCCGTTTGACTTGTGCAGCGTCAAATCCTGCGTTGTCAGCTTGTTCATGTGTCTTTTTCTCATTTGTTAACAAGTACAACATTTCAGTGTTTGTTCACCAACTAATGTTGACATTCTTCTGGTCTGGTTTACCCCGTATGTTTTCTGATAAGTAGTTAAGCTTATCATCTTGCTGACTTGGCCTGAACTGATCACAACTTCTACTGATCAGTCGCCTTGAGTCTACTGATATGGTTGTCTTAGCTTCAACCAATCGACTCTGCTGATATCTTCATAGAGTAGGTCTTCTGGTTTTCAAGTAAAGTCTTTTTAATTCCGCTATTGATCTTTAGCTGCTGATCTTGCTACTGATCACCGCTCAGCTGATCTTCGCTCTGCTGATCTTCACTTGACCCGTATTATGAGTTCCTCCTTAAGAGTGACCTAGTCTACTACATCAGCTGTCTAACATGTTCATATGGTTTCCTATCATATCATCAGTCGATTAACATGTTTGACTGGTCCTATTACAACTGTTTTGGAACTTCCATCAAAACTATAAATTACCCAACAATATATTTAAAATAATACTATTAATAATATTTTGAAAAGGTGTTGAATGAGGGACCAGGATCCTCTATTGGGCATGAAACCCAGTACTGCTTCCTGGGCTTTAAAACGCTGCCCTTTTTTTCGCTTGTTAATTATCTTCTTTATCATTTTTGTTAATATGCACCACATTTCCACTTATTAAACAATTCTTTTATTCTCACATTGTCAATATTTGGAACATTCATTTTTTTAAGCTTTTCTTTTTTCGTAATTTGTTGTTGTTTCTATTTTCTAAAGGAGTGTGACTTATATTACTAAAGGACGTGATGCTTGTGTGCAATTGAATTCAATTTTAATTTGAATGAACCATGAATCCTAAACACTATACCCTAAATCATGAGCTCTAAATCATAAATCATGAATCATTCGGGTCGGGTGAACGATGAACCACTCGGGTCGGGTTCGGGCCGGCCTGGGTAAAAAAAAAAAACTTAAACCATAAACTCTAAACCATGAACAATTCGGCCCGGGTGAACCATGAACCACTCGGGCCTTATATTTTATAAAATGAATATATTTTATTTTGTTAGTATGTTTATGTGAAAATTTATTTGAAAAAAAAAAGAAAACAAAAAATTAAAGAAAAAAAAAATCTTTACTGAAACAGAAAATAGAAACAACAAATTATGAAAAAAGAAAAGCTTAAAAAAATGAACATTCAAAATAAAGCAAAAAAAAAGGGCAACGTTTTAAAGCCCAGCAAACAATACTGGGTTTCATGCCCAGTAGGGGATCCTGATCCCTTGAATGAGACACTTTCAAGGTGGCTATTAAACATAATCTGAAAATGAAAATTTAATAATTTTTAAGTAATTAATATTAATTTGTGCTATTTTGTGAACCGTTTCAGTGTGACTCCATGTCACATAAGTTTTTGCCTCATAATTTTTATGACATTCGATATTTAATTCAAAGACCGATTAATATTTTAGCACGACTGATTCTAAAATGGGTTCGTGCATCGAGTTCTACAAAAATCACGATCCTTTCCAAATTCGCTTGACTGGATCCAAATCCACCCCGAACAACGTTGATTCAATATGAGTCGGGTTCAGGGGCGGATCCAGAAATTGATGGAAGGGTAGACTAGAAAACATAATTTTAATAAAATTTAAGTCTTGTATGATCAAAAGGCAAGACCATGACAACCCATAGTGTATTTTAAAATCATGCAACTTTTTGAATTGGAATATGCAATTTATTTACACAACACAAAGTAAAAATTAATATATGAGTGAATTTAGATTAATTAAATATGTGGACTGTACATAATTAATATATAAAAAAGACTGAGATTGAAATTTGTGCTAAATTAATGTGTTGATTTTGGGTATTTTCTATTTCAAAAAAAATAATTTAATTGAATTAGGAATAAATTGAATTTAGATAGACTGAGCTAAAAACATAACAATTAATTACATGTAATATATTCCCTCCGTCCCGTGATTACTGCAACACTTGCCTTATTTGGACGTCCCAACATTACTGCAACACTCTCAAAAATGGAAATAACACACACACACAATACTAACACTCTCACAACATCATTTTATTTTCAAAATTGCTACTAAAATCTCTTCTTTATTTCAACTCAAACCCACTAAAAGTCAACATCTCCACCTTAAATTACCTACACTACACTTTCTTTATTACACTCAAATTCACTTTTCATTTTTCTCCTTAGTTTACGTGTCATTTTCAGTGTTGCAGTCCTCTTGAAACAAAAAAAATATATAATATAAAGAACTTAAAGAAGAGTTGGGAAGGGCTTGAGCCCGATCAACCCACCCCATAAATTCGCCTCTGGTCGGGTTTAAACTTGTCCCATTGCCATTCCTATTCCTGGAATCGTGATGAATGGGTTTCTTTGACCTATTTATCAGTGCTTGCTTGACATTTGACGCGTGTTTTAGACTTAATAAAAATTCATGATCTACGAGAAATCTATACACTATTCCACACTCTATAATTCCCGGTCTTCCAAGTCTTCTCCAGAACCCCACAGCTACCACGTCTAATAAGCAAGTCTCACCCAATTAAAATCTCCCACGTGGCAACAATCTCATCGCAGCCGTCGGATTCTCCACCGTGGCAAATCCTGACCAATCAGAGCGCTCATACTCGTGGCAGTGGTCTTACTAGCCTGCAAGATCTCAGCATATAATTACTCTCACTCACTCGCACTAGGCTGCAGAGAATAATTCGACGGAAAAAACATTCTGAGCTAAATTTTGCGGCAAATTAAACAATGAGGAAGTGGACGATCCCTTTCGTTTTATTTCTTATATGCCTGCTGTTTCTTCTTCCAGATCAAGGTATGTAGTTGTGGTTTTGTTGAATTTGTTTAACTATTTTTTGGCGATTGTTTATCACTTTGACAAATGCTTGGGTTTGCTGTGGTTAATAAAGTTTTCGAGCTAAGGTTTTGGTTGGAATGTGTTGGATTTGGGATTACTGAAGTTTCTTATGATGTAATTGAGTTTTTTGTAGGTAGGAAAATTCAGGCAAATGCTGAAGTCGAATCGGATGCGCCGGTAGATCCGCCAAAGGTGGAAGAGAGGATCGGTGCCGTTCCGAATGGATTATCAACTGATTCTGATGTCGTTAAGAGGTGATTTGAATTTTAGTTCATTGAAATATGGTTACATTTTTCGGCAACTTATTTATGTTGATTTTGTTGATGTGATTTAGAGAATCGGAGTCGATATCCAGAAAAGCTCTCCGAACAAATGCGGAGAAATTTGAGTTCCAGGCCGAGGTGTCGCGCCTTATGGATATTATTATCAACTCTCTTTACAGCAATAAAGATATTTTCTTAAGGGAGTTAATCTCGAATGCTTCAGATGTGAGTTTTGTTTTTTTGTGTTGTATTATTGTTCTTGAGTTCACTTGAGGCAACGCTCCGGTTTGATGCTCAAACTTTGTTTCAGGCTCTTGACAAGATTAGGTTTCTTTCACTCACTGACAAAGAAATTTTGGGTGAAGGTGACGATGCCAAGCTCGAGATTCAGGTTTGTATGGTGTGATAATATGTTCCAATTTCAAAATTGCTTATTACAGTTAGGAAAGCTTATATTAGGAGCTTGTTATGCTATTTCATAGAGATTGGTCTTTATTAGGATCTGAAAAAAAATGTCATTATTCATTTAGTCCACTTGATCTAATATTGCTATTTGCTAAACATATTAGAGTAACTTATGTCTGTCAGTTGAAGATTTCAGCATTTGAAAGATTTTCCACTATATACAGTATCTTTAGTCCTGAATTCTTGAGCAGTTAAATAAGCAGTTAAATTTAAATGTTGAAGTTCATATGGAAAAAAAAATGTATATATATGTATATAATCTTTTTCCCTGAATACTTACTGATATTAGTCCACTTGATCTAATATTGCTATTTGCTAATCATATTAGAGTAACTTATGTCTGTCAGTTGAAGATTTCAGCATTTGAAAGATTTTCCACTATATACAGTATCTTTAGTCCTGAATTCTTGAGCAGTTAAATAAGCAGTTAAATTTAAATGTTGAAGTTCATATGGAAAAAAAAAATGTATATATATGTATATAATCTTTTTCCCTGAATATTTACTGATATTTTTGATTAATAAGGTTTTTTATTTTTTTCTGGTAAATGTAGATTAAATTGGACAAGGAGAAGAAAATACTCTCCATCCGCGATAGAGGTATAGGAATGACAAAGGAGGATTTGATCAAGAACCTGGGTACCATTGCCAAATCGGGAACATCAGGTAAACTGACTATAAATAATTTGGAAAAATCTAATGACTTTAATGTATAACCTGTACGCTTTGATGCTGCTGTTACTGGTTAGGTGATAAACTGATAACCGTAAATGCTATCTGCAGCATTTGTGGAGAAAATGCAAACAAGTGGTGATCTTAACCTTATTGGGCAATTTGGTGTTGGATTCTACTCGGTATATCTTGTGGCAGATTATGTTGAAGTGATTAGCAAGCATAATGACGATAAACAGTAAGTTTCTTGGACCTAATTCGGTAGTTCCACAGTAGGTTTATCTACTGCAGATGTCTCCTGTTGGAAGACACTAAGTATGCAAAACTTGATTACTTACAGGCATGTGTGGGAGTCAAAGGCTGATGGAGCTTTTGCGATATCAGAGGATGAGTGGAACGAGCCACTTGGTCGTGGGACTGAAATCAGATTGCATCTCAGAGATGAAGCGCAGGAGTACTTGGATGAGTTCAAATTGAAGGTTGGATAATCCTAAATATCCTTCTATTCTTCAAGTGCCTAGTTGCTGGAAATATATTTTTGCCATAATTCTTAAGAATATGATTCTAGAAATGGGTGAGTTATTTAAGTTCTTCCTGTCTTGTGCTTTATGTGCCCATCCTTTTTAGCATATTAACCATCATCTCTATTTCTTTGTGACTCGAGTTCTGAGCAATCCTGGCAGAAATAAGTTAGGGCTTGTTAAGAATCCTGTACTATCAAATATGTTCTGAATGAACACTGTTATGGACTTTTTAACATAGAGTTAAATGGCTTCTGTTGAATGACCTCCTCCAACCAACAGTGTGGTAGCTTCTTCACTTTTCAATTGCTAGTATTTTATACATAAATTTCTCTCTTTCCAGACATATCCTACCCATAATGGTTGTTTACTCTGTTATGTATATCTGAACACACCATTACTGTGCTGATCCATTCATTAGTCTGTTGTTACCAAATGTTAGTTACTGAACTTCTATAGTTTCTTCTTAGTTTTTAGATTGATCACTAAAACAACCAAACTGTAAGTATTGACCAGCATATCCTATATTTGTACTTGAAAACACTTTATTGGTGTATTTATAACTTAGATCACAAATTATTTCTAGGAGTACCCGAACGGTTCTTTAGCCTTGGATGATGTGAAATTGGGCGCTTAGCTCTAGCTTGTCATTCCCCTCCCCGCTTATAATCTATGACAAATTTTCTTTTTCTGCTCCTTTTATCTCCTTCCTTGACTTAATATTTACAATGAGGGCAATGGCGCAGATCCTTAGCAAAATTTAGAGCTCATTTAGAATTTCAGAAAGTGATATCTGAGCGATACTGGCCCAGGCAAACCCTTTACAAGTTCACCTAGCTCAAGATTAAATTACTTTTTCATGTTTAGTTCTCTTTAGTTTACAAAAGTAATCATTAACCTAATTTATATGAATTCTAAAGATGTGGTTGATTTGGTCTATAAAAAGGGTCCACGGTACTGTTAAGTTTATCATGTATATTAGTGGAAGAGCTGCCTATATTGCAAACTAAGTTGGCACATACAAATTTGTTAAATAATGGATGGAGAGTGATAATAAATTTTATACTATGATTTATTCTTGAATATCTACTCACTTTAAAGAATTTCTCATACGATGCTAATATATATTATGATTGTATCTGAGTAGTGCTTAGTTTTCCTTTTGATTTGGAAATCTTCTTGAGCATAATGATTTATTCCTTAAAAATTATTGCAGGAATTGGTGAAAAAGTATTCTCAATTTATCAACTTCCCAATATCCCTTTGGGCTACGAAAGAAGTGGATGAAGAGGTTCCTGCTGATGAAGATGACTCCAGTGACGATGAGGAAACTTGTATGTGATACTTCTGCTAAATCTTCCTTGTCCCATGCATATTCTGTAATTGACTTTACTTGGATAGAATGATAAGTAATTTTGCATTCTTGCTCTTTCTCCATTTTCACCGACACCCCTTATGGAATGACAGCTGAAAGTAAATCTTCTGAGGAAGAAGAAGAAGAAGATGCAGATGCTGAGAAAGAGGATAAAAAGCCCAAAACAAAGACAGTTAAGAAAACTACACACGAATGGGAACTTTTGAATGACATGAAAGCTATATGGCTCTGAGTCCAAAGGAAGTGACAGATGAAGAATATACAAAATTCTATCACTCTCTGGCCAAGGTTTGTATCATTTTCTGAACGGGCTTCGTGCTGGGGGTCTTTTCTTTCCGTTCCCAGTTCTTTGGAGCAGCTTTTAATCATTCATTTTTACCATAAACTTTTCTTTCAGGACTTTGGTGATGAGAAGCCTCTAGCTTGGAGTCACTTCACTGCTGAAGGTGATGTTGAATTCAAGGCAGTATTGTTCGTGCCTCCAAAGGCTCCTAGTGATTTGTACGAGAGTTATTACAATTCAAACAAGTCCAACTTTAAACTATTTGTTAGACGTGTCTTTATCTCTGATGAATTTGACGAGCTTCTACCCAAATATTTGAATTTCTTGATGGTAATTTTCATTTTATCAAACTCGTGGCAATGCTATTCTTGTAACAATATTGAGCTTTTACTCCGGTTTCTAATTGTTTGGCCTATTATGATATTAGGGTCTCGTTGATTCTGACACCTTGCCACTGAATGTGTCGAGAGAAATGTTACAACAACATAGCAGCTTAAAAACAATAAAGAAAAAACTTATCCGCAAGGCCCTAGATATGATCCGGAAGATTGCTGAAGAGGATCCTGATGAATCTAGTGATAAGAAAGGTATGGCATGCCTTGAATTTGGAAATTTGTAAATTATCCTTCTAACTGCTCTGGTTTAATAATAATAAGATCAATATAACTGTTCTGACATAAATTTGAAAATACAATTGTGCTGTAGATATTGAAGAATCTAACGATGACAACGAGAAGAAAGGTCAGTATGCAAAGTTTTGGAATGAATATGGCAAGTCAATTAAGCTTGGCATTATCGAGGATGCAACTAATAGGAACCGCTTAGCGAAACTCCTTCGGTTTGAAACGTAAGTTGGCTTTAAATAACATATAATTTGTTGCTATTCAGCAATTATTATTTGATTTAAGAGAATAAAATTTTGGTGTTGCAGCACTAAATCAGATGGTAAGCTAACCTCACTGGATCAATACATCTCACGCATGAAGTCCGGACAGAAAGATATCTTTTACATCACCGGAACAAGCAAGGAACAACTGGAGAAATCTCCATTCCTTGAGAGACTAACAAAGAAGAATTATGAGGTAAGTGCACAAGGGCATTCTTCTAATTTTGAGCTTTTTAGGGGCCGTTTGGTTTGAGATTCTTCAATGGGAATGGGAATTAGTATAGAGCAATTGCCGTTCTTAATGAGAATGAAAATGATCAATTCTCCTTGATCATACTTCATATGTTACCTTATTTTGATTAGCTATTCCTCAACTAGCAATCGTTTTTGTCCCTACTTATTCCAAAGTTAAGAGAAACACTTATAATCATATAATGTAACCATCATTTCATTGTATTTAACTATCAACAATTCTCATTCTCATTGATGAATTTGATCAAAGTTTACTTTTATCTTGATATATCACAACTCAATTGCAAATGTTCTTTCAGGTCATTTTCTTCACGGACCCAGTAGATGAATATCTGATGCAATACCTGATGGATTATGAGGACCAGAAATTCCAGAACGTATCCAAAGAGGGACTGAAAATTGGGAAAGACTCTGAGGACAAAGAACTCAAGGAGTCATTCAAGGATCTGACTAAATGGTGGAAGAAAGCCCTCTCCAGTGAAAACGTGGATGATGTGAAGATAAGCAACCGTTTAGCCGACACCCCCTGTGTAGTCGTGACATCAAAATATGGTTGGACTGCAAACATGGAAAGGATTATGCAATCTCAAACACTATCCGATGCTAACAAGCAAGCTTACATGCGTGGTAAGAGGGTGCTCGAAATTAACCCGAGGCATCCTATTATCAAAGAGCTTCGCGAGAGGATTGTCACTGATACCGAGGTACATTTCGAACTCAACTAGTTGTAATTGAATTGAGCCGGCTCACATAATTTTACTATTTTACCCAAATAATATGCTAATTATTACAAATATACTTCAATTATATATAAAACAAAATGTCTAATTAATGTTATCTAATAAGTTATCGAGTCGAGTGAATTCAAAAGAATTAAGCTCGATAGAGTTTCAAGTCGAGCTTCGAGATTTATTAATTGAGTTCGAGTTTGACACTACTTGACAACATTTAATACATGGCCCTCTTGTTGGATTTTGTTTAATTTGGTTGTCTGCAATTGAACAGGATGAAGGTGTAAAACAAACAGCTCAACTTATATACCAAACAGCCCTTATGGAGAGCGGGTTTTCACCCGCCGATCCCAAGGATTTTGCTTCTCGCATCTACGGCTCAGTGAAGAACAGCCTCAACATCAGCCCTGATGCAGCCGTTGAGGAGGAAGAAGACATGGAAGAAACGGAGGAGCCTGAAAAGGTTACAGAATCTCCCAAGACGGAGAACCTGGCAGAAGAGGACTTGAAAGACGAGTTGTAGGTTTACATATATCCTGTCCGATGTAGAAATGGCGCAGATCCTTACATGCTTATCGGAGCCATTCGTCAGGATGTAGAAATGCGAGTTGGATCATTGTAAACAAGTACCAAGAATTTTGCCTCCTAATCCTTTTCCTTATGCAGTGTTCTATAGTAATCCATCTTTGTAATCATTGTACGGGTGTTTTTCTAACTAAGAACATCTGTTTTAATGTTTTTACGCACTAGGGCAATTAATGACCCCCTAAAAAAAGGCCATTTTACTAATAGCCCGTTTGCGCAAGCTTATAAGCTTCTTACGAATTTATAAACTCTCATACGTCTTGTTTGGTTTACAGTACTGAATTGATTAGTACTGAATTGATTGAACAAAGATTGAGTAAGATTGAATTATTTGAATTAAAATATATGTTTAAATCATAGGATTGCAACTCTTAATCCTGTACTGAAAAATCAATTTAGGGATTAAAATGTTAATCTCAATTAAACTCACCTTCCACATGTGATAAGACATATATCTTCACATAGAGATTAAACACATTTTGTTACCTAGGTTGAAAATGTGTACTTGGGCCTCATCCAACAAACCCAACAACCAATTGTGTGGGATTAAAATGTTAATCTCGGTCTATCCTGATCAATTGCGGTGTTAGTAAAATAAGATGTTTAATAGTTTATTCTGATATATTTTATATTGAAATAATAAAAAAAAGTCTTTATGTTCTCTGATAGAGTGTAAAACAGTTGGGCAAGGAAAACGATCAAACACATAATCAATTCTGGAGATGAAAATCCACACAGTGAAACTCTGCCACATGCCGTTGGCTGCAGAAAGTAATAATCTCGATAAAAAAACATAATTAGGGCTAATCCTAATATAAATAGTTCTCCCAAAACCGGCCCATGAACAAAGCCCGACTAATTAACCCAAGTTGCGCTAGGATGAGGGGAGCTCTATCAATTACCTCCCCCACCGGAGCAGCCTTGACCGCAAGGTTGAAATCTTGAAATTGACCCACGATATCCGTCGTACCCATCCAAGTCCAATGGATCAAAACCTACTCACCTCGTCGCGTGCAATCTGTCGACGGTCCACCACGAAGTCTGGTAAATCGGATGAATTTGCGACCCCGATGGTAGTGTAAGTCTATAAGTTCCACCACAAACGGACCGAAGAAACAAGGAGCCAGTTTCGCTGCTCCCCCAGGAAACAAGCTCGTTGACGGTACAGATGGATATTCAAATAAACCCAATCGCCGACGAAAACTCCAGGGTCGGTGATGTTTGTTCGCCTCACGGATCATCCTTAATTTGTTGTGCACGCGACAAATGGGTCATCTAGTTCCGCGAGTAACCACACCTAAGTTGCCCCCGGCAGGAAAGGCAGTGAATTAAATTAAGTTGCTAAACTTTGATTGATTAAAAGAAATACAAAATTTTTTATCAACCCGAGTTCATTGTCTTATTTTTTGAGAGCTCTAGAGCATATCAGAGAAGTGGACGATCAAGAGCTAAAGACACCAGGTGTCTTGGAATATTCTCACCCACCCAAGCTTGAGGGTGGGGAGACTTCAAGGCAATCTTTACCAAGTTATGTGCCATTTTGTTGTCGTCTCGAGGACAATACCAAACACCTTTCACCGAGGTGTGTAGGAGTTGTCTGCGGGTCTGATTGACAATGTCTTCCTCGTAGCCTCTATACTTTGAGTTCTTTTGAACAGCTTGAATGGCATCGATGGAGTCCGGGAATAAGAATACTCTTCCAGGCGTATGTTCCAACCAGAAGGAGAAGCCGTCGTGTATGACTTGGGTCTCAGCTGCCATTACTGAGCCCGGTGGATTAATTTTGTGATAACCAGCAGCCCAGATTGCGCCCCCCGGATCGAAGACGGTGTACCCCACTACATAATCCATTGTAACGTCGTTATATGCCTCATCCACCATAAGTGAAAAGTGATTAGCTTTATCCGCACCAGATAAGAAGAGTTGATAGGTTTTTGACTGCGGAAGAGGTCTCATGAGAAGCTTGCAACGTGCCTCCTGGAAGGCGATTAAAAATGAGTCTGTCCAGTCAGCTGTAATTCTCTGAAGTTTCAATCCATTCCTTATTGAGGGATTATGTATAAGGTCACATCTCTCCTTCCATACTCCCCATAATCGGACGGCCACTCTCTCAAAGTCTTGTGTCGAAAGTACATGAGCCAATATGTAGATCAAATTCTCATCGTAATTTTTGTTGGCTTTTTTAATGAGGTCCCACCATTCCGAATTCTTCCAAGCATGTTTCGTAACCTGGCATAAAAATAGAGAATGATTAATGTCAGCCCAATGATGATTACAAAGAACGCACCTGGGGGGACACGGCATATGGTGAAGAGCCAGATTGGCCTCAATGACGACGGCATCATGGCCCGCCTTCCAGATAAAGATCTTTACTTAGGAGGAAGTTGAAGTTTCCATATTTTCGACCAAAGACAGAAGTCGGGTGTCGAAGCGGTGGCTTTATCGCGGTCGTTGCCATTACTAGTGGTAAGGAAGTTCCAATAAGCTGATTTCACTGTGTAGCTCCCCATTTTCTCAAATTTCCATAATCGGGAGTCGGGTTGATTGCTATTAGTAATGGGAGTTCTTTTGATTGCTTCAATCTCATGGTGAAGAAAGAGTCTATTCAGTTTAGTCTCATCCCAGGTTGAGTTGAGAGTCATAATGTCTTTCGCCTTAACATTGCTATCCAACGTCACATTGGAAGTGATCTTACCCGCTGCAAGATTTGGAATCCATCGATCTCTTCTCACATTAACGATTGACCCATTTCCGATTTTCCAAAACAGGCCATTAGCGACTACTTCCTTACTCCAGAGAATAAAGCGCCAAATATAAGATGGGTTAGCCCCTAGAGGGGCATCCATTATGTCCGAGTGTTTGAAATATCGGGCCTTAAAGATTTTGGAGACCAATTAATCCGGATTCGAAATCATTCTCCAGATTTGTTTAGCCAGAAGGGCTTTATTAAAAAGAACAAGATCTCTGAAACCCATTCCTCCCTCACTTTTCGGCTTAGTGAGGGTTTTCCAGCTTTTCCAGTGGACTTTCTTGTCATTAGCTTTGGCACCCCACCAGAATTTACCACTCATAGACTCAATCTCGCTGCAGATCGAGGTCGGGATTCTGAAGCACGACATCGCATAGGTGGGGATGGCTTGAACAACTGCTTTAAGTAGTACCTCCCGGCCACCCTCTGAAAAGAACTTATTGGCCCAGCCCTCCAGTTTCTTAGCCACTCTATCCCGGATGTAGCCAAATTGGAGTTTCTTGCTCTGAGCAGAAAAGGTAGGCAGGCCTAGATAGAGTTCATGTCCTTGACAGATTTGGAGGTTGAGGATATTCTTGGCTAACTGGATATTATCATTGGAGGTGTTCTTGCTGAAGGTGACCGCGGACTTATCAAAGTTGATCAATTGACCAGAAGCCTCCTTGTACATGGAGAGGCAGGATTTAATAGCTTCAACATTGTCCTTCGTAGTTTTGAAGAAAATAAGACTATCATCCGCAAAGAACAGATGAGAGATCATACGGCTCCCACGAGCCACCCTAATGCCTTGTAGTTTTCCTTCTTCAACATACGCACTGATCATAGCTGAAAGACCTTGTGCCACCAAAACAAACAGGTAGGGGGATACGGGATCTCCCTGCCTTAGCCCTCTGGACGGGCTGACATAATCTTTGACTTCGTTGTTGACTTTAAAAGAATATGATGTAGAGGACACACATTTCATGATAAGATCAACCCATCTACTGTTGAAACCCATTTTGATCATAATGGCTTTAAGGTATGGCCATTCCACTCTGTCATAGGCTTTGCTCATATCTAATTTGAGAGCCGCGTACCCTTGTTTGCTCTTGTTGTTACGTAACCAGTGCATGCGTTCGAATCCAATCAAGATGTTATCAGTAATGAGTCTTCCCGGAACAAAGGCACTTTGATTGGGATCGATAGCAAATCCAATAATACTTCTAAACCGATTAGTTATGGCTCTCGTTCCAATTTTGTAGAACACATTGCATAGGCTAATGGGCCGATAATCCTTAAGGTTTGATGGATTCTTGATTTTGGGGATGAGAGAAATGATGGTAGGATTAAGGTTGGTAAAGGTCTCATCCCCGTTCAGAATTTTAAACAGTGATTCTGAAACATCATTACCAATCTGGTCCCAAGCATCTTGATAGAAGAGTGCCGTGAACCCGTCAGGATCGGGTGCCATGGAGGGGTTGAGATCAAAAAGTGCCTTCTGAAGTTCCTCCTTAGTGAAGGGTTTCTCTAGGATGGAGTTCATATCTTGATTGATAGAAGGGGTGACGTGGTTCACTACCTTCTCAATGTTATCGATGGATGGGTTTTGGGAAAGAAAAAGACCATTATAGTACTCGGTGATGGCCAAAACAATATCATCCTGCCTGGTGAGAGTGAGCCCACTATCAGAAATGAGAGAGTGAATGTTATTGTGCCTTCGACGTTCTTAAGCAATTTTATGGAAGTACGCAGTATTACGATCTCCGGACGAGAGCCAATTGACCCTTGATCTTTGGCTCCAATGTTTTTCCTCTTGATAAAGAAGTTTCTCAAGAGTAACTTCAAGGGATCGACACTTCTCGAAATTGAACGCTTCGTTCTCAATATTCAGTTGGCGATTGAGCTCATCACGGGTACCCTTAATCTTTCTCTGTAAATCCCCTATTCGACACTGGGCCCATTTTTTAAGAAGATCGGCCGTGTTCTCCATACGGTTTTGAAGATCACTATTCTGGGTTGAGGCATTCCAGGACTTGGTTAAAGTATCCTTGTAGTCATCCTCGAGCATCCATTTGTGCTCAAACATGAAACGCTTCGAACCTGTCATGGATTTGTGTAATTGATTATCTCCCCAAGTGACCTCCAAGAGAATGGGCCTGTGGTCCGACCCATAGTAATCCAGGTTCGTGATTTTTCTCTCCAAAAAATTATTAATCCAATCAATCGAAACTATATTTCGAATGACATATTTTTTAAATAGTAAGAGTGCATAAACATAACAATAATTAAGAGTGGAGGAAATACTGAAAATACCGGTATACTGCACTTACCGTATCGAAAAATATCGATTTTATCGAAATTTTTTGTATACCGAAATTTTCGGTATGGTAATGGTATGGCGAGAAAAATTTCGATATGCCTTACCGTTCCCCCTAAACAATAATAGTGTTTATACATAACACTGATAGAGTTAACTATAAAACCCTGAGATATACTCTAAAAGAAAATACTCTGACGGCCAGGTCATCAAGAACCAATTGCTCATCTATATTCTTTCACTCACCTCAGTTTTTAGATCCATAACAAAATAACAAGAAAATAAGAGGTCAATATACGTCATGATCAAAAAACTTGAATTGTATTCTTTGGATATGAAATGAGCTACGCAACAGCTGATCAAACGACTGTTAGGAATAAGCTAGCAATTATAGAGAATTTGATATGAACACAATAACAATAAAGGAACACAAATTTGGTTACCCAGTTCGTCAGAAATGACTACATCTGGGGGCACTACCAAGCCAGGAGATCTACTATTTTCGAGTGATATTTTTGGTGATATACAAATACAATGAGTCAAAAGTATTTAAATATGAGACTGGGCCAAAAACCCTAAATCCGCGTACAGGCCTTTGGAACCGCTCGACCAAGGGCCTTGGTCGAGCGGTTCTGCTCGAGCTAACCACTTGGTCAAGCGCCTAGTGCGGGCTGGAAAGGGGTGCGCTCGATCGAGCACAAGTGCTCGACCACGAGTCTGGTCGAGCGCCTCCCGGTTTCGCTCAGGCTCCAACAATCCCAACAACGACATCGTTTGTGTTTACCAAGAAATAATAATAACGCAATCAGTAGCAACTCTATAGATATAAACGCGACTCTCTCTGAAATAAAAGAATAAAAGATAAATGTTCGTTCGAATGGCAAAATATTGACAAATTTGTATACAAATTGAGCTTTACAATGTCGAACTAATGAAATCGAGGGCCTCTCCATAAAATGAAATTTGGATGATCTGAGTCTCTATAATTGAATAAATGATAGTGATAAAAAGATTGTTGCTGCATAAATGGCGAAATGAGAGCTCAAAACAAGATTTGGTGATCCTCCAGTCATAAAAGTTGGCAACCACGACGGAAGGCTGTTCTCTAGTGGTGAATCGGACGGCTCCGTCGTGCTTCTGGCCGCGTCCGATTGTGCCACCGGATTCGGCATTCCGTTTGTTGTTGTTGGTGACGATGTTGATTTTTTACTGCACAAAACAATTTGCAATACATTCAAGATAAAAACTTGTGTGAATCCGATTTCACCGTGTTCTCGATTTTTTTAGTATTAGTGTTACATATAAAAACTGTCACTGTTATGCATTTATTTTTAAACAGTAAGAATTTTTGTACATAACAGTGATAATTTTTGCACATAATAATAATAGAGTTTATGTATAAACTGGAGTGTTACTCTATACGTTCAAACACAACGCGGTTTTCCTGTTTCACAAGCCTGTTTCATCTGGTGTTTCATGTCTTGAATTTGCGCCACGTGTTTATGGGCCGGGTGAACCATCTACACCCTAAACACTAAATAATAAACCTTAAATCATGGCCTATTCGGGCCGGGTGAACCATGAACCACTCGGACCGGGTGACGGAACGGAGTGGACCGGAATGGACACGTGGCGCAAATTCGAGGCATGAAACACCAGATGAAACACGCATGTGAAATAGGCAATCCGAGCCGGTTCAAATATTTGAGTTTTAGTATCTTACGTACACTCCAAAATCAATCTTTTTCGCCAATTCAAATAATTGTAAATAATATAAATATAGAAGGTGCATGAGCTCACAAATTTGAGAAAAAATAAAATAAAAGAAAAGGGTTTTTTTTTTTTGGGAAATGATATTATTTGTGCAAAAATTAAAATGGTGTTTCATTCTATATTTCATAATTTAAATTAATGATAATATGAAATTGAAAAAATATTCAACGAACCATCATAATATTGAATTCATGTGTTACAGGTCTAGAAAGTGGCATACATCTTGAGACATGAAAAATGACATAGAGGAAGAAAACTAAATATTTATGTGAGATTGTCTCACAAAATCAACCCATTATAAAATAAAATAAAATAAAGTACTTTTAATCCATTTCAGAATTTGTTTAATTCTACATTTGCACGCAAGAATGAGTAACACATTTGTGTACACCAGTTGCATCGTGTGCTACTGAGGACCCGCTTGGTATGACTAGGGAATGATAATGGTAATAAATATCATTGAGGGGTCAATCATTAAGGGGGCGTTTGGTTCACGGGATTGGATTGATTAGGTGTGATAGGATTGAGTGGGATTGAGTAAGATTGGATTGATTGGACTGGATTTGTTTGAATCAAGATATGCGTTTGGATTGTAGGATTGAAGTGAGGGATTAGATGAAATACCTATTGAAATGTCATAAACACGCTGAAATTGAATTGAAACAACACACATCATTCTTGTGAATCTATTCAAACAATATAAGGACAATTTGTAATTTTGCACTTGGGATATGTTCTATCCCACCTTTCACATGGGATCGGCATATCCATCCATGGAGGGATTTGACACATTTTCTACCCGGGTTTGAAGCATATCATGGACCTTCATCCCACAAACCAAACGGTAGATTAGTTGGGATTAAAATCCTAATCCTAGCCTATCCCAATCAATCACGCGAACCAAACGGGACCTAAGAGTTATTGATTGCATTGTTATTGCTTAGTTAGAACATGAAAAATGAGTTTCATGTGAGGTGTGTTGAGTGAGTGAGGGTAATTAGTTGCTTACTTCTATTCCCATTACTTGTGTATACTATCAAGCAACATCAATAAAAATGATTTTCATTACCCACTTCAATTACCCCCAACCAATCGGGCCCTGATACTACTCAATAAAAACAAGTAAATTATTCGGTGAAAACCACTAATACTGACTAAATACATTGTTTGGTGAATACAATATTCCCTAAATTACAGCTAATAGAATTCCGTAAAAACAAAGAATATTGTTTACTAAAAAGTATTTAAACTCTTAAAAACACCATTTGTATACAAGAATTTGTAAAAACAAAATGGATTCTGAAGGAAAGTAAGACCCAACAAAAAGGAGGGGAAAAGGGAGATTATGCATGATCCAACGGAAAGCAAATGCACTAAAAGATTCTTCTCGTTTTCCAGCTCTGATATGCAATTTATTGTCCTACATTTGTAAAGTATGATAACGTACCTTAATAGACGTGAGCTAAATTAGCATATTAATTTTCTAAGAATAATATATTATAAATTTTGTAATTTGTAGTGCACTAAAGAAGAAGAATACACAAATGTAACAAATGTGTGCATGCATGTAAGAAGATATGGACATCAACTTAATATATAAAAGCTCAAAGCACAAGTAAGCTGGTTCGATTATAAGATTAATTGGAGTATAATATATTAACCTAGTTCTAATACTTTTAATAATTCAAAAGTGGGAATATAAAAAAATTAGAATAATACTATGTTGGAATTGACAAAGCGTCGTGTGAAACCCGAATTTAAGTGACCCTTTTTTAAGTAGAGTAGGTCTAGTGTGAAAATTTTTATGTATGAAAATCTATAAAATTGTCCTAAATCAACCATCTATACCCTAAACACTAAATAATGAACCCTAAATTATGATCTATTCGGGCCGGGTGAACCATGAATCACTTAAATGAAAGTGAACCATGAATCACTCAATTTTGTCTTAACTTCACCAATTACAGAATTTGGTTATAAATTAAAGTTTTTTCATGTATGAAAATTTTCATACTAGACTTTGTCTTTTAAGTATCATTGTTGTGTTTACGAAGTGTCACTGTTTAAAATCATACATTTTTTCAATAGTGGCAATTCGTATGCACAATATTGACACTTGTAAAAGAGAATTCACGTATACCCAAATTCACCAAAAACCTACTCGTTCGTCGAAATTGGAAAAAAAAATTATTTGAATCTCACTTGAACTCTTTTTCAAGCATCACTATTTTGTATGCGCGGTAGCACTATTGTGCATACGAAGTGTTACTATTTAAAAGTCAAACATTTTTTAATCAGTGACACTTCGAATACACAATATAGACACTTTAAAAGTTCAAATGCATAATAATGAAATTTGAAAAAGAGAATTCATGTATACCCAGATTCATCCGACGACACCTACTCGTTGGAATTATATATTTTTTAATCTAAAGAAAATGAATATCAAGATATGATAATATATATATACCTTGTTCGTGAAGGGCAAAATGTAATAGTATAATCAGCTCCACTACACGTAAAAGTACTAGTAGCATCATCGTACGCGTAGCTATACGATCTGGGACACGCGCTCTTAAACATCTCCGAATACACAGACGGCCGGCACGTGGAAGGTGACCCGTACGCGCCGCTGCAGCAATACTCCGGGCTCCCAAACGCCTCGCACGCGCTCTTGCATGCCTGCCCATCCCCTGCCCGCAGCTCCTTCGGGCACACCCGGTTCAAGTCGGCCACGCACCCGGTTGCCCCACACGCGCCCGAGCCGCCCGCCGGTTCGATGATCATAGGCAAATTGTAGCCGTCCACGAGGCTGACGTCATAGAAATCCGGCCCGGTCGAACCGATCGTGAATTCTGCCAGGGTGGCCGGCGGGGCGGCCCCGCCGCCGTTGCACTCGATTTGGTTGGAGCCGCAGTCGCCTGTGGCGCAGGTGCCTTGCCCAGTGGTGGGGTCGAACGAGCAGCCGGTTCGGCCCCAGAACCGGCCGGACCAGCCCGGTTCGAGTTGGATGGACCGGGAGGCGCGGGTCGGGAGTTGGAAACCGGTCGTGTCTAAACTGGGGCTACCGGCATTGGAGAGTAAACCGGGCCAAATTGGGGAGTCGCATCGGTTTATAAGTGTAATTGTAGTCCCTAAAATAGCTGGAATTAAAAAAAAAAATTAAAAATTAAAAAAAATTATTATTACATACAAGAAAGAGTGGATCTCATGTGCATCTAGATACGCCGTGCATTTATAGTGCATTTTAAAATTGTGCAATTTGTTATATTGAAAGGTGCAACTTATTTATACTGAATTGTGCAACTATTTTTCATATTAATAGTTGCACAGTTCAGTGTAAACAAGTTGCATCTTTCAGTATAACAAGTTGTATAGTTTTAAAATGCACTATGAAATCTTGTGTGCATACAAAACTTAGCCTATAAGAAATTAAATAATTTTTTGATTTGGATGAATGAAGATGTAGTACTCTTGGCAAGAATTGTTGTACCTTTAGGCATGAGAAGGAGAGTGAGAGTGATGTAAAGAGATGAGCTGCTCATTTGTAGTGAAGATATAAGAAGAAAGTAAATGGAGGTTTGTGTTAATGTGAAGGACATAAACTTATATATTATGTGGAATGCAATGAGAGAGAAAGAAGGTTGAATCCAATCATTCATATATAAACTGATAGACACTCCTGTACTCCTATATAAAAGTTAATTATTTCAGTGCACCTATATATATATATATATATATATATATATATATATATGTCAGACTACTTCTGCATTGTGCAATAAAAAATGGTCAAGACTCTAAATTTTAACCCCTAATAGTGAACCCTAAATCATATTTGAACCATTTGGGCCGGGTGAACCATGAACCACTTGGACCTAGTAAATCATGAACCACTCGGGCCGGGTTTGGGTCGGGTCAGGTATTAAAAAATTAAAAATTAAAAAAATATATCTAAAACTGAAATTAAAATTAAAAAAAAAACCGAAATTGAAAAAAGAAAAAAAAATTAAAACTAAAAAAAAATAGAAAAAGAGATTTTAAAATTAAATTGCACCAATTTTATTGGTGCATAGTAGAATTTGCATATATATATATATATATATATATATTAAGGATGAATATGAGAAAAAAGTAAAACCGTGTGTGTATATAGGTGATCTTAAGTGATATACAGCCAAAAAAGGAAAAGGTTATAGGTGTGTTGTGTGTTGGGGCCAAGTATAGGAATGTATTCATTTTCTTATAGATGACTGGAAATTTCCCATTTTGATCTAGGCAACTTACTAGGATCTTAATTATTAATTTATTTAAACTAAACTATTTTGTATTTACTAAATCAAGATATGAGGTACATGTCTATAACTACAAGATATTTTAATATAAAAAAATTTATGTGAACTCGAGTTCATATGAACTACTTTTCTTCAAGTATCATTGATATGTATACGAAGAATCATTATTATAATTATCACTGTTAATCTATTATATATGCATATGAAGTGTCATTGTTTAAAATAATTTGATAACTAGTGGCAGTGACACTCAATATACATAGCAGTAATAACATTTTATACTCCCTGTCCTGTATGAGATAGTTCATTCACTATTTGTCTAGTATTTTAGCGAGCGAGTTAGTTATTAGTATTTGAAATGATAAAAAGATCTTGAAGGTGGGGGTATGATAGTCCTACCCCTCATCTATTCTACACCTCCTTAAAAGTCACTTTATCATTTCATATACTAATAAATAACTCGTTCACTAAAACACGAGTCAAACAGTGAATGAACAATCTAAAATAGGACGGATGAAGTATATAATATTGATGCTCGAAAAAGAGAATTCATGTGTAATTGAGTTGACAGGAGACCTACTCTATTTTAATTGTGATAATACACACCCTCTCCGTCCCACTATAAGTTTTTTACTTTTCTTTTTTATTCGTCTCACAATAAATTTCTTATTCCGTAAGGGTATGTTTGCTTGGGCTCAATACATGCCATTAATGGGCCAATATGAGCGATTAAGGTGTTTGGTTGACACTTAGGCGGCCTGCGAAAAAAATGAGGCCCGCGGCTTCCCAAGATGCGGCATCCAGCCTTGGTAGTCCGATTAAATATTTGCCTTATTAAAGCGGCCCTTATTAAGAGTGAATTGACTAAAATGCCCCTCGCTTATATATAATCCTTGTCGATCCATTTTCGAACCCTAGTTTCATACTTCTCTAGTTTCGTCGTTGTGCCGTCGTGAGTGTTCTGTTCCTGGCAAAATTGGTGAGAATCGTTATCACAATTTGCGGAGAATCGTTCTGCGTTTTTCTTATCATCTATTTTCCGAAGTTCTATAACCTCGTTTAGAGTGGTGTGGATTATGTTGTTAGGGTTCGTTGCGGTGAGTACCGTCTAAGTGGGGATTTCCGATTCAAAATACCGAGCATTCGGCGATAGGTACAAGTTCGTATGTTTCTCAAATTATTTAGATTCGCACGAAGAATACATTTTTATGGGTTTTTGCAGAAATTGCCCTTTTCCAATTTGGTTGAGATAAAAAGAAATTTGCATTTTTGTTATATTATTTTTTCTGAGATTGAATCTCATTTCAGTGGTGTTCTAAGAGTGTCGTTTGGTGGTGTTAGTGTTCGTTTCGGTGAGGAGTACCGTCGAACTGGGAATTATCGATCCGAAATACCTTGGTTGATAGACGATGAGGAGAGTTGATTTCGTTTGGGGAAGAACTCATGGACCACCGATTAAAAGGGATATGTTACCATGTCGAAAAGAAAGAGAGCTAATTTCGTGTTCAACATTTCAATTCCTTCTGCAGAAGACCCATTATCAGACGAACACTAGAGATTTTTGGGGAATTTTTTGAGATTTTTGGAGAGGGGGGTGATTTTTTGGGTGAGGAGTTCATGTTATAATCTGAAACAATATGATCGAACCAAACAAAATTTTTGAAATAAGTGTTTATATGGACCCAAATTGAGTGAACCAAACACCTTAATAGATGGAAATATACACAATCAACTCCATTTAATGAAAGACTTTTAGTAGGACCCAATAAGGGGACTGGAAGCAAACATACCCTAAATGGAAAAAGTAAATATGCTACTCACATTTTTTATTATAACTTTTTATACTGTATTATAAAAATATCACTCATTACTTCACGCATTTTTTTTTCTTCCCTCCTAATTCCCACAAGTACCCATTACTTTTCAATAAAAGTACACATAATTTATTATTTTACTATTATTCTCTAATCAAATAGCGAAAAAAAAAAGACAAACTTATACGGACGGAGAGGGTAGTACATGTTAGCATTGAAAGTAACACATGTTAATTATAATGCTTGTGTTAAATGATTGATAATTTTAGGAATTTAAATAGCTGAAAGATAAATGAAAATAAGTTTTTAATAGAGGTTTGAATGTGGATTAACCCGTATAACGTCATCTATCCTTCCATTAATGAACTCCATTAAGTTTAAAGCGCTTGTAATTACATTTGGACATTCTATCCTTTATTTAGGAATAGTTAGTCCTTCTCAAGATGTGTGAGAAAAAAGTGATTTTTGTCCGACTCACTTAAATTAACAAACACCCCCTACATTGTACTCCCTCCGTCCACCAAAATTGTGCTAATTTTGTTTTGAAATGTTGTACATAAAGGTAAATTAAGTCAATTTATGAATAACATAATTGATTGTGAGTAAAGTATGATGATAACTTGAGTAATTAAGTGATTGTTGGACGATGAAGATAAAAAAAATTGTGTCCATAAACGTACTTAATTTACCTTTCCGTACAACATATCAAAACGAAATGAGCACAGTTTTGATGGACCGAGAGAGTATATGATTTAGGTAGGTAACTTTGTACAATCCACTGTAACGCAGAAAGATGAGTAAAATTCAAAGTCAAATACTTTGTTTTCCTTAACAAATTTGTGACATACTTTAAAGATTTCAGGTAAAGCCCAGATAATCGATTAAGTATCCTTTAATAACAACACAAATGAGTAAAATTCAACGTAAATAAATTTGACGCACTTTGATGATTTCAGGGAAAGATTATAGGATAATTGACGGAGTAAAACTGTGGAGAAACAAGAAAAATAATAAAATTGTAATATGCCCTTCTGATTTCCATTAGTAGTAAAACATATCGAGAGAGTTTTGTTTAATGTGACCTAAGAGTTTGACTAATAAAAAAGTAATTAATGTGCTTGCAAGACAATAAATTATGATGATTGATAATAAATGAAGAACACAAAGAATATTTTTTAATAAATGCTCAAGACTGAATTTAAGAGAGTAAAAACTAGTAATTTTCCGGATCCTTTATTAGAGCTCAAATGTCTCTATTTATAATACAATTACGGGACAGTGAATCTCACTTTCTAGCTAGTCCTAGCTTGAGCATTAAGTGTCCAAGTACTAAACAATTATTGATCTTGATACTACTTGGACCCTATATCCTAGCTACAGCGCTCTCCAGCAGGATTGCGATCGTTCGATCTTCGAAATCTAGACATTTCTCGTGATCCTCGCCTGACAGCCCTGAACATTACCTGAATTGGCTGCCTGAAACTGTCAATTCACCGACCGCTCTTAGATTTTCCCTTTTAAGGAAGATATTATGTCTAGATTCTCAGCCCTCTACCTCATCACATTATATTCTCATTGTCCTATCTCACCGACCTGCTTCCTGCTCGGCTTATCCCGAGGTGATAGGTAATAGTTGGTCCAGGCCGCCGAAAACTTATTGCTTGCCCCAACTCATTAATAACTAGCGGATTCTTGGTCGCCAACGAAGAGATGCTGGACGGTTGCACGGTGAAAGTTTTCACCTGTTTTGACCTCGCACAACAATTGCCCCCAAGTCGTATATTTTGCATCGGTCTAAACGTGCGAGCTATTTTTTGGACTCTCGTTCCGGATAACGATGTGTAGGTCCCGAACGGATTTCGTGAGGGCAGAAGTCTAGAGGGGAGGGGTGAATAGACTTCTGAAAAACTTTTTCGTGCAGATCAGGTGTGATTGCAGTTTGCCTGATCAGAGTGCAGGTGAATCAGTTTGGACTGATATCCAACTTACTGATCGCCTGAGGGCAGATCAGTTCGGTATCTATCAGTTTAACTGATTGTGCGGAAGCTAGTTTATACCCGTGTGAAAAACAAGTTTTATCAAATCAGATTCTCAAGTCTGTTTTCAATTAGCTGACTAAACTGTCAAACAGATCAGATCAGTTGCTTGGTGCAGACTGATATTAATTCAGAATATGTATGCAGTTTTAAGCTTGGTTGTGTGCAATAGTGTAAAGCAGTAAAGAGCAAGTAAATGCACACAAGATTTTTATAGTGGTTCGGACAACCAGTCCTACTTCCACTCTTCCCTATCACAAGGGGCACCAACTTAACCGACTGGACTTAATTTATTGTGTTAGTCCAACACATTACAACCAGTAGATGTTCAGAGAGTTTTCACTCAACCGATCCCAGAAATCAGAACTTGAAACCCTAGTCTGAAATCTTGCAAAACAAACTTAACCTAACTTTTGGGTTTGGGTAAAGATTTGTTGTTGTTCCAACTGAAAATCTATCCTAGTATTTATGTTACCAAAAGCTAGAGGATGAGATTTCTATGCTAAGAACAATGGGATGAACACTTAGAAATATTCTTCAAATTTGTGTTCTTCGTGTGGAAATTTTGCTATAGTTTGAGCTTCTTGATAATTTCCGTATCTCACTCTGAAGAGTAATCCCATAGACCTCGAAATCAAAGAGCCGTTGGAGAGCAATTTGAATTTTCGGCTATATTTGGTAGGTTTGCAGGATTTGATGTGACGTGCTTCCAGGAACGGCATGGCCGAAAGCGTGAATAGTTGTCCTTTATAGCCGTTTGACTCTGCAGCGCCGAATCCCGCATTGTCAGCTCCGTGCATACGTGTCTTGTTCTCATTGGTTAACAAGTACACTTTTCAGTGTTTGTTCTACCACCTAAAGTTGACATTCTCTCTGTTCAGATCAACAACGTATGACTGGTGTAACATCAGTTGACACCTGGTGTGAGCTTACCTGATCAGTTACAACTGATCAGTCTACCTGATAGAGTCTTCTGATGTCAGTTGTCTTAGCTTCAACTAGCAGACTCGACTGATGTAGGTCTTCTGGTCTGGATCTTGATCTTCTGGTAGTCTTCTGATCTTCAGGTCTTCTGAGCTATTGGCTTCATGTCTTCACCTGATCATCTGATTAACTGATCATTCGACTAACTGACCTGACCTATACGTATTGAGTTCCCCCTCAATATATGACTTGCCTTATACATCAGCTGTCTATACATTTCAGCTGGTCATCCTAACTTGATTCTAAGACATCAGTCAGTTAATAGGTCTGACTGGTCCTATTACAAACTGTTTTGGAACTTCCATCAAAACTAAATACAAATTTCCCAACAATTTCCCCCTTTTTGATGGAACCAAAACATATAATCAGAAAAACAGATAACCATGCGAAATGTAAAAATATAAACAACAGAAATCAGAAGACAGTGAGATGTTGTCTCAAGATCAGAAAGGTAACTTGTTTTATATATAAGATATGACGATTACATGTACAAATTTTACCTTTCACCTGATCTAAGACATCTTCTGATTCCTTCAATAAGCAAACTTCTGAAGACTTTCTGGAATGTTGAAAATCATGTACATTCTCTGCAGCAAGGTCTCCAATCTTTCACTTTCAATAATGTCTCCTCTTTTAGCAAAATCATAGAAGAGTTGTTTGAATCCAATTGGGTCAAGAGAGTTATCAGCTCTGAGTGGTGGAATCATTGTCTAAAATTGGGTGCAGAGGGAGTTAATGACATGATTTTTCCTTCATGCATCACCACTTTGAAGAATTTGGGACGTTTGATCTCTAGCCAGTTTTGAAACTCAGCATCAAATTCACCCTGATCGGCATGTTCTGGTATCTTCTGAATAATGTAGACGTCGCTCAGCCAGTCAATTTTAATCCTTGTCCATTCAGGAAGCAAGTCTCGTCTGGCCACCAGAATGCTTTCAACTTCCGCAGGGAAAGATCTCTCTTCCCAATCTACTTCTTCTGCATCTGCTGCCATCTTAGATTTCCTTTTGACATATCTTTGGTCGGACCGTGACTTGATAGCTTCTTCTTCTTGATAGCTGCTTCAATGACCCCACGCCTCATCAGTTGTTCTTCTTTATTAGCATCTGATGTCTGCAACTGAGTCTGGGTCACGATTAGCTTCTTGATTTGCTTCTCAGCTTGCTTGCCTTTCCGCAATTGACTTTTTTCAGCAGTGTCTTCTTCTCTCTGCAGCTTCTTTGCTAACTTTCGAGACTTTTACTGATCCTCGATCAAATCTTTTTCAGGCGATTGGCGAGAAGTCTTCAATCTTGTCCACCCTGGCAACAACTTCAGACAGGGCTGTCTTCTGCTTATTGATTTCTTTTCCCTGAGCCTCGATCTCAGAATGGGTGACTTCAGAAGGAGTGGCATCAGACGGAGTGACCTTAGGTAAACCAGAATGGGTCGCCGATAAATCAACGATTACCATCTGCAAATGTTTTTTCCGTCGCATCTTTTTTTCTTTATCTTGTCCTTCCCCTTTTTGGTTGCATCTAAAAGGTGTGACAACTTGAGATTCAAGGCCCGAAACCCGACGCGTGTTATCTCCTCCTTAAGTTCTTCCATAGCAAGAGGGTGATCGACCATTTGCGAAATAGTTAAATTGCCGAGGAACCTATTTAATCCAGATTCAATTACTTTCTTGGCCCGAGTAATAGATTGATCAAATCCTTTTTACGCTATTGTCGCAACCACGAATCGGTCCGTTCAAGGATCCCCGGACACTTTCCAAGAGAACTGCGTCTCTCCAAACATATCGATCTGGATCCTCATCTTGTCGACCAAGAGGGTCAATTCATTTTATTCTGGGATTCGAGAATAGAATCGTGCATATTTTGTGATCTTCTCATTGTTAACTTCTTCTCACTTTGTCATCTAGGTTTGAGATCGGTCAACAGTTAGCCCCCTCTCTCAATCAATCGGGTTGGTGCTGTGCTTCTTCAAATTTACGCTCCAGTTGCAAAAAAAGTCGTAAATTGTGTATCAACTGAAGCTTTTACCCCATCTTGTATTGCTTTTACCCCATCTTGTATTCTCGTAGAAATCAGATCTAGGATATCAGCACTTAGCACAGTAGTCTGACCAGATGTTGAAACCTCGCCTGGCTGGGTCTCATCTGCGACACCCATACAGTTCATCGGCGGTCGCTCATACTCGATATAAGCATAAGTATCATAACCTCTTTCTTCTTCTTCTTGAAATACCCGACCACGGTGCACCGACCATCGATATCGGCATCTGTTGCCCGGTTAACTTTCTATTTGGATACACCGGCATTCTGCTTTGCCTTCTTTTTCAGGTCAACAAAGTAATCAGACTCCAAGGCATTCATTAAAATTAGGAAGTCTTCAATATCCTTGAATCTGATGTTCCTCCAGAAGACTATCTCCTCCATCTGCTGTCTGATCCCAATATGATCGATGAGTTCGGGGAAAGTGCTTTCGTCGGATAGGCATTCACCATTGTCAGTAGAGAAAATACACCGTAGAAAGTGTTCTTATACAAGTGATTAGGAGGTCCTCTTGTTGAAGGGATTGTGAGACATGGAGATATACATGTCTTTGATCTCAGCAACATCTTGCTCCTGAAAGGTGTTGGAACAAGTTCCTGAATGATTTCTTGAGCGGGTTCTGAGCGGCTTTTAAAGCAATTGGATTTAACTGTGAATATTCGGGAGGGGGTGGAGGGTTTTCTGGTTGACTGATTGAAGATTGATAGGGCCGTGGTTCTGATGTGGTTGAAGAAGGGGTTCGAGAGGGAGAAGGGGTAAACGATTTCCAGGTGGAAGGTTCAGTTGAAGGTGGTTGTCTGGTTGATGGTTCGGGTGAGGGTGAAGTTTTTCTGGTTAAGGGTTCAGGTGAAGGTGATTTTGAAGATGAGGTGGGTGAAGTGGGGCAGTAGGTGGTTTCATGCCCTCTGAAAAGAGAACTTATGTGAGCTGAGTCTGATGGTTCAGAATCAGACTGATTCTCTTCGAGTTGTACATCGACTCCACGGGTTTCCACAGGCTGGGTTTTCCACCAAAGATTAACTCTCGACTGATTCTTGAGTTGATCTTCGCCTGATTCCAGAATTTCAACATCACTTCCTTCATCTTGAAGACCTCCAGAAGGCATACCATCCTTCTTAGGCAGCATTGTAGTAAGTGTTTTATGACGTTTCGCACCTGCATCAGAAGGCTTACTTTCAGCCTGCTTCCTCTTTCTCGTTCCTCTCTTAGATGGAGCTTTGCCTTCAGGATTTTTAGGCTTCGGCACATATGGTGTTAGATCATTATCAGATAATCCAGATAGTGTCTCATCCTTGTAAAGCAAGGCTTTGAATTTCTCCACATATTGCTTCCGCCCATTTTGTGACCAAGGATAGTCACTGGGAAGCTTATCAGCAAGAATTATGGATACCTTGTGAATATTACTGATATTCTTGGTCAGCTTCACTCGATTTTCTTCATCTGTGGCAAACTTATCAGTTTCCTGCAACAAACGATGCTTGAATAACCCCATCCAGTTCATATCTGGGGCCTTCTCAATGATTGTGGCCATAACATGCTGCTTTTGCTGGGTTAGAGCATCTGGGCTGGAAGAGATCCCAAGAATGACTTTCGAGATAATTTCGAAAAGCATCTATACTTCCTTCGGAGGTAGGGAACTTTGACATGTGTGAGCTGATTGATGTTCCCAGGTCTCAACAACACTTTCTGCAGATACTCCTTATCTGACATTCCAGCAGTGAACTCATCAGGGTATTTCTTGCCCATTTGAAGACCAAAGATTCTTCTGAGATCATCGTTGGAGACATCGATCCTGGTCCTTCCAACGAATGAGAATAATTCTTTGTTGTCCGTCTCCTTTAGTCTTCTCAAGAATTCAAATGATTCAAACATGGCGATAGCAAAATTGATCAAGTCCACAGGCTCTTAAGCATTCGAGTATCTCCCTTGATTCTAGATCATTTGTGGTATTGAAAATGACATACTTTTCATCAATGACATTTTTGAGCATAGAGGCATAGTCACAAGTTTCCGATAGCACTATTGACGATTCCATTTTTTGAAATCATAAACAAGAATACAAAGTGAGTGCTATGTGAAACAACATAATCAATCACACATAGTTATTCATAACAGAGTAATTTTTTGAATTAATACACATGAATATCTATCCCCAATATGCATATAGTTTATGATGTATATAGAAATGACAATGACTGATTTAAATTCCATTTGATCATGATTAACAGTAATACACACAATTTCTATACACTGATCATTATATGCTATTAAAGAAAATAACAAGATGAGTAAGTTACCAGAAAAGCGATATGAGAGTTTTGGAAGATAGATTAATCGCTTGAATATTTTGATTGTTTGAGAGAATTTTTTGGAACTGAAATTTGCGGTTTTAGAGAGTATGAAATGCGAAAGGTTTTCAGAGAAAAGGTATTTAGGGTTTTAAAAGATGGGAGGGAAACATTTTGCACGATTATTTTTTAAGGTACTTGAGTGTCCTTGATTTAAGTGGACAGTCAAGATTAAAGTGGTTGAAGAGTAATTCAATCGTGCGGTTAGGTTTTAAACCGGCAGACTTTTGGAGTTGAAGGTTCGAAGAAAATGCATTTAATACACAAGCCCCGCGTCCGCATTTAATGTTTGCAGGCATGACATCATAAAGTAATGTGAACAGTAATAGCTAACATAGAATAGGTATGAAGATAAATCAGAAAACGTATATGACTGACTGATATAATCAGTCAGTTACCACTGTTGATCTTATCTGGTTGACCTGATTACTGTTGGCCTTACTGATGGTTGCCTAATCCATAGTATTTCCCAACAATGTCCCACTTATCTGATCAGTTTTCTGATGAGCCAAGCTGATCAGGTGACGTTCCCTTTTCAACCGTTATCTCTGAACAACTCTTTGACTGATCCGTTCTGATCAGTTGAGATACCATATCCAACTGATCCTTCTTATCTGATCAGTTTTCTTCGGATCCATCCTGATCCACTATTGACCTAGGTCAAGTCTTGGAATGTGTGCTCCTGCCAGAACTTAGTTCTTGAGGAGTCGAAGAGTCATCTCGATTCCCTAAGTAGGCGTGATTTGACACTTCGTAATGATGGTATGGATACGTTGTGATAATTCACACCGTCAACTCATCCAACCATCAGTCGCGTGTTTCTTACGTGCTGTCCTTGCGGTGCAAATTTCTCCTAAGGGTCTTGAGAAAATAAATTTGCACCTATACCCCTGTTTTTCTTCTATAAATAGATCTGGGGTTTTAGGCAAACAACACAACATAAACCATTCATCTTCTTTATTTAGCTTATACTCCATGTTTTCCGATGAACCCTTATTTCCGGTGAAACTTCCGGCAAAAACCTTTAACCCTTCTCAAATGATTTTAGCTTCTCAAATCAACCCTGTGTGTCCCTTATTACTGCTTTCGTTGTCATCGAAGATTACACATACAATTATTGCCAAGCTTCTCTACCACCGAGGCGGCGGATCTGCTATAGCAAATGAGAAGACACTTCTCCTAACCGTATGTACCTTGTGTGCCTATCGAGATGACGGAATTAGCATCAACAGACTCAGTCTGATACAAAACATGAGTTTGGTATCCGATTTTGATCAGACAACAGCTGATCATCGTATATCAAACTCAATATTTGCATGTGACACTTGTGGCCATATGGTCTTTTGACCACACCTTTGGCACTTGTGTCCCATTTAACAGCTGGAGAGCCCATTGATTTTAGGACTAGGGGCTCCTAGCTTAGAAATCCTTCAATGCCGCTGTCGCTCCTCACTCCGAAGCTCTGAGGGTGGGTTAGGATTATTTCAAAGCCTCTCACACCCCTTTTTGGGTTGGGGAAAATGGGAGCATCAGGCTCTAAAATCTTTAAACCTCTCTCCCCCCACCTTTCTAGGGTTAGGCTTAGGGTTTATGGTTTAAGGTTTATGTACTGACCTCCGGGTCCTTTTGTACTTGTAACTTGTAATGTAAATCTGACCTCTAGGTCCTCATCAATGGAAAGTTCTATTATTTCATTGTTGTATTGTTTCTACTTACTTATGCGATTTGTAGCCTTAAACTTATACAACTTGCTTGTTGAACATAGCTTAATCGACTTACAAAGTATAACCTTCCAATCTGATCAGTTCCTTGTCTGAACTGATAAAGTCTTTTCTTATCAGTTCCTTGACTGATCTTCTGATCAGTTGAGATTCCTAACTCATTTGATTCTTCTTAACCTGGTTAGTCTCTTAACCAACTGGTTCTGGAGACCAGTCCACCAAACATTTCTGGTGCACTTTCTCCGAGATCTAGAAGCCCTAGCTCATTGCATAATTATCTGAATCTGATCTCAGCTAGTGGCTTGGTTAAAATATCAGCTTTCTGTTTATCAGTATGGATCTTTTCCATTCTGATATTCTTCTTTTCAACATGATCTCTTATAAAATGATGTCTGACATCCACATGCTTGCATCTTGTATGTAGAACAGGATTCTAAGTGATTGCAATAGCACTATTACTGTCACAGAATATAGGTACATTCTTAGCTACAATGTTGTAATCCTCACCGCCGACTTAGCAGAGCGGTTTGGGAACAATGACTTTCTGCGACCATATATTAAAAACGGTAGTAGATGTCATGAACCGATGTTCTTCTTTGAAAACCAAGAGATCAGTTTTTTACTACCTAAAAACCGACATGTACCGAGGTTGACTTCTGTCAATTCTCGCAACCTCCGTAATCAGAATCGAATACCCACTAAGCTCTAGATTATCATCGATGGGTAAAATAAACCAAGGTTTATTGTCCCCTTCAGATACTTAAGAACCCGCTTAGCTGCTTCCAGGTGGCTTTGCATTGAATTTGCCTGAAATTTGGCACATACACCTACTGCAAAAGTGATATTAGGTCTGCTGGCAGACAGGTATAGTAAATATCCAATGAGAGCCCTATATTCTTTTCGATTAGTTTTTCGACCATCCTCATCGGATCCATCTTGAATCCGGTCATCATAGGAATTTCGGCTTCCTTACGGTTTTGAACTCCAAACTTAGCCAATAAACTCTAGTGTACTTACTTTGGCGAGATGAATATCCTTACGTACTTTGCTTAACTTGTAAACCCGAAAGTACTCATCGACCCATCATGGACATCTCGAACTTCCCTTGCATCGACTTCTGAAATTTTTCACATAAACTCTTGTTGGGAGATCAGAAGATGATGTAGATCCACATAAATCGAACCATCGTAATATCTTCTCCATCTTCTATTCTAAATAAGGTTCTATCCACTATTCCTTTAGTGAAACCACTGTCTATCAAGAACTGAGAGAGTGTATCATACCAAGCTCGAGGAGCTTGTTTCAGGCCATAAAGAGCTTTTCTTAAACGGAACACCTGGTCGCCTTTTTCAAAGCCTGGAGGTTGTTCAACATAAACTTCCTCAGCTAGTACCCCGTTTAAGAATGCACTCTTTACATCCATCTGATACACAATAAACCCTCTGTGAGCAGCATATGCCAAAAACAGCCGAATGACTTCCAGGCGAGCGACTGATGCAAAGGTCTCATCATAATCAATTCCTTCTGATCGTGAATACCCCTTAGCAAAAGTCTTGACTTATTTCTGGTTATGACATTATTCTCATCTCTCTTGTTCTTGAATACCCAATTTGTGCCAATCACATCTTGATGGGTTGTCACATCCTGATTTCTAAACCCGATTCCTTTCAAACTGTTCCAGTTCTTCTTGCATGGCTAGAATCCAGTTTGCATCTTGTAGACCTTCCTCTACTTCAGTTGGTTCCTTCAAAGACAGATAACAACAATACATGGCACTTTCACCAATCTGATGTCTAGTTTTGACTCTATCAGTTGGGTCTCCGATGATCAGATCAGTTGGATGACTGGTTACCCAGGTCCTTCTTTTCTGATTTGCATCTGTTTGGAGAACATCATCCTCTTCTGATAGTAGTTCATTACTAGTGATTGGGAGTGGTGCAGAATTATGATCCACTTGACATGGACAAGTCTCAGCTGATGTTGGACTCATCATGTGTTGATGTCTGTCCGTAGGAACTTCAGGTGTTCCCCTGAACCAGATGGTTCAGTTGATCTTTATCTCGGTATGCCGGCTTCTTTTTATTGGTTATGCGTACCTTAGGGTCTGATTGACCTGGTGAATCAGCATGATCTGGAATATACACTGTTACGTGTTCTGATCCTTTTTCCTTAATACTTAGCTGATCCCTTTTCTGTGCATCAGGTACAGGTTGATCTAGTACTTCTTGTTCTGAGGCAGATTTCTCTTGTTCAGAAGATGTTTCATCAAAGATCACATGAGGTGTTTCTTCCACATATAGGGTTTGCCTGTTGTAAACCCTAAAAGCCTTGCTGGATGAGGAATATCCTAAGAATATACCCTCATCTGACTTGGCCTCAAAAGTCTTCAACTGACTCTTCCCATAGTTGTGTATGAAACACTTGCACCCAAAACACATGGAAGTAAGAAACACGAGGTCTTCTGCCCTTCCCAAATTTCATAGGGTGTTTTTGTAGTGAGCCTTAGTCAGAGAACATCATTACGAGTGTGGCATGCAAATATTGATGGCTTACGCTTGCGAAAAAAGGCTTGGTGTTGCATGTTAAACTAACATAGTGAAGCGACTTCCTTGAGTGTTCTGTTTCTCCGTTCGCTACACCATTACATTTGTGGCGTTCTTCGGTGATGTCTCATGTCAGATACCAAACTTAGTGCAAAAATCGGTAATAAAAGAGTTCGTAAATTGCGTACCTTTATCGATCGATTTTTCACTATCTTGACACCCTTTTCATTTTGTAGTTTCTTGAGCGACTCATGTATCTTTGTTGTTGTCTCATTCTTCTTATACAAGAATACAACCTGTAAACTTGGAATAATCATCCACGATTACGAGTATATTTCGTCACGAGATCGATCGGTGTAATCGGGTCCATATAAATCCATATGGAGGCGATTTGTAATATCTATTTGATCTTTGGTCCAGGATTCCCTTGAATGAGGCTTTTAACTTGTTTTTCCTTCCGACATGCGACACATGTCTGATCCTTAGAGAATACCTCATTCGGAAGTCCCTCAACCAAAGACATCCTTGCTATCTTGTTAAGAGTTTTAAAGTTCAGATGACTCATTCTTTTGTAAGCGATACTTGAGTTACGCTTTTAAACCTTCGACATCTGAGACTCCATAACTTTGTACATCATCATTCTCTAAGGTTTGAATCCCTCTGGTAAAACCAAAGTTATCATCACCAAAGAGTACACGTGGGCCTTCTTGTTACGTGTAAGAGCTAAGGAGATGTTTGCTTCCAGTCATGTGCCTTGAGCATCCACTATCGATGTACCAGATAGTTACTTGTACACCTCCTTTGTTGGCCAAACCCACCCGAACCTGCAATCAAGTCAGGCTTTAGGTACCCCTTTTGGATTGGGTCCTGAGGGGTTAGAGTTGGTTTTAGGGATCCATACAAACAGGGCACTTCTATTGTAATCGGATAGATCGAGGTCCGATTTGTCTCCATAAACATCTACATAATCATACATCTCTTCATATGCATTCTGATCAGTATGATTATTTGTGCGAGCCTTGAGTGAATCAGAAGACTTGGGATTTTTCCTTGCAGTTTGTCTTCTTTTAATCCAGTGGGGCTCAGGTGCAGCAGCCCTAGGTTTCTGATTGTAAGGGTAGGTACGATTGCTACCATTAAAAGATTCATATCTTTTTGGCATAAATTATCTTAGTAGTTTACCTTTAGCTTGCTTGTTAGGCAGCTACCCTGATTAGGTTTCAGATTAGATTTCCCTTTGACAGGTTGTCTTTTCTGATACCTAATCTGCTGATTAGGTTGAGGTCTCTTCAGAAGAACTGGGTTCTTCTATTGATTTCTCGGCTGATGCTTAATCAGTTGGGGTCCATTTCTGTTACCTTTCTGATTTGGCACTTGCCTTACTTGTTCAAATTGAGTCTCTTTCCTTATCGATACATATTTTGCTTTATGTGTATCTATATCGAAACTTCGTTTGATTACACCTTTTTTGAAGTGAACGGACGGGGCTTTTGAGGATGTAGAAGGGTTTTCATACCCAATTCCCTTCTTATTAGTTGTCGTTCGAAAATAGTTGTTCATATCGATCGGTTTTGAAAATTTTCGCGGAAAACCTCGTATTTTCTTCATAAACTATCCTCGGTTAATTTCGGACACTCATGTAGTCGGAAGAGTTCATCAAACTTAGCTTGTAAGATTTTAAAATCATCGACTTTTTTGTTTATTGATAGCTAGTTGTTCCTTAATCGCTTCTCGATCGGAAGAATTAACTTCGAACTTTCGGTTCTTGGTTATCTTCTGAAAGCTTCAGTGATTTTAGTTCACGCTTTCTTATCGACATTTTCCTTAACAAAATTTGAGTATTTTTAATCCTCGACTTATCATTTTTGGCTTCCACTATCGTATAAGTGTCTCTTTGTGTTAGAGAGATCATCAAGCAATTGCTCAGAATAGAGCTGCAAGTCAATCTCTCCAGAAGGTGTGCTAATTATAGCTGATGTGGAAACTGAAAGAGCAGAAGGTTTAGAGGTTACCTCAGTTGGTCTTCCTCCTTAGCCATCGATGATTTCATCATCGAGAAGAGAATATCAGATCATCGTAGTGGTAGAAATCATCAGCGTTGCTTATCAGACAAAAGTCCTCTACTGATGAGTAGCCAGAATCCTCAGACGGCAGATAAGAATCATCAATTTCTGATGTATCAGTAACCATGGCTTCCCTGTCTCTATAGCGTTGCTCTCTTCTGTTCTGCTTCTCTTCTCTTTCTTTTTGGAGTCAGGACTGGGCAATCTGCGCTGTAATGACCTGGTTTCTCACAGTTGAAACATGCTCCACGATCCACGGAACTTCTTCTGCCAGGTGAGTCATTCCGTCTGTAGAATCTATCAGGTGACTTACCTGTCTGATTGTAATCAGAATTTCTTCTCTCAGATCTGTTGTCTCTTCTTTCATCAGACCAATCATCTCTTTTCTTATCTTCTCTGCGATCCTTTCTGTGATCATCTCTTCAGTTATCAGATCTGGTCCTTTCGAGATCCGTAAATTTGGCCTCCTATCTCTTCCTCTGCTGTTTTGATAATCCCTGTAAAATCTGCGATACTTACCAAGTTGAATGTTAGATTTTTCAAGTTTTCTGGTTAGCAAATCAATCTGTTCAGTTTGGCTTATAATATTTCCAACTGGTTCAGTAGACTTTGAGTTGCTGCTGGCTGCTTTGAATGCACATGACTTTGATGTGGCGGGTGTGGCTTCAGCAGGTGACTCGTCTTCTTCTTCTTGCCCTCTTTCGATCAGATCGAACTCATGGGCTTTAAGACTCAGGAACAAGTTGTTTGGCTTCATCTTGGCAATATCTTGACAATCCTTTATTACAGTGACTTTCATATCCCACTTCTTGGTTAGAGATCTCAAGATCTTGTAATTGATGTCTTTATCTGACATCTCTCGTCCAAGTTCCCGTAACTTGTTGACTGACATGGTGATTCTTCCATCGAGCTCATTGATGGTTTCATTTTGTAGCATCTTAAGTTTCTCTAATTTCACCAGTTCAGCTTGCAGTCTGCTATCTTTAATCAGATCATTTCCTTCACACATTTCAGCAAGCGTATCCCACATCTGTTTGGCTGTCTTGAGATACTTTATCTTTTCTCTGGTTATCTTGTCCATGGTCTTCATGATTATGTGCCTGGATATCGTATCCAGAGTGCACAGATTTCTCTCTTCAGCATCCATCAGGGCAGGACTCTTTCTGACAAGACTTCCAACTGCAAAATCTGGATCACCTCCAACAGCTGGGTTGTCATGATAGATGATGATGGGTCCTCGTTCAAGAACTTCCATCATCCTGCTGCTTATTGATCCCAGATGGTTGCTCATGTATATTGTCCAGTCTGCATACTCATCAATGGAAAATTTAGGCAAATCATGATACATACCCGAAGTATTATCCATCTTGATCGTGAGTTTGAAAATGAATGAGATTTGAAAAATGTTTTTCAAGATTAGTTCAAGTGACCACAAAGGTTCTTCCTCAAGAATCGATGATATTCAAAGCCAGTGGTCTGTAGAACCACTGCTCTGATACCACTTGTAGGTCCCGAACGGGTTTCGTGAGGGCAGAAGTCTATAGGGGAGGGGTGAAAAGACTTCTGAAAAACTTTTTCGTGCAGATCAGGTGTGATTGCAGTTTGCCTGATCAGAGTGCAGGTGAATCAGTTTGGACTGATATCCAACTTACTGATCGCCTGAGGGCAGATCAGTTCGGTATCTATCAATTTAACTGATTGTGCGGAAGCTAGTTTATACCCGTGTGAAAAACCAGTTTTTTCAAATCAGATTCTCAAGTCTGTTTTCAATTAGCTGACTAAACTGTCAAACTGATCAGATCAGTTGCTTGGTGCAGACTGATATTAACTCAGAATATGTATGCAGTTTTAAGCTTGGTTGTGTGCAATAGTGTAAAGCAGTAAAGAGCAAGTAAATGCACACAAGATTTTTATAGTGGTTCGGACAACCAGTCCTACGTCCACTCTTCCCTATCACAAGGGGCACCAACTTAACCGACTTAACCGACTGGACTTAGTTTATTGTGTTAGCCCAACACATTACAACCAATAGATGTTTAGAGAGTTCTCACTCAACCGATCCCAGAAATCAGAACTAGAAACCCTAGTCTGAAATCTTGCAAAACAAACTTAATCTAACTTTTGGGTTTGGGTAAAGATTTGTTGTTGTTTCAACTAGAAATCTATCCTAGTATTTATGTAGCCAAAAGCTAGAGGATGAGATTTCTATGCTAAGAACAATGGGATGAACACTTAGAAATATTCTTCAAATTTGTGTTCTTCGTGCGGAAATTTTGCTATAGTTTGAGCTTCTTGATAATTTTCGTATCTCACTCTGAAGAGTAATCCCATATTTATAGACCTCGAAATCAAAGAGCCGTTGGAGAGCAATTTGAATTTTTGGCTATATTTGGTAGGTTTGTAGGATTTGATGTGACGTGCTTCCAGGAACGGCATGGCCGAAAGCTTGAATAGTTGTCCTTTATAGCTGTTTGACTCTGCAGTGCCGAATCCCACATTGTCAGCTCCTTGCATACGTGTCTTGTTCTCATTGGTTAACAAGTACACTTTTCAGTGTTTGTTCTACCAACTAAAGTTGACATTCTCTTTGTTCAGATCAACAACGTATGACTGGTGTAACATCAGTTGACACCTGGTGTGAGCTGACCTGATCAGTTACAACTGATCAGTCTACCTGATAGAGTCTTCTGATGCCAGTTGTCTTAGCTTCAACTAGCAGACTCGACTGATGTAGGTCTTCTGGTCTGGATCTTGATCTTCTGGTAGTCTTCTGATCTTCAGGTCTTCTGAGCTATTGGCTTCATGTCTTCACCTGATCATCTGATTAACTGATCATTCGACTAACTGACCTGACCTATACATATTGAGTTCCCCCTCAATATGTGACCTACCTTATACATCAGCTGTCTATACATTTTAGCTGGTCATCCTAACCTGATTCTAAGACATCAGTCAGCTAACAGGTCTGACTGGTCCTATTACAAACTGTTTCGGAACTTCCATCAAAACTAAATACAAATTTCCCAACACGATGCGAATCTTCCTCGAGACGCTTCGAGGTGACACCTCAAACTTTTCAAAAGATAGCCGTTGATAATGGCCTCGTCTATTGCCCCCTAGGTCGTAGGGTATGATGGTTCGGTGGGTGGCACGCGCGAGATTCAAAGGGACGCGACTGAGCCGACGTGTCCTACGCGACCTTATGCACCTCTCAATTCTTATTTGTAAATAGGGGTTTCACCCCCAAATCTCATTTTTATCTTCCCCTTCTTCTACACTTTCTCTGTACGATTCTTTGCGATTTCTCTGGTGAATTTTCGTGCAAGATTCTTGGTGAGATTTCTAGCTATGATAACGTGACTCTTCAATTTGGTTTCTTCGAAGGTAATTTTTTCATTTCTCTTTGGAATTTCTTTGATTAAAAAGAATGTCGGAAGAAGGTAGTAGAACTAGTGGTACGGTAGTGGCACCGTTAGTGAGGACCCGCCGCACCGAAAAGGCAGTTATGGTGGAATTGTCGTCGGGTTTTGTGTTTGGGACGAATGTGGCGGTTCCAAACACCGTTAGAGGTTCTTGAAATGCTTCGGTGGAACTTGTCCGCCATCGCTGCAGTCAGGGGAAATGATCCAAACTTAAAAGGACCTTCTCGAAAGGATGAAGAAAGGAATGGTGATGGTGGGGATGTTTCAAGCTCGTTTGATAGCGATGAGTATGAGCAAATAACCCGTGATGTGATTGAGGTCGTCTATGATGGTCTCCCACAACGCCGAGCTATTCTGAATACATCGTGAAATTTCCATGTTGCTAGCCCCCGAAGCCTGCTTGGGTAGCATTTGAGAGTGACTATGGTGCAATTACCGTAATTAGCTTCGTGACTGAGGTTGATCTTGTGGTGTACCTACATAAGTTTTGGGTCCCCAAAGATGTCTCTTTTTGGGTTCCGAACATCAACAAATTAGCTAATCAACCATCACCTGGGCATGTCGCGATTAATTACGACAGTATGGTGGCGGGAGTCCGTTTTCCCTTGCACTTGAGGATTAGCGAGCTCTTTGTCTTCTGTAACATTTCCCTTACACAAATAGCTCCTAATGGTTGGAGTACGATCATCGAATTATTGACACTCTTCGGACAAATCCAGCCCAGGGCATTTTCCACTGTTGTCGAACTGAATTACCTGGCTTCCTTTTCGAGGTCGAATGCAAGCGAAGGGTGGTACAAAGGTAAAGCTCGTCCGCTCTTGAAAATCATCGAGGACGTCCCCAACAAGATCGCTAATTGGAAAGAGCATAAATCTTGAGTAGTCATCAACTACAACAAGAGTGTACTTCCTACCATTTATGCTCACAAGTATTATTAGACCAAACAAATTCATATGTAAAAATTGTAACACCTTTTCAGTGGGCACTTCCACTTTGCTTTTAAAAGATGCTCTAATTTGTTTGTCTTTTTTACAAGCATCACACACATGATCTTTGTTAAATACTTCATTACGCAACCCTCTCATAAGAGATAATTTCTGATCCTTCTTCAAACTCTTGCATGCTTTAGGTAACATGCATTAAATGTAGCCTAACACTGGGTTTGCAGACTGTCTAATATACAGGTTTTGACTTTTTCAGGGTCCTGTCACTTTCAGTGTCAATATTTGTATGTTGTTGGCGACATCTAATTGGCTCTGTTCTTCAGTTATGCAAAGACAAATCAAATGACTCTTTATGAACAGTTTCACTAATATAGGGACAACCTTAAAAAGATCAAATGATAGACTTGAAGTCCACATTATCTTTGTATGCATGTTATTTATTCTTCTCATAAATATTCAGGACTACTGACTTTCAGTCCTTAGTTCCTTCAGGTCTTCAAGTCTTCAGTCTTCAGTCTTCAGGTCTCTTGAACTTCTTCAGATCTCCAGGCTTCTGAACTGTGTCGTGTACAACATTGAGTTCCCCCTCAATATGTGTTTCCTTTAGGTGACTTGTCCATGCCTTAGAGTAAAACATAATCAAGAAAATTAACCTAATCTAAGTCTGCTGCTATACATTGTGCAGACTATCCTTAAATACTTATCTTGACAAATCAACCTGAATAATTCTATCAAGATATTCTGATATACATCTACTCGGGGGTTTTGGGATCTAATCAAAATCCTTCTATTAAATTCATCTCCCAACAACTTGATTTGCATGACTATTTAACTTCGGTCTTCAATCACAGATTGTGGATTTTTCTCAATTAACAACAATCACTTTTGTCCTGGTTGATCTTCTGCATACAATATTCCTTATATCCTATGCTGGTCTTCTATTTGTCTTCCAGTGGCGAACAAGTCTTCTGATGCTTATTATCAAGGACTTGCTTCAAGGATTAATTACCAGATGACTTGCATGTCTTCTGGTCTTTATTATATAGTCAGCTGGCCTTCGACCTTAGCTTCCCTATAGTCTTCTATCATCGGCTGGTACAGTAAGTCTTCTTGACCAGTCTTCTAGTAGGTCTTCTAGCAGGTCTTCTGGTAAGTCTTCTTGTCTTCTTTAGCTTTATTCCTCCTTAACCAAAGAACCTATACTAGACCTATACTAACTCACCAACTGACAAACATGTTAGTTGGTCCTATTACAAGCTGAGTTTTAACATCTTCAAAATATAAAATATATCCTAACAATATGAATGTATCATAATTGTGCATATGAAGTTCCATAGTAACCCACTAGAGAAGGGGATGAGCCACGAGAAAAGAGAGCCCATAAGATGGAGTTCCTTTCACTTATCGGAGAATACGTTTGACCGACTGAAAGTGATAAATGGTTGGTTGATGGAGAAATTGACTCACTAAATTCACAGCGAAAGAGAGACCAGGACGAGTAACAGTCAGGTATTGGAGTGCCCCAACCAAGGAACGATACATAGTTGCATTATCGAATAAAGGATCACCTGAAGACAACTGAAACTTAACTGCCAAAGGCGTGGAAACAGGTTTTGTATTTGGAGTGCCCCAACCAAGGAACGATATAGAGTTGCATCATCGAATAAAGGATCACCTGAAGACAACTGAAACTTGACTGCCAAAGGCGTGGAAACAGGTTTTGTATCCTCAAGATTAGCCCGTTGTAGAGAATCACAAGCATAGTTAGCTTGATTTAGGAATAAGCCTTTAGAGGTGTACGTAACCTCAAGCCAAAGAAATTGTTAAAATCTGCCAAGATCCTTGATAGCAAATTCCCCGCTGAAGACGAGAAATAAAAGTTGCCAACAACTCTAGAGTATTTTTTGTGAGATCAAAATTATCAACATTAACAATTATATAAAGAACAAACTTGTCGAGGATAAAAACAATCAAGTTAGAGTGCGAACGACTACAAATTAAATCAATAATAAAAGAAATCACAAAGTCTTTGAAGTTATTTCTTGATGTCAAATTCATGTGAAATCAAGTTCACATGAGTGTGTCTTTAATTCTATAATAACACATATATAAAATATTTGGTGGTTAGAAAAACAAAATTTAATCATTTTATTTTATCCATAAATTAAATTTAGAAAAGTTTATTTTTCAGTTCGATTCAATTTTTGAGATTCAAAGCAATTTAATTTAGAGATTTAATTTTATAAATCTCTAGAATTCGGTATAATATATTAAAATTTAAAAAAATTTAATTCCCCCTAATAATGTACACCCCCTTTGTTTTTTTTTTTTTTTTTGTTTTATCAGTAAATGACAATTTCATTAATCCCGAGTACAAGGCATACCCAACAGAATACAAAAAATAAAAAGAATAACACTTAGCCTAGTCAAGTACACATCAAGAGAATGTAAGGATTCGCTTGGTTGGGGTAATGGAAATCACTTCTATTGATGTTGCTGGGTAGGTTTGATACACAAGTAATGAAAATAGAAGTAAGTAATTTATTTCACTCACTTACTCAACCCACATCACATGATACACATTATTGATGTTCTAATTAACCAAATAACTTATTACCATTACCCTTCCCTAGTCATACCAAGCGGGTCCTAAAATTACAAATTTCGATATTTTTACTCAAGAAACAATTCTACACCCCTTTTGTGTTATCTTCAATCTCAGTTTACACATACTCATTACAGTTGAATTATGACTCTTTTTTTGTGAATACACACTTTTACCTTTGCTAATATATGTTTGAAGCTGATTAAGAAAATCTTGTTTAGTTGCTTACCTAAGCTAGTTTTTTTCAGGAAGAAGTCACGAGGCTACTCTCTAAAATCATTTTCTCCAAAATTTAAATAAAAACTGGGGAGGTGTTTATGAATAACCATTCTATATATCAAATTAATAAGAAATGCACGTAATTCGTCAGGATGGCTGAGTGGGTCTAAGGCGCGCCAGACTCAAGTTCTGGTTCTCGTGAGAGTGTGTGGGTTCAAATCGTTGAAGATCAAAATACATGCTGTAGTGAGAGCATTTCAAATTTCACTTGAGACGGATCAAAATTCATCCATATATTTGTTAGAAAGAAATTTTTTAAACCGCATATAATAAATTAATATTCTTAATTTGGATTTCTCATTTCATATATTTACATATATATAACATGATAATTTTTATATCATGTAGATGAGCTCAAAACAAGAACTTGTTTGTGTCATTATACCACATGCGCACCATGCACGTTTAGTTAGTACTTAAAGTGAAAGTGCAATTATTATTAAACTTCTATAATTTTAGATAAAATTAATTTATTTTCTTATTAATTTAGTAGCAATTATTCAATTATTAAGAGTATACCGCCTTTTTAATTACACACATATATAGAAGTTCGTTATCAGAATATTCAACAAAAGTCATATATTTTCGGATAAGATTTCATGAAATGAAGCGGTAGACAAAATATATATTTGGTATTTTATGATTGGCATGCATAAAGATTATGCATGCAAAAATCTTATTTAAATCTTATTTAAATCTTATGGTGTGAGTTGTAACGATCAAAACGAAAATGAGTGGCGACAAGAATCACTCGCTGTTGATGTGAAAAGTTGCCCTTCTTACGCAGCATCTAACCAAAGTATGCATTTTAATTAGTCGATATTATACAGATATACATACATTGTAATTTGTAAATATAATATATGTACCTTTAATGCAATTAAACAATATCTTTTCTTTTTCTTTTCACTTTTTTCCTTCTTTTTCATTTTTGGAGATAGTGGACTCCATGTTTTAGGAAATTAGGGCTGCTTATCAATACGAAGAATATCCTACAAAGAATATTTACATAAGAAACGTCACAAATTATGCAGCAAAAGGCTTTATTGACAAGGGACCAACTGTATGTCAGTTTGTGTGACAACAAAAGATAGTTTTTCTTTTCTTTTCTTCACTTTTAAACGTCCAACCAATGACATGACGGTACAAGATTTTTTTTTTTTTTGGGTGGGGAAGGTTGGGGTAATCAAATAAGTAATCCCTCAGTCATGTTTTAGATTAACCATCCACTGTTTAGCTAGTGTTTTAATGAGCGAGTTGTTTATTAGTATTTGATATGATAAAAAAAAATTAAGGTGGCGTATGATAGTCATACCCTAAATCTATCCTACACCTTTTAAAAATCACTTTTATCATTTCATATACTATAAACAATTCGCTCGAAAAACATGAGTCAAAGCAAATGAATGGACAATCCAAAACAGAACGGAGGGAGTAACTTTTTTAAGGGAGAGACGAGAATCCCCTTGCACGTGTGGTCCTTCAGTCGGGTGAAATTTAAATCAAGGGACGTGCGCGAGTAGTAGACGTACGTACATGTGGTTTAAAATAAATTCAGGCGAGCTTACAGGACGGGTTGTATAAAAACCATGATCAAACTCAAGTCCACTTAACCAGGTCGATCCAAACCCCCACGGCCCACGGGCAGGACGGGTTCAATATGGGTCCGGATTGAACCCGTTCCATCGTCATCTCTAGCTACATGCATAAACTGTTACCGGCTGTTACTTAGAGATGTAATTGACTTGGGGTGTTTGTAAGAAATTATAAGTGATTATAGTGACCTAAAATGTGTGCATAAGTAATTTGAAGTGTTTTATTTCTCTTTTATTAGGTTAAATAAGCTATAAAAAACTATAAACTAAAAGTTGAAAGGGGGATGTTTTTGGTAGTTTATGAGCATTTTTTTAATTAATATTAACTTTATTTGCAAACATTGTTAATTTTTCTTTAAATTTTTTTACAAACACCATCAACTTTTACTATTAATTAATTTTTTCATAATCACTAATTTTAATCACTTTTGAAAAAGGATAATTTTTTGCAACCACCCCTTAATGTCATTCGACTCTGTTAGCCAAGGTAACCAGTTAAGGCACACAAATTCGAAAGAATATATATTATATACTTGTAATTGACTCGTTGGGATAAACAATTTTTATTAATTTTTAAATTTGAGAGAGGCCAGTGTGTCCAACTTGAGCGCGCACACACATAATGTGCACAGTGTACATATAATTTAGGCTTAATTGCAAACAGGGGCATACACACCCTTAACTGCTCTGTTTTAAAAAGCGGATCGAACCGGTCCGATCGCTACTCGGCAGCGTTACCGAGCCCGCTTTGACACGTTAAATAGGCCGATGATTGACTCGGCCAAGAACCGCTAAAAGCGGTAAAAAGCGGCACGAACCGGCGATCAGTTGAACCGGCTGACCTTCGGTTCTTCTTTGCCTGGAAAAAAAAATGGAGCTTCTTTAAATTCTGAAAATTGAGAACGAAGTCGCAAATCTTCTTCGCCCCATCTATCCATAAACATGATATATGGTGTAACCATTATTTTTTAAATTGAATGTATAGAATTTTACCTTGAATCGGACGCCGCTTCTCTCACTCTCATATTAGTTTGACGGCAATCAGAAAGGAGGCAGAATATTTGGATTAGGGTTCTGCTGTATTAGTTTAAATTTTAATATTTTTCTTTTTCTTTTAATAAAACTGATGGGCCTTTTTGAAATTAACGTGATGGGTTTATATTTCAAATTTGGTTGGCCTATTATTGGATAAAAAATAATGAGTTGAACATTTAATTAGTCAAATCTTATGAGACAATTAATTAATAATATATAAATATATTTAGAATTTATATATTTAATTATATATTACATAATTATGATGTCATACCGGTTCAACCGTTTTAAAAACGGTCGGACCGGTCCGACCAAAAGCGCTAAGGTTGTCCGGTCCGAATCTCCGCTTCCGCTTTTAAAACATAGCCCTTAAGGTAGGGGAGGCCTTGGCCCCTCCCAATTTTTTTTTAATAGTATATATATATATATATATATATATATATACATATTGTTTTTTTAATTATACAAATGCATGTTTATTAGGCTACTAATTGCCTGGCCAATATTTTTTTCAATTTTCAGCCCAATATAACTTCTAATGTCATTCCCATTATAATATATTATTTTCTATTTTTCAAATTGTACAAGGTTAACTGAAATTTTGGAATTGAAAACATGCAATTTGTTGCATTGAACATTTAAACTTGTTACCTTTGAAAGCGTGCAATTATGTTTTATGAACATAAGTTGCACATTTGTACCAAGTTGAATATTTCAGTGCAACAATTTGCATATTTCTAAAATACACTATGTAGTACAAGGTAAACATGGTGCACAAGTAGGCTTGGTAGCGGGGTGGGGAATCCCCGTTCCCCACGGGGATCCGCCCGTCGAGAGGTGGGGAATCCCATGAAAATTTCCGTGTAGGGGGCGGGGATGGGAATTTTTTTCCCGAAAGGTCGGGCGAAATTTGGGATAGCATTCCCGCCCGTTCCCATGAGGCCCCGAATTAATTTTATAATTTAAATTAATATATATATATATATAATTAAATAATACGGAGTATGTTTTAAAATTCCAAACCATAATATTGAAATTATAGTTTACTAATATATATTTTTTGAGAAGGAGCTTGACATGGATGCAAGTGAAACGGATAATTGAAATTGTTTAATTATGAGAGAGAACAAATGAGATAAACAATAAGCTATTTTTTTTATTTATGTTGTATGCTTAATTATATATTTCGAATTTTTGTTGATATTGATGTTGAACTATTTTTTTAATTTTTATTGATATTGTTTAATTTGAATTTTTATATTCGTATTAAAATTGTGAAAATTAGATTTTTGTTAAAAAAAAAAAAAAAGAAGAAGAAGGTGGAGCGGGGATTCGGGGGATGAAATTCCCCGGCGGGGCGGGGAATGGGGCCGATTTTTTCCCCGAATGGTTCACGGGGATTCTCCGCCCCGAATTTCGCGGGGATGGGGATGGGGAGTTGTCCCCCATCCCCGCCCCGCCCCATTGCCAAGCCTATGCACAAGAGACTCACACTTAATTTTTTAAATCATTTTCTAATTTATTTTTTCTTTTGATTTCAAATTATTATAAATTTTAGATTTTAAGGAATTTAAACATATTTCAATCGCTTTTTTTGGTGATGTAAATTTTTTTATTCGACGTGTAATTTCTCTATCATTTTTCATTATATTATGAGAATTATTTATTATTGTACATTGTTTCATTCTATGTTATCATTATAGTTTTAAATTTTATTTATTAGGAATTTACTAATTCTTACATGTACATTAAATTTGATAAAATTCATATATTTTGAAATATTTAAATAAAATTTGATATCATGCGCAAGTATAAAATATATCAATTTTACTATTAATAAAATTAGTTTTGAAATTTGTCCACCTGATTGCAAATTAAAACACAATTTTTTGCTTATTTGTAAATAATTAAAATTTTAATTTGAATAATTACAAATAAATCACCAATTTTAAATGTTGTCGTAAAGTAATCTTCCGGGTTGTCCCTTTGTGCATGCCGGATTTGACGGGGCTTGCCCGGATCTTATTAGATTAGATTAAAAACGACGTCATTTAATTGAGGGGGTTCCCACACTAACAAGCCACATCAGATCTGGACACAAAAAGAAATTGCTCGAAAGAATATTTACAAGAAGATTTAAAGTTGGGTGTTTTGTTTGTAATTATCGATTCGTCAAACTAAATTGCAAATAAGCGAAATGTGGTGATTTAATTTACAATGAGTTCTATCACTACAAGAAAATAGTGCATTGCCTATGAAATTTTCCAACATGCTTACGAATTCTCAAACGAAAATAATTTCGTCCTTAAATAGTAAAGTTTGTCTTCGACTTGCCTATAATTTTTTTAAATTATATATATTATTTCTAAACTACAAATATAATTGCCTACGAAAATGTATTTTGCCTAGGAAATTATTTGTTTAGGTAAATTTACCTACGGAAATTACAAATGTGTTGGCAGATTGTTCGTAGGTAATTTATTTGTCTAAGAATTTTATTTGTGTAGATAATTTTTCATAAATTATTCTAAAAGTTGGTAGGCAAAAATTGTAGACAATCTTCACTTTTTAAGAACTAAATTATTTTTGTAGAAATTTTTTTTAGCCATTTGAACATTTTCGTAGATAGTCCTTCGTATTTTTTGTAGTGTATAATTTATGTTGATGTTGCACAAGTCTCACTTCCACCCAAGATTCGTCAATGCATCCAAAGCGACAAGAGAAAGAAATGATAAGGTCAAATCTCCTTTAAGGTTTCACTGTTTTTAGGGATAATCTTTTGTTAGAAAATGAATTGTCACCTTTAATAAAGTCCTTGATTATGATCATATCCAGAAAGACCAAAAAATATCAATAAGATCAGCAATCTTTTCCCCTTTTGGCAATGGTGACCTTTTTTAAGAAATATATAGGAACGTGCATCTACATGCTTTCTGTCGTGTAAAGAGCCACAGGGACAATTCTATTTTTATCTTTAAGTGCGCCTTTTTAAATTGCATGACACAAACTCATTGAAATTTATTAATAATATGAAACTCATATAATTACACTTATAAAGTAATATCATTATTTTTATAAACTAATACGTATAGTATTTAATACTATATTCTCAATTTATAAATGTATGATATTAATTGATAAGTATAGTGATATTAGTTAGTAAATGTAGTGGTATAAATTTCGTATTACGAATAAATTTCACTGGAGACCCACTCATTGCATAATTAACTATAGGTAGTTATCTAGGTTTTGGCAAAAAATATGAAGTATGCAGAAGCAAACTAATTACTTTTTCAATTGTTTGCTGAAAGAAATTAAGTGATACCTCGAGGTGTTTGTTATTTCGTGTGTTTTATTATGTATTTTAGAGTAGATCCCTTGTGAAATATTGCCCATAAACGCCGATCCTTTGCGAGTTAACCGGGTCAAGTCGGGTCTTAACAAAAAATTCGTGCAAAGACAAATAAAAATAACACATTCCCAGTTTTAATTTTGTTAGATTATAGAGCCTGATTGACTGTTTCACGTCCTAACTTCTCGGTAATCGTCAGAGAGCTGATGGAAGGTGGTTTGAGGGAAGAAACCCCTAGATAAAAGATATTGAGGTCTTTAAAGCAGTATTCTAGTTGAATTAGCCTTTAGGGGTTTCGGCCCAGTTTCTGGTATAAATCCTAACAAGAATGATAAATCACCGGTTGATTGGTGATATTCACTAATTCCCTATTTAATTACAATGTGTACAAGATAAATAAGGGAAATACAATACACGATTAATTTACATTGACAAATTACAATAATCACGGAATAAATCATTGACAAAGTGATTTATTCCTGAATACTCCCCCTCAACTGATGTCATGGATGAAGTTGAACATAGAGCTTGGAACGAAAAAGCTCAAAATCAGGATGAGGGAGACTCTTAGTGAAGATATGAGCTATTTGAAGATGAGATGACACAAACTGAGTACCAAGTCGTTCAGAGGAGATTAACTCCCGAATGAAGTGACAATCAATGTCAATATGTTTAGCTCTTTTATGTGCAATGGAGTTTTGGCTTAAAAACAGAGCAACTCTTATTGTCACAAAGAAGAAGGGTCGGGATGGAGGCGTGACTTGTAGTTCCTGCAGCAACTGAGAAATCCAAACCACCTCTTGAGCAGCATTAGCCAAACCTCGATATTCTGATTCACAACTAGATTTCATGACGATGGGTTGCTTTTTAGCACTTCAAGAGGTCATATTTCCACCTAGAAAAATGGAGTAGCCATAGGTGAAGCTACGAGTCTCAACACACCGGGCCCAATCCGTATCGGAGTAACCGACAATAGAAAAATTAGGGCTACGAGTGAAAGATAAGCCAAAGTTCAAAGCACCTTTCATGTAGCGAATGATTCTCTTCACAACAATTAAGTGGACCTCAGTGGAAGATTGTAAACTGACTGACATGATTAATGACAAAGGAAAGATCAGGTCTGGTGATAGTCAGATATTGAAGTGCATCAACAAATGAACGATAAAGTGTTGGATCAGAGTGAGGTGATCCGGTACTAACGAGTGACTCTCCTAAAGAAAGTGGAGTAGTAATTGGCTTTGAATCCAGTAGATCGGCCTTAGTGAGAATTCCATGTGCATACTTTGTTTAACTGAGAAACAAGACATCAGTGGAGTGAGAGACCTCTAGATCAAGGAAATAATTTAGCTTGCCCAAATCTTTAACAACAATTTCTTTGTTTACTCGAGAAATGAATCTCGTAAGTGAAGACGAGTAATTTCCTAAAACAATTATATCATCAATTTATAGAAGGAGATAGATAGTGATGTTACGAATGAAGTAGAATAAAGAAGTAGCAACTCGACTGCAATGAAAACCCGACTGATCAAAAAGTCACTGAACCGAACAAACCAAGAACGAGGATCCTGACTGAGGCCATAAAGGGTTATCTTCAGCTTGCAAACATGGTTTGGGAAACGAGAATCAATAATCCCTGGTGGCTGAGACATGTATACTGTTAGTGTTAGTGTCCTAGAGACAATCCATTGTAAGGACATAATACTCAGATATAAAAAAATCATTACTCATGATATTGGAGGGTATGACTTATACTATAAAAAAATATTAATCATGATAATTAAATGGTCAAGTTTGTAAATATAAAATTAATTTTACGATGAATAAGTTTCCGAGTAAAAACATTAATCATAACAATTGAATGATCAAGTTTGGTGGAGGCCAACAAGGCGGTGGCGTTGAGGGACGCAGAGTGGCAGAAAGCCCTTGATAATGAGGAGTTGAGTGTTGGGATCCGCCGACTTTCTCAACAATAGAGCTCAGGGGCTGCCCTAGGGTGGCGCAGGTGGTGCCGCCGCACAGGACCCTATTCCGACGAGGGCCCGCATTTTTTCTCATTTTATTATATATATATATATTAATATATAATTAAAACGCTCGATGAGTTGACCATTTCTTTTTTGTTGAACATTCATTATGTATCAGGTAGCGAGATCGAAACCCAATTCTCTCTTTTTCCTTGTTTTTTTGTTCCAATCAATCTCTACATGCAAAATAGGAAATCGCCATATTACTTCTAACTTTCTATGACTTGGTAGTTTATATTACTAGATCTTTGCCCGTGCGATGCACATGCCTATTATAAATATTAGTTTAAATAGGTTTGAACTTTGTTACTCTTTTAATTATTTTAAATCATATTTATTTAGACATATTTGAACCATGTTTAGTTTTTCGTCCGGGCAAAACATGTGCTTGTTTTAGTTTTACTTTTGTAATTTTTTTATTTGTATTGAGATTCTTTGTTAAGTGTTACTATAATATTAAATTTGAAAAGTCCGACAACATTAATACAAAAAAATTTACACTACAATGACACTGATAAACTTATATGTTAATCGTAATGTAATTATCACAATTTTTAGTTTGGTGTTGTAACATGATTTCAGGAAAACACAAACTCTTACATCTAATTAGCTAACAAAAAGTCCTACAATTTTATTATTATTTTTTTTTATCAGAAAAGAGATTTCATTGATAAAAGGGCATGAGAAATGCCCGGATTACAATGAGAAGGCAACAATTGCCCAAAGAAAAAAGTCCTACAATTGGATAATTTGATTATCTTATCCAATCGTTCCAATGTGATTAAGCCTCGGCCGATTTTGATTTATATATCCTTTTATTTGCAACCCCTCTGGTTGAGGGCCCAACGATATGGGGGGTTGGAAATTTCTCGTCTCTTTTTTTTTTTTTTTAAATAAATAAAAAAGTCACTGAACTATACTGGAATCTGCAAGTCATATTTTCAGAGAACCATTAAAGTTCTCACTAATTAGTCAGACATCATGCATATAGAACTGTGTAAGAACTGTGAAAGTGGTTATTCATTTAAAAAAATGCCAGTTAAAAGAGAACTTGCAGTTATTTTGTGTACAGATAGATCAAGGTAAATATAACGAAACCCATCATCCACGTTATATTAACCAAGGTCCAAGTGATCACGTCAGGTAAGTTGAAAATTACTAATTGATTAACAACATAAACTCAAAGTAGGATAGACCTGAAATCAATCTAAAAACTCAAAACTGTAAAAAGGTAAAAGCATGTACTTTAAGCAGTCATAAATGATCTGTTGGAAATAGAAGAGCAGAAAGAGATTAATATTGAGAAAGGCAGATACAATTGAAAAACGATGCTCCATAATATGGATAAGCAGCAGGTATAAATCTTTCATATTCATTATGCCTATAGGGTCGTGTTGGGATACATTATGCCAGGATCTATCAGGATGACCTCATAAACACAAATTTAAATTATCGATTATTACTAGCATGAATTAACCTACGTGAATTCATATAATAATCAATCTAACAACAACATGCAAACAATAATTCAGGTATAAGATCCTAGTATGCGGAATTTCTAGGAGTTTACGTAAACATACCCGTTTGGAGAGACAATCTGAGATAGGCAGGATCAGGTATCTTGCTACCAACCAGAAGTCCTTCTCAAGTATTCCCAAGTCCTTGCTCAACAACCTTGGTGGAAGGTTCTCTAATGAACAATTATAAAATAAAGGAAAAATAATAATTTGTTGCACCACCTTTGTGGATTTCTAATTTTTTCAACTCATGGAATTGTTTTGGGGATGAAAAATTTATCCCCTATTTATAATAGAGGGGTGGTCGAAAATTAGGGTCTAATTAGGGTTAGGAAAGATCTTTTCTTGATCTCCAAGAAATCATGAATATACCCATATATTCTTCTTTCCATGTGTAATTTTCCACAAAAATCTAACACCCTTATTTAACTACTATTTTTGAAAATAAGTAGGAGAATTACAAGATTGGATCTTTCTTGAATTTATGAGATATTCTTGTATTCCAAGAATACATATCTTTCTCCATAAAATCTTTCCAATAAAATCAAGAAAATCTTTTCTTCCTTCTTATTCTCTATTTTTTCGAAAATTACCCTTAAAGAAACCAAGTGGGAGATTTCTTGAATTTATGGGATAATCTTATATTCGAAGAATACTTATCTCCTTTCAATAAAATCTTTCCAAGAAAATATTTCTCCTTCTTTTTCTTTAATAATTTCGAAATTAAGGAAAAATATGCAACAAATATTTAATTTATTTTAAACACCTTTTATTTAATGTACTTTAATTGGGCTACTTGAGGGGCCTTTAGGAGAATTAAGATGGACCTCCCAATGGGCTTCTGAATTCCAAGATTGAGCCACAATATAATTCAGCCCATTAATATTAATTAATTCCACTATATAATTAATATTGCACTATCCATCTCAACTAGGGGTGGCAATTTCAGACACGACACGATAGCATGACACGAAAATGATACAAAAATTACGGGTTAGTGTTTAGTCTTATCGTGTTTGTGTCGTTATCGTGTAAACACGATAAGGACACGAAATTTTCGTGTCGTGTTCGTGTCGTGTCGTGTCATGTTCGTGTCAACCCGATAAGTTTGAATTAAAAATATTGTATTATACATATGACTTGACATTTTATAATTTTATTAGAAATTTTTATTTTTTATCGTGTCATATCGTGTTAACGTGTATTATCGTGTCATATCGTGTCGTGTCGTGTTGACACGAAATTTTTCATGTTCGTGTCGTGTCAGTACGAATTCTTATCGTGTCGTGTTCGTGTTTGGCCTTATCGTGTCGTGTCACTATCGTGTTGACACGAAACACGACCCGATAACACGAATTGTCACCTCTAATCTCAACCCATATTACGGTAATATGACTCCCGATTATTATTTTTCGTGTTTAAGATTATTTTATCCATTAATTAATTAAGCCACTGAAAAGCTTTATATTAATTAATATCTTTATCCTTGGAGTAAGGACAACTCAACATTATTATTCATACCGGAAAATTAATTCCACTTGTAAGATTTTGTATGATAAAGGTTCTGAGCCCATCAAGGGGACTAATCATGCAAGACTCTCCAAGCACACGATTCTCTGTATTAATTTAGCAACTGTCATGTAATTAATATTATTGCCCAAGATATAGGGTATCGAAGTCGCAGTGATTCTCTTCCTATTATAAGTCAAAACAATAATTACTAATCACACACGGTCCTTATTAAGTGACAGCGATTAAGAAATCAACAACCAATGAGGTCTAACTCTTCATCCCATAAGTCAGTGCGAATGAGTTTATCCTCTCTATAGGTCTGCTTCAGTGCATCAAATGCACTAGTGTAATCTCTCGGTCAAGACAAGTCAATCTGAGTCTTACACATCAACTTCTACCAATAGATTGTTCAGATCTATCTAAGTTGTGAAACACGCACTTGTTTACAAGAGACTGTTAACGTGATCTTCTGTGATATGGTATCACCACGTTAACTACAATGTAACACGTGCTATTCTACGAACGGTTTGCAATAAATATATATAACATTCAATCATATTTAAAGCAATAGTGATAAATACTCCCTCTGTCTCCCAAAAGTATGCTCAGTGGGCTGAAACATGTTTTACGGAAATGTAGATTAAATACGTTTATGGGCACAATTTTTTTTTTATTTTCATCATCCAACAATCACTTAATTACTCAAGTTATCATTATACTTTACTAACAATCAATTATGTTATTTATAAATGGACTTAATTTACGTTTTCGTAAAACATGTTTTAACCCTGTGAGCATACTTTTGGGGGACGGAGGTAGTAATTTATTTCAGTAAATAAGTGTTTAATACATAGGTTATACAAAGTAAAAGCATACTTTCACGTATAACCCAACATGTCGAACTGAAATCTGCAAGTCATATTTTCAAGGAAAACCTTTAAGGTTCACTAATTAGCCAGACATTATGCATAAGAATTGCATGAGCATGAAAATGGTTGTTCATTTTAAAAAATTGTCAATTAACTTTCAGAACAAAAATTCCATTAATATGATCCAAGCAGGATCAAATAACTCATAATAGTGAAGCATCGTCAACTTGTAATACAACATTAGAGTACCAACATAGAGAAATCTTTACTCGGATTCAATTTTTAATTCCAAAATTACTTGAGCCATTTTTTTATCAACACAGGTGGGGGCAACAGTGTATTCAAATCGAAAAGAAACTGATTAATAGGGTAAAGAAAAACAGATAAACATAAACATGGATTGAAACTGGTACATGGTTTCAGATGGTACATGGTTTCAGATTTCTAAAAGCAATAAAATGAATGGATATTAGATACATTCAGCCAATTTAAAGCCAAAAAAATATTCCAAGAAATTTATACAAAATTTCCATAAACCTTAAATGCAGTTCACTAATGGATATCTGAGCGATACTGGCCCAGGCAAACCCTTTACAAGTTCACCTAGCTCAAGATTAAATTACTTTTTCATGTTTAGTTCTCTTTAGTTTACAAAAGTAATCATTAACCTAATTTATATGAATTCTAAAGATGTGGTTGATTTGGTCTATAAAAAGGGTCCACGGTACTGTTAAGTTTATCATGTATATTAGTGGAAGAGCTGCCTATATTGCAAACTAAGTTGGCACATACAAATTTGTTAAATAATGGATGGAGAGTGATAATAAATTTTATACTATGATTTATTCTTGAATATCTACTCACTTTAAAGAATTTCTCATACGATGCTAATATATATTATGATTGTATCTGAGTAGTGTTTAGTTTTCCTTTTGATTTGGAAATCTTCTTGAGCATAATGATTTATTCCTTAAAAATTATTGCAGGAATTGGTGAAAAAGTATTCTCAATTTATCAACTTCCCAATATCCCTTTGGGCTACGAAAGAAGTGGATGAAGAGGTTCCTGCTGATGAAGATGACTCCAGTGACGATGAGGAAACTTGTATGTGATACTTCTGCTAAATCTTCCCTGTCCCATGCATATTCTGTAATTGACTTTACTTGGATAGAATGATAAGTAATTTTGCATTCTTGCTCTTTCTCCATTTTCACCGACACCCCTTATGGAATGACAGCTGAAAGTAAATCTTCTGAGGAAGAAGAAGAAGAAGATGCAGATGCTGAGAAAGAGGATAAAAAGCCCAAAACAAAGACAGTTAAGAAAACTACACACGAATGGGAACTTTTGAATGACATGAAAGCTATATGGCTACGGAGTCCAAAGGAAGTGACAGATGAAGAATATACAAAATTCTATCACTCTCTGGCCAAGGTTTGTATCATTTTCTGAACGGGCTTCGTGCTGGGGGTCTTTTCTTTCCGTTCCCAGTTCTTTGGAGCAGCTTTTAATCATTCATTTTTACCATAAACTTTTCTTTCAGGACTTTGGTGATGAGAAGCCTCTAGCTTGGAGTCACTTCACTGCTGAAGGTGATGTTGAATTCAAGGCAGTATTGTTCGTGCCTCCAAAGGCTCCTAGTGATTTGTACGAGAGTTATTACAATTCAAACAAGTCCAACTTTAAACTATTTGTTAGACGTGTCTTTATCTCTGATGAATTTGACGAGCTTCTACCCAAATATTTGAATTTCTTGATGGTAATTTTCATTTTATCAAACTCGTGGCAATGCTATTCTTGTAACAATATGGAGCTTTTACTCCGGTTTCTAATTGTTTGGCCTATTATGATATTAAGGTCTCGTTGATTCTGACACCTTGCCACTGAATGTGTCGAGAGAAATGTTACAACAACATAGCAGCTTAAAAACAATAAAGAAAAAACTTATCCGCAAGGCCCTAGATATGATCCGGAAGATTGCTGAAGAGGATCCTGATGAATCTAGTGATAAGAAAGGTATGGCATGCCTTGAATTTGGAAATTTGTAAATTATCCTTCTAACTGCTCTGGTTTAATAATAATAAGATCAATATAACTGTTCTGACATAAATTTGAAAATACAATTGTGCTGTAGATATTGAAGAATCTAACGATGACAATGAGAAGAAAGGTCAGTATGCAAAGTTTTGGAATGAATATGGCAAGTCAATTAAGCTTGGCATTATCGAGGATGCAACTAATAGGAACCGCTTAGCGAAACTCCTTCGGTTTGAAACGTAAGTTGGCTTTAAATAACATATAATTTGTTGCTATTCAGCAATTATTATTTGATTTAAGAGAATAAAATTTTGGTGTTGCAGCACTAAATCAGATGGTAAGCTAACCTCACTGGATCAATACATCTCACGCATGAAGTCCGGACAGAAAAATATCTTTTACATCACCGGAACAAGCAAGGAACAACTGGAGAAATCTCCATTCCTTGAGAGACTAACAAAGAAGAATTATGAGGTAAGTGCACAAGGGCATTCTTCTAATTTTGAGCTTTTTAGGGGCCGTTTGGTTTGAGATTCTTCAATGGGAATGGGAATTAGTATAGAGCAATTGCCGTTCTTAATGAGAATGAAAATGATCAATTCTCCTTGATCATACTTCATATGTTACCTTATTTTGATTAGCTATTCCTCAACTAGCAATCGTTTTTGTCCCTACTTATTCCAAAGTTAAGAGAAACACTTGTAATCATATAATGTAACCATCATTTCATTGTATTTAACTATCAACAATTCTCAATCTCATTGATGAATTTGATCAAAGTTTACTTTTATCTTGATATATCACAACTCAATTGCAAATGTTCTTTCAGGTCATTTTCTTCACGGACCCAGTAGATGAATATCTGATGCAATACCTGATGGATTATGAGGACCAGAAATTCCAGAACGTATCCAAAGAGGGACTGAAAATTGGGAAAGACTCTAAGGACAAAGAACTCAAGGAGTCATTCAAGGATCTGACTAAATGGTGGAAGAAAGCCCTCTCCAGTGAAAACGTGGATGATGTGAAGATAAGCAACCGTTTAGCCGACACCCCCTGTGTAGTCGTGACATCAAAATATGGTTGGACTGCAAACAGTGACGGACCCAGGACTTTCGAAGAGGGGGGTCCAAATTAATAATAATAATTAAAAAAAATAAAAATAAAATTTTAAATTAAGAACATAAACTAATACCTGTATTTATACAGTTGAAATATTAAACATAATTACATAAACATTAAAAAACTAATATTTAATACAACTAAATTATAGCATTCCTCTCCGACACTTCATATTCTGGAAGCGTTGCATGATAGCCTCGTTAGTAATTCTATGAAAAACATCCCTTTCAATGTAAATAATCAAACAATCATTCAACAATCTGTCTCCCATTCGATTTCGGAGTGTACTCTTGACGAGTTTCATTGCCGAAAATGCTCTTTCCACGGTTGCTGTGGCAACTGGTAAGACCAGTGATAACTTAAGAAGCAAGTAGACTAATGAAAAAATAAAATGCTTTCTTGTAGTAACCATCTTCTGAGCAAGACCTCCAATTCCTACAACTGAAGAAAATCTTTCATCCAAACGCATGTCAACAATAAAATTATCTAGTTGACTCTCAAGTTCCAATAGAGCAGTTTTAGAGAAATCTGTCGGATAAAATTCGGCAAGACGAAGTAGCTTATTTTTATCAAATGCTGAAAATGAATCTCTCGGATCAAAACAAGCCATACACAATAACAACTCCGTGTTCACTTCGTCAAAACGATGATCTAACTCCTGAGCTTGCAAGTCAATCGCATAATAAAAGAGCTCAACACGGTAATGATAAAGATTAGTGATTTTTTCAACTCCACGCCTTGATCTTCCACGGGCTACATGTACATCTTCCATGTTTATCACAATTATCTCATGTTTTTTAGAGAAATTAAAAACTTCATCTAACAAAGTATCCCAATCATTATCTCTCATTAATTGAAAACGAGTTTTTGCTCCTTTCACAAGACTCATTGCATTAACAATTTCTTGATCCTTTCTTTGTAGAGCTTGTGACAAATCATGTGTAATTACCAAAATTTTCTTCATCAAATGTAGCACAAAAACAAACTCAAACTTACTAACAATATCAAGCAAATCCAATGCCTCAGCCCTCTGTGAATCATCATTACCACTCTCCCCAACATACTCAAGAATATCAATAACAGAAGGATATAAATGCATCAGGTTAATAAGCGTACCGTAATGAGAACTCCAACGAGTATCTCCAGGTCTTTTCAAAATCATTTCCTGATTCTTTCCTTTTCCAGTCTCAATTTCATCATTTGCGATCCCTTCGACAATCCTCTTCATTTGATCCTCCCGAAATCGATCTCGACGCTTACAAGACCCTCCAACAACATTACACAAACGTGTGATTGTATTGAAAAAAGAACCAATGCTTGCATTCTTCTTAGCAACCGCAACAAGTGTGAGTTGTAGTTGATGAGCAAAACAATGAACATAGTAAGCACTAGGATTCTTCCTCAATATCAAACTTTTAAGCCCATTGAATTCACCTCGCATATTACTTGCCCCATCGTAACCTTGACCTCTCAAACTAGATACACTCAAGTCATAAGTGGAGAACAAAGAATCAATGCCTTTCTCAAGTGATGTTGCTGATGTGTCACTAACATGTACAAGACCAAGAAAGCTTTCAATAACACAACCACTCTTGTTAACATAACGTATAACAACCCCCATTTGCTCCTTGACTGAAACATCTCGGCACTCATCAATTAATATGGAGAAAAAATCATCCCCAATATCATTAATGATAGCATTGGAAGTCTCAACTGCAGCTGCATTTATAATATCCTTTTGAATCTTTGGCGATGTAAGTTTGAGATTTTCAGGGGCATTTTTTAAAGCAACTTTGTGGATTTCTTCATTACAAGAAGCAAGAACTTTGAGAAGCTCCATGAAATTCCCCTGATCTAATGATTCTTCAGACTCATCATTGCCTCGAAAAGCTAATCCTTGCTTAGTGAGATAACGCAAGCAAATGACAGATGCATTCAGTCGACAACGATAATCAATTTTTGATTGTTCTGAAACTTTAGAGAAAGACACTTCAATGTGTTGAGCTCGATTCATCAAATATTGACAAGCCAATCTACACTTGTTATGGTCACTATTATGATCTCCAACATGATCCCTCAACCTTTTTTTCTTTCTCCGCGCATTAAATCCCCCAGTTATAAAAGCATCATGCCCCTTTTCACTCATCCCCGTTGAAAAAAGATAACAATACAAACAAAATGAGGCATCTTTTGTAATGCTATACTCCAACCAATCCTTAAATTCATCAAACCAAGATGCAACAAATTTACGTTTTCGACTTCCATCTACCTTTTGAGGAAAATCATGATTATGTGGTTGACATGGACCTTTTAATAAATAAGCTCTACGAACCTGTTCAATTGAGTTCGGAGGATAGCTCAATATTTTAGGTCGAAGTCCCGGATCGCTAGGAAGATTCTCTAAATCCATCACATCATTTTGACTTGATGATTCTTGAAGGTGAGCATTTTGAGTAGACACATCAACGGGTGAAGATGCTTTCTTTTCTACAATATCCGGGGTTTTCTTGAAATATCGCTCCATTATCTAAAATGTATTTAGATAGTTAGCAAATTAAAGTAGCATTAATTTTTAATATATAATTTAACAATGAACTATAATTCCATTATTCTATTGTGATTCTCCATTCAAAAAATCAAGGTGTAATATTATTTTCTACGTATAAAAATTCTTTCATGAATTTATTTTTCTAACATGATAGCAAATACAACCTCTTAAATCTCTTGACAACAACAACTCATACCCTGCTCCAACCATGGATCTTTCCGAAAACGTATTATATTATATCCATCCCCAATCAACACCCTTAAATCATTACAAAACACACGACTCTCTCCACCTTTTATGATATTCACTAAATCTTTACAACAACAAAAAAAATAAAAAATAAAATCTCCCCTGCAACTGCAATTAAAATTATGGTGAACACCTAAAAAGAGAAAAACCCTAAAATGAAAATTTGGGAAAGAAATGGGGAATTGGGGATTACCTGAATGGCTGAATCCCTGATGAAGGAATTCTTTCTAGGAATAATAATGCAGAGGCCAGACTCCAGACTCCAGAGGATAAGAAGAGGCGTTTTTTACTTGATAAGAGCGGGTGGCGTGGATGTTGTCAGGTGGTGGATGGCTTGGCGGGCGACGGCGCCGATTGAAGAAGAAACTGGAGAATGACTGAATGAAGGAAGAGAGAAGATTAGGTTTTTTAACCGGCCCCTTTTTTTCTTCTGGAGAAGGAGAATGACTGAATGAAGTCAATGAACTGACAAATGAAGGAAGAGTGAAGATTAGGTTTTTTAACCGGCCCTTTTTTTGTTTTTTTTCAGCCCAGCGGCCCAGCCCATAATCCATTTATCAAATTTTTGGGGCTTTGAACTTTATATATATAATATGATTCATGAATATACCATTAAAAAATTTCAGATTTTAGGTGGGCCCAAGGGCCCCCCTGGGCCCTTAGTAAGTCCGTCACTGACTGCAAACATGGAAAGGATTATGCAATCTCAAACACTATCCGATGCTAACAAGCAAGCTTACATGCGTGGTAAGAGGGTGCTCGAAATTAACCCGAGGCATCCTATTATCAAAGAGCTTCATGAGAGGATTGTCGCGATACCGAGGTACATTTCGAACTCAACTAGTTGTAATTGAATTGAGCCGGCTCACATAATTTTACTATTTTACCCAAATAATATGCTAATTATTACAAATATACTTCAATTATATATAAAACAAAATGTCTAATTAATGTTATCTAATAAGTTATCGAGTCGAGTGAATTCAAAAGAATTAAGCTCGATAGAGTTTCAAGTCGAGCTTCGAGATTTATTAATCGAGTTCGAGTTTGACACTACTTGACTGTGCCCATTTACAACATTTAATACATGGCCCTCTTGTTGGATTTTGTTTAATTTGGTTGTCTGCAATTGAACAGGATGAAGGTGTAAAACAAACAGCTCAACTTATATACCAAACAACCCTTATGGAGAGCGGGTTTTCACCCGCCGATCCCAAGGATTTTGCTTCTCGATCTCGACTCGGTGAAGAAACAACCTCAACATCAGCCCGATGCGTACCGTTGAGGAGGAAGAAGACATGGAAGAAAGCGGAGGAGCTGAAAAGGTTCTGAGAATCTCCCAAGACGGAGAACTCGCGGAAGAGGACTTGAAAGACGAGTTGTAGGTTTACATATATCCTGTCCGATGTAGAAATGGCGCAGATCCTTACATGCTTATCGGAGCCATTCGTAAGGATGTAGAAATGCGAGTTGGATCATTGTAAACAAGTACCAAGAATTTTGCCTCCTAATCCTTTTCCTTATGCAGTGTACTATAGTAATCCATCTTTGTAATCATTGTACGGGTGTTTTTCTAACTAAGAACATCTGTTTTAATGTTTTTACGCACTAGGGCAATTAATGACCCCCTAAAAAAAGGCCATTTTACTAATAGCCCGTTTGCGCAAGCTTATAAGCTTCTTACGAATTTATAAACTCTCATACGTCTTGTTTGGTTTACAGTACTGAATTGATTAGTACTGAATTGATTGAACAAAGATTGAGTAAGATTGAATTATTTGAATTAAAATATATGTTTAAATCATAGGATTACAACTCTTAATCCTGTACTGAAAAATCAATTTAGGGATTAAAATGTTAATCTCAATTAAACTCACCTTCCACATGTGATAAGACATATATCTTCACGTAGAGATTAAACACATTTTGTTACCTAGGTTGAAAATGTGTACTTGGGCCTCATCCAACAAACCCAACAACCAATTGTGTGGGATTAAAATGTTAATCTCGGTCTATCCTGATCAATTGCGGTGTTAGTAAAATAAGATGTTTAATAGTTTATTCTGATATATTTTATATTGAAAAAAAAAAAAAAGTCTTTATGTTCTCTGATAGAGTGTAAAACAGTTGGGCAAGGAAAACGATCAAACACATAATCAATTCTGGAGATGAAAATCCACACAGTGAAACTCTGCCACATGTCGTTGGCTGCGGAAAGTAATAATCTCGATAAAAAAACATAATTAGGGCTAATCCTAATATAAATAGTTCTCCCAAAACCGGCCCATGAACAAAGCCCGACTAATTAACCCAAGGTGTGCTAGGATGAGGGGAGCTCTATCAATTACCTCCCCCACCGGAGCAGCCTTGACCGCAAGGTTGAAATCTTGAAATTGACCCACGATATCCGTCGTACCCATCCAAGTCCAATGGATCAAAACCTGCTCCACTAACACCTCGTCGCTTGCAATCTGTCGACGGTCCACCACGAAGTCTGGTAAATCGGATGAATTCGCGACCCCGATGGTAGTGTAAGTCTGTAAGTTCCACCACAAACGGACCGAAGAAACAAGGAGCCAGTTTCGCTGCTCCCCCAGGAAACAAGCTCGTTGACGGTACAGATGGATATTCAAATAAACCCAATCGCCGACAAAAACTCCAGGGTCGGTGATGTTTGTTCGCCTCACGGATCATTCTTAATTTGTTGTGCACGCGACAAATGGGTCATCTAGTTCCGCGAGTAACCACACCCAAGTTGCCCCCGACAGGAAAGGCAGTGAATTAAATTAAGTAGCTAAACTTTGATTGATTAAAAGAAATACAAATTTTTTTATCAACCCGAGTTCATTGTCTTATTTTTTGAGAGCTCTAGAGCAGATCAGAGAAGTCGACGATCAAGAGCTAAAGACACCAGGTGTCTTGGAATATTCTCACCCACCCAAGCTTGAGGGTGGGGAGACTTCAAGGCAATCTTTACCAAGTTATGTGCCATTTTGTTGTCGTCTCGAGGACAGTACCAAACACCTTTCACCGAGGTGTGTAGGAGTTGTCTGCGGGTCTGATTGACAATGTCTTCCTCGTAGCCTCTATACTTTGAGTTCTTTTGAATAGCTTGAATGGCATCGTTGGAGTCCGAGAATAAGAATACTCTTCCAGGCGTATGTTCCAACCAAAAGGAGAGGCCGTCGCGTATGGCTTGGGTCTCAGCTGCCATTACTGAGCCCGGCGGATTAATTTTGTGATAACCAGCAACCCAGATTGCGCCCCCCGGATCGAAGACGGCATACCCCACTGCATAATCCATTGTAACGTCGTTATATGCCGCATCCACCATAAGTGAAAAGTGATTAGCTTTATCCGCACCAGATAAGAAGAGTTGATAGGTTTTTGACTGCGGAAGAGGTCTCATGAGAAGCTTGCAACGTGCCTCCTGGAAGGCGATTAAAAATGAGTCTGTCCAGTCAGCTCTAATTCTCTGAAGTTTCAATCCATTCCTTTTTGAGGGATTATGTATAAGGTCACATCTCTCCTTCCATACTCCCCATAATCGGACGGCCACTCTCTCAAAGTCTTGTGTCGAAAGTACATGAGCCAATATGTAGACCAAATTCTCATCGTAATTTTTGTTGGCTTTTTTAATGAGGTCCCACCATTCCGAATTCTTCCAAGCATGTTTCGTAACCTGGCATAAAAATAGAGAATGATTAATGTCAGCCCAATGATGATTACAAAGAACGCACCTGGGGGGACACGGCACATGGTGAAGAGCCAGATTGGCCTCAATGGCGACGACATCATGGCCCGCCTTCCAGATAAAGATCTTTACTTTAGGAGGAAGTTGAAGTTTCCATATTTTCGACCAAAGCCAGAAGTCAGGTGTCGAAGCGCCGGATTTATCGCGGTCGTTGCCATTACTAGTGGTAAGGAAGTTCCAATAAGCTGATTTCACTGTGTAGCTCCCCATTTTCTCAAATTTCCAGAATCGGGAGTCGGGTTGATTGCTATTAGTAATGGGAGTTCTTTTGGTTGCTTCAATCTCATGGTGAAGAAAGAGTCTATTCAGTTTAGTCTCATCCCAGGTTGAGTTGAGAGTCATAATGTCTTCCGCCTTAACATTGCTATCCAACGTCACATTGGAAGTGATCTTACCCGCTGCAAGATTTGGAATCCATCGATCTCTTCTCACATTAACGATTGACCCATTTTCGATTTTCCAAAACAGGCCATTAGCGACTACTTCCTTACTCCAGAGAATAGAGCACCAGATATAAGATGGGTTAGCCCCTAGAGGGGCATCCATTATGTCCGAGTGTTTGAAATATCGGGCCTTAAAGATTGTGGAGACCAATGAATCCGGATTCGAAATCATTCTCCAGATTTGTTTAGCCAGAAGGGCTTTATTAAAAAGAACAAGATCTCTGAAACCCATTCCTCCCTCACTTTTCGGCATAGTGAGGGTTTTCCAGCTTTTCCAGTGGACTTTCTTGTCATTAGCTTTGGCACCCCACCAGAATTTAGCGCTCATAGACTCAATCTCGCTGCAGATCGAGGTCGGGATTCTGAAGCACGACATCGCATAGGTGGGGATGGCTTGAACAACTGCTTTAAGTAGTACCTCCCGGCCACCCTCTGAAAAGAACTTATTGGCCCAGCCCTCCAGTTTCTTAGCCACTCTATCCCGGATGTAGCCAAATTGGAGTTTCTTGCTCTGAGCAGAAAAGGTAGGCAGGCCTAGATAGAGTTCATGTCCTTGACAGATTTGGAGGTTGAGGATGTTCTTGGTTAACTGGATATTATCATTGGAGGTGTTCTTGCTGAAGGTGACCGCAGACTTATCAAAGTTGATCAATTGACCAGAAGCCTCGGAGAGGCAGGATTTAATAGCTTCAACATTGTCCTTCGTAGTTTTGAAGAAAATAAGACTATCATCCGCAAAGAACAGATGGGAGATCATAGGGCTCCCACGAGCCACCCTAATGCCTTGTAGTTTTCCTTCTTCAACATACGCATTGATCATAGCTGAAAGCCCTTGTGCCACCAAAACAAACAGATAGGGGGATACGGGATCTCCCTGCCTTAGCCCTTTGGACGGGCTGACATAACCTTTGACTTCGTTGTTGACTTTAAAAGAATAGGATGTAGAGGACACACATTTCATGATAAGATCAACCCATCTACTGTTGAAACCCATTTTGATCATAATGGCTTTAAGGTATGGCCATTCCACTCTGTCATAGGCTTTGCTCATATCCAATTTGAGAGCCGCGTACCCTTATTTGCTCTTGTTGTTACGTAACCAGTGCATGCGTTCGAACCCAATCAAGATGTTATCAGTAATGAGTCTTCCCGGAACAAAGGCACTTTGATTGGGGTCGATAGCAAATCCAATAATACTTGTAAACCGATTAGTTATGGCTCTCACTGTAATTTTGTAGAACACATTGCATAGGCTAATGGGCCAATAATCCTTAAGGTTTGATGGATTCTTGATTTTGGGGATGAGAGAAATGATGGTAGGATTACGGTTGGTAAAGGTCTCATCCCCGTTCAGAATTTTTAACAGTGATTCTGAAACATCATTACCAATCTGGTCCCAAGCATCTTGATAGAAGAGTGTCGTGAACCCGTCAGGACCGGGTGCCTTGGAGGGGTTGAGATCAAAAAGTGCCTTCTGAAGTTCCTCCTTAGTGAAGGGTTTCTCTAGGATGGAGTTCATATCTTGATTGATAGAAGGGGTGACGTGGTTAAATACCTTCTCAATGTTATCGATGGATGGGTTTTGGGAAAGAAAAAGACCATTACAGTACTCGGTGATGGCCAAAACAATATCATCCTGCCTGGTGAGAGTGAGCCCACTATCAGAAATGAGAGAGTGAATGTTATTGTGCCTTCGACGTTCTTAAGCAATTTTATGGAAGTACGCAGTATTACGATCTCCGGACGAGAGCCAATTGACCCTTGATCTTTGGCTCCAATGTTTTTCCTCTTGATAAAAAGTTTCTCAAGAGTAACTTCAAGGGATCGACACTTCTCGAAATTGAACGCTTCGTTCTCAATATTCAGTTGGCGATTGAGCTCATCATGGGTACCCTTAATCTTTCTCTGTAAATCCCCTATTCGACACTGGGCCCATTTTTTAAGAAGACCGGCCGTGTTCTCCATACGGTTTTGAAGATCACTATTCTGGGTTGAGGCATTCCAGGACTTGGTTAAAGTATCCTTGTAGTCATCCTCGAGCAGCCATTTGTGCTCAAACATGAAACGCTTCGAACCTGTCATGGATTTGTGTAATTGATTATCTCCCCAAGTGACCTCCAAGAGAATGGGCATGTGGTCCGACCCATAGTAATCCAGGTTCGTGATTTTTCTCTCCAAAAAATTATTAATCCAATCAATTGAAACTATATTTCGAATGATATATTTTTTAAATAGTAAGAGTGCATAAACATAACAATAATTAAGAGTGGAGAAAATACTGAAAATACCGGTATACCTCACTTACCGTATCGAAAAATATGAATTTTATCAAAAAAATTTGTATACCGAAATTTTCGGTACGGTATGGTATGAAAATATAGAAAATTTCGGTATACTGAAATATCGGTACGATATCGGTATATAATATTGACATACCAAAAGTTTTGGCATACCGAATTTTCGGTACGACAATGGTATGACATTTTTTGATATAGAAAATTTCAGTATGGTAACAGTATGGCCAGGAAAATTTCGATATGTCTTACCGTTCCCCCTAAACAATAATAGTATTTATACATAACACTGATAGAGTTAACTATAAAACCCTGAGATATACTCTAAAAGAAAATACTCTGACCGCCAGGTCATCAAGAACAAATTGCTCATCTATATTCTTTCACTCACCTCAGTTTTTAGATCCACAACAAAATAACAAGAAAAATAAGAGGTCAATATACGTCATGATCAAAAAACTTGAATTGTATTCTTTGGATATGAAATGAGCTACGCAACAGCTGATCAAACGACTGTTAGGAATAAGCTAGCAATTATAGAGAATTTGATATGAACAGAATAACAATAAAGGAACACAAATTTAGTTACCCAGTTCGTCAGGAATGACTACTTCTGGGGGCACTACCAAGCCAGGAGATCTACTATTTTCGAGTGGTATTTTTGGTGAACTACAAATACAATGAGTCAAAAGTGTTTAAATATGAGACTGGGCCAAAAACCCTAAATCCGCTTACAGGCCTTCGGAACCGCCCGACCACGGGCCTTGGTCGAGCGGTTCTGCTCGAGCTAACCACTAAGTCGAGCACCTAGTGCGGGCTGGAAAGGGGTGCGCTCGATCGAGCACAAGTGCTCGACCACGAGTCTGGTCGAGCGCCTCCCGCGCTCTGCATCCCGGTTTCGCTCAGGCTCCAACAATCCCAACAACGACATCGTTTGTGTTTACCAAGTAATAATAATAACGCAATCAGTAGCAACTCTATAGATATAAACACGACTCTCTCTGAAATAAAAGAATAAAAGATAAATGTTCCTTCGAGTGGCAAAATATTGACAAATTTGTATACAAATTGAGCTTTACAATCTCGAACTAATGAAATCGAGGGCCTCTCCATAAAATAAAATTTGGATGATCTGAGTCTCTATAATTGAATAAATGATAGTGATAAAAAGATTGTTGCTGCATAAATGGAGAAATGAGAGCTCAAAACAAGATTTGGTGATCCTCCTGTCATAAAAGTTGGCAACCACGACGGAAGGCTGTTCTCTAGTGGTGAATCGGATTGCTCCGTCGTGCTTCTGGTCGCGTCCGATTGTGCCACCGGATTCGGCATTCCGTTTGTTGTTGTTGGTGACGATGTTGATTTTTTACTGCACAAAACAATTTGCAATACATTCAAGATAAAAATTTGTGTGAATTTGATTTCACCGTGATCTCAATTTTTTTAGTATTAGTGTTACATATAAAAACTATCACTGTTATGCATTTATTTTTAAACAGTAAGAATTTTTGTATATAACAGTGATAATTTTTGCACATAATAATAATAGAGTTTATGTATAAACTGGAGTGTTACTCTATACGTTCAAACACAGCGCGGTTTTCCTGTTTCACAAGCCTGTTTCATCTGGTGTTTCATGTCTTGGATTTACGCCACGTGTTTATGGGCAGGGTTAACCATCTACACCCTAAACACTGAATAATAAACCTTAAATCATGGCCTATTCAGGCTGGGTGAACCATGAACCACTCGGACCGGGTGACGGAACGGAGTGGACCGGAATGGACACGTGGCGCAAATCCGAGGCATGAAACACGCATGTGAAATAGGCAATCCGAGCCCGGGTCAAATATTTGAGTTTTAGTATCTTACGTACACTCCAAAATCAATCATTTTCGCCAATTCAAATAGTTGTAAATAATATAAATATAGAAGGTGCATGAGCTCACAAATTTGAGTAAAAATAAAATAAAAGAAAAGGGTTTTTTTTTTTTTTTTGGAAAATGATATTATTTGTGCAAAAATTAAAATGGTGTTTCATTCTATATTTCATAATTTAAATTAATGATAATATGAAATTGAAAAAATATTCAACGAACCATCATAATATTGAATTCATGTGTTACAGGTCTAGAAAGTGACATACATCTTGAGACATGAAAAATGACATAGAGGAAGAAAACTAAATATTTATGTGAGATTGTCTCACAAAATCAACCCGTTATAAAATAAAATAAAATAAAGTACTTTTAATCCATTTCAGAATTTTTTTAATTCTACATTCGCACGCAAGAATGAGTGACACATTTGTGTACACCAGTTGCATCGTGTGCTACTGAGGACCCGCTTGGTATGACTAGGGAATGATAATGGTAATGAATATCATTGAGGGGTCAATCATTAAGGGGGCGTTTGGTTCACGGAATTTAATTGCTTAGGTGTGATAGGATTGAGTGGGATTGAGTAAGATTTGATTGATTGGACTGGATTTGTTTGAATCAAGATATGCGTTTGGATTGTAGGATTGAAGTGAGGGATTAGATAGAATACCTATTGAAATGTCATAAACACCCTGAAATTGAATTGAAACAACACACATCATTCTTGTGAATCTATTCAAACAATATAAGGACAATTTGTAATTTTGCACTTGGGATATGTTCTATCCCACCTTTCACATGAGATTGACATATCCATCCATGGAGGGATTTGACACATTTTCTACCCGGGTTTGAAGCATATCATGGACCCTCATCCCACAAACCAAACGGTAAATTAGTTGGGATTAAAATCCTAATCCTAGCTTATCCCAATCAATCACGCGAACCAAACGGGACCTAAGAGTTATTGATTGCATTGTTATTGCTTAGTTAGAACATGAAAAATGAGTATCATGTGAGGTGTGTTGAGTGAGTGAGGGTAATTAATTGCTTACTTCTATTCCCATTACTTGTGTATACTATCAAGCAACATCAATAAAAATGATTTCCATTACCCACTTCAATTACCCCCAACCAATCGGGCCCTGATACTACTCAATAAAAACAAGTAAATTATTCGGTGAAAACCACTAATACTGACTAAATAACATTGTTTGGTGAATACAATATTCCCTGAATTACAGCTAATAGAATTCTGTAAAAACAAATAATATTGTTTACTAAAAAGAATTTAAACTCTTAAAAACACCATTTGTATACAAGAATTTGTAAAAACAAAATAGATTCTGAAGGAAAGTAAGACCCAACAAAAAGGAGGGGAAAAGGGAGATTATGCATGATCCAACAGAAAGAAAATGCACTAAAAGATTCTTCTCGTTTTCCAGCTCTGATATGCAATTTACTGTCCTACATTTGTAAAGTATGATAACGTACCTTAATAGTCGTGAGCTAAATTAGCATATTAATTTTCTAAGAATAATATATTGTAAATTTTGTAATTTGTAGTGCACTAAAGAAGAAGAATACACAAATGTAACAAATGTGTGCATGCATGTAAGAAGATATGGACATCAACTTAATATCTAAAAGCTCAAAGCACAAGTAAGGTTCGATTATAAGATTAATTGGAGTATAATATATTAACCTAGTTCTAATACTTTTAATAATTCAAAAGTGGGAATATAAAAAAATTAGAATAATACTATGTTGGAATTGACAAAGCGTCGTGTGAAACCTGAATTTAAGTGACTCTTTTTTTAAGTAGAGTAGGTCTAGTGTGAAAATTTTTATGTATGAAAATCTATAAAATTGTCCTAAATCAACCATCTATATCCTAAACACTAAATAATTAACCCTAAATTATGACCTATTCGGACCGGCTGAACCATGAATCACTTGGGCCGAGTGAACCATGAACCACTCAAATTTGTCTTAAGAATTTGGTTATAAATTAAAGTTTTTTCATGTATGAAAATTTTCATACTAGACTTTGTCTTTTAAGTATCATTGTTGTGTTTACGAAGTGTCACTGTTTAAAATCATACATTTTTTCAATAGTGGCAATTCGTATGCACAATATTGACACTTGTAAAAGAGAATTCACGTATACCCAAATTCACCAAAAACCTACTCGTTCGTCGAAATTGGAAAAAAAATTATTTGAATCTCACTTGAACTCTTTTTCAAGCATCACTATTTTGTATGCGCGGTAGCACTATTGTGCATACGAAGTGTTACTATTTAAAAGTCAAACATTTTTTAATCAGTGACACTTCGAATACACAATATAGACACTTTAAAAGTTCAAATGCATAATAATGAAATTTGAAAAAGAGAATTCATGTATACCCAGATTCACCCCGACGACACCTACTCGTTGGAATTATATATTTTTTAATCTAAAGAAAATGAATATCAAGATATGATAATATATATATACCTTGTTCGTGAAGGGCAAAATGTAATAGTATAATCAGCTCCACTACACGTAAAAGTACTAGTAGCATCATCGTACGCGTAGCTATACGATCTGGGACACGCGCTCTTAAACATCTCCGAATACACAGACGGCCGGCACGTGGAAGGTGACCCGTACGCGCCGCTGCAGCAATACTCCGGGCTCCCAAACACCTCGCACGCGCTCTTGCATGCCTGCCCATCCCCTGCCCGCAGCTCCTTCGGGCACACCCGGTTCAAGTCGGCCACGCACCCGGTTGCCCCACATGCGCCCGAGCCGCCCGCCGGTTCGATGATCATAGGCAAATTGTAGCCGTCCACGAGGCTGACGTCATAGAAATCCGGCCCGGTCGAACCGATCGTGAATTCTGCCAGGGTGGCCGGCGGGGCGGCCCCGCCGCCGTTGCACTCGATTTGGTTGGAGCCGCAGTCGCCGGTGGCGCAGGTGCCTTGCCCAGTGGTGGGGTCGAACGAGCAGCCGGTTCGGCCCCAGAACCGGCCGGACCAGCCCGGTTCGAGTTGGATGGACCGGGAGGCGCGGGTCGGGAGTTGGAAACCGGTCGTGTCTAAACTGGGGCTACCGGCATTGGAGAGTAAACCGGGCCAAATTGGGGAGTCGCATCGGTTTATAAGTGTAATTGTAGTCCCTAAAATAGCTGGAATTAAAAAAAAAATTAAAAAATTAAAAAAAATTATTATTACATACAAGAAAGAGTGGATCTCATGTGCATCTAGATACGCAGTGCATTTATAGTGCATTTTAAACTTGTGCAATTTGTTATATTGAAAGATGCAACTTATTTATACTGAATTGTGCAACTATTTTTTCATATTAATAGTTGCACAGTTCAGTGTAAACAAGTTGCATCTTTTAGTATAACAAGTTGTATAGTTTTAAAATGCACTATGAGTGCACGGTGCATACAAAACTTAGCCTATAAGAAATTAAATAATTTTTTGATTTGGATGAATGAAGATGTAGTACTCTTGGCAAGAATTGTTGTACCTTTAGGCATGAGAAGGAGAGTGAGAGTGATGTAAAGAGATGAGCTGCTCATTTGTAGTGAAGATATAAGAAGAAAGTAAATGGAGGTTTGTGTTAATGTGAAGGCCATAAACTTATATATTATGTGGAATGCAATGAGAGAGAAAGAAGGTTGAATCCAATCATGCATATATAAACTGATAGACACTCCTGTACTCCTATATAAAAGTTAATTATTTCAGTGCACCTATATATATATATATGAGTCACTCTCCTGTGCACCACATACACCAATAAAAAATGGTGCAGTCTAAATTTTAACCCCTAATAGTGAATCCTAAATCATATTTGAACCATTTGGGTCGGGTGAACCATGAACCACTTGGGCCGAGTGAACCATGAACCACTCGGGCCGGGTTTGGGTCGGGTCAGGTATTAAAAAATTAAAAATTAAAAAAATATCTAAAACTGAAATTAAAATTAAAAAAAAAAAAACCGAAATTGAAAAAAAAAATTAAAACTAAAAAAAATTAGAAAAAGAACTTTTAAAATTAAATTGCACCAATTTTATTGGTGTATAGTAGAATTTGCCTATATATATATATATATATATTAAGGATGAATATGAGAAAAAGTAAAAGCGTGTGTGTATATAGGTGATCTTAAGTGATATACAGCCAAAAAAGGAAAAGGTTATAGGTGTGTTGTGTGTTGGGGCCAAGTATAGGAATGTATTCATTTTTCTTATAGATGACTGGAAATTTCCCATTTTGATCTAGGCAACTTACTAGGATTTTAATTATTAATTTATTTAAACTAAACTATTTTGTATTTACTAAATCAAGATATGAGGTACATGTCTATAACTACAAGATATTTTAATATAAAAAAATTTATGTGAACTCGAGTTCATATGAACTACTTTTCTTCAAGTATCATTGATATGTATACGAAGTATCATTATTATAATTATCACTGTTAATCTATTATATATGCATATGAAGTGTCATTGTTTAAAATAATTTGATAACTAGTGGCAGTGACACTCAATATACATAGCAGTAATAACATTTTATACTCTCTGTCCTGTTTTAGATTGTCCATTCACTATTTGTCTAGTGTTTTAGCGAGCGAGTTATCTATTAGTATTTGAAATGATAAAAAGATTTTGAAGGTGGGGGTATGATAGTCCTACCCCTCATCTATTCTACACCTCCTTAAAAGTCACTTTATCATTTCATATACTAATAAACAACTCGTTCACTAAAACACGAGTCAAACAGTGAATGAACAATCTAAAACAGGACGGATGAAGTATATAATAGTGATGCTCGAAAAAAAGAATTCATGTGTAACTGAGTTGACAGGAGACCTACTCTATTTCAATTGTGATAATACACACCCTCTCCGTCCCACTATAAATTTCTTACTTTTCTTTTTTATTCGTCTCACAATAAATTACTTATTCCATAAGGGTCTGTTTGCTTGGGCTCAATACATGCCATTAATGGGCCAATATGGGCGATTAAGGTGTTTGGTTGACACTTAGGCGGCATGCGAAAAAAATGAGGCCCGCGGCTTCCCAAGATGCGGCATCTATCCTTGGTAGTCCAATTAAATATTTGCCTTATTAAAGCGGCCCTTATTAAGAGTGAATTGACTAAAATGCCCCTCGCTTATATATAATCCTTGTCGATCCATTTTCGAACCTTAGTTTCATACTTCTCTCGTTTCGTCGTTGTGCCGTCGTGAGTGTTCTGTTCCTGGCGAAATTGGTGAGAATCGTTATCACAATTTGCGGAGAATCGTTCTGCGTTTTTCTTATCATCTATTTTCTGAAGTTCTATAATCTCGTTTAGGGTGGTGTGGATTATGTTGTTAGGGTTCGTTGCGGTGAGTACCGTCTAAGTGGGGATTTCCGATTTAAAATACCGAGCATTCAGCGATAGGTACGAGTTCGTATGTTTCTCAAATTATTTAGATTTACACGAAGAATACATTTTTATGGGTTCTTGCAGAAATTGCCCTTTTCCAATTTGGTTGAGATAAAAAGAAATTTGCATTTTTGTTATATTATTTTTTCTGAGATTGAATCTCGTTTCAGTGGTGTTCTAAGAGTGTCGTTTGGTGGTGTTAGTGTTCGTTTCGGTGAGGAGTACCGTCGAACTGGGAATTATCGATCCGAAATACCTTGGTTGATAGACGATGAGGAGAGTTGATTTCGTTTGGGGAAGAACTCCTGGACCACCGATTAAACAGGATATGTTACCATGCCGAAAAGAAAGAGAGCTAATTTCGTGTTCAACATTTCAATTCCTTCTGCAGAAGACCCATTATCAGACGAACACTAGAGATTTTTGGGGAATTTTTTGAGATTTTTGGAGAGGGGGGTGATTTTTTGGGTGAGGAGTTCATGTTATAATCTGAAACAATATGATCGAACCAAACAAAATTTCTGAAATAATAAGTGTTTATATGGACCCAAATTGAGTGAACCAAACACCTTAATAGATGGAAATATACACAATCAACTCCATTTAATGAAAGACTTTTAGTAGGACCAAATAAGGGGACTGGAAGCAAATAGACCCTAAATGGAAAAAGTAATTATGCTACTCATATTTTTTATTCTAACTTTTTATACAGTATTATAAAAATATCACTCATTACTCCACACATTTTTTTTCTTCCCTCCTAATTCCCAAAAGTATCCATTACTTTTCAATAAAAGTACACATAATTTATTACTTTACTATTATTCTTTAATCAAATAGCCAAAAAAAAAAGACAAACTTATACGGACGGAGAGGGTAGTACATGTTAGCATTGAAAGTAACACATGTTAATTATAATGCTTGTGTTAAATGATTGATAATTTTAGGAATTTAAATAGCTGAAAGATAAATGAAAATAAGTTTTTAATAGAGGTTTGAGTGTGGATTAACCCGTATAACGTCATCTTTCCTTCCATTAATGAACTCCATTAAGTTTAAAGCGCTTGTAATTACACTTGGACATTCTATCCTTTATTTAGGAATAGTTAGTCCTTCTTAAGATGTGTGAGAAAAAAGTGATTTTGTCCGACTCACTTAAATTAACAAACACCCCCTACATTGTACTCCCTCAGTCCACCAAAACTGTGCTCATTTTATTTTGACATGTTGTACATAAAGGTAAATTAAGTCAATTTATGAATAACATAATTGATTGTGAGTAAAGTATAATGATAACTTGAGTAATTAAGTGATTGTTGGACGATGAAGATAAAAAAAATTATGTCCATAAACGTACTTAATTTACCTTTCTGTACAACATGTCAAAACGAAATGAGCACAGTTTTGGTGGACGGAGTGAGTATATGATTTAGGTAGGTAACTTTGTACAATCCACTGTAACGCAGAGAGATGAGTAAAATTCAAAGTCAAATACTTTGTTTTCCTTAACAAATTTGTGACATACTTTAAAGATTTCAGGTAAAGCCCACATAATTGATTAAGTATCCTTTAATAACAACACAAATGAGTAAAATTCAACGTTAAAAAATTTGACGCACTTTGATGATTTCAGAGAAAGATTATAGGATAATTGACGGAGTAAAAGTGTGGAGAAACAAGAAAAATAATAAAATTGTAATATACCCTTCTGATTTCTATTAGTAGTAAAAAATATCTAGAGAGTTTTGTTTAATGTGACCTAAGGGTTTGACTAATAAATAAGTAATTAATGTGCTTGCAAGACAATAAATTATGATGATTGATAATAAATGAAGAACACAAAGAATATTTTTTAATAAATGCTCAAGACTGAATTTAAGAGAGTAGAAACTAGTAATTTTTCGGATCCTTTATTAGGGCTCAAATGTCTCTATTTATAATACAATTATGGGAGAGTGAATCTCACTTACTAGCTAGTCCTAGCTTGAGCATTAAGTGTCCAAGTACTAAACAATTATTGATCTTGATACTACTTGGACTCTATATCCTAGCTACAGCGCTCTCCAGCAGGATTGTGATCGTTCGATCTTCGAAATCTAGACATTTCTCGTGATCCTCGCCTGACAGCCCTGAACATTACCTGAATTGGCTGCCTGAAACTATCAATTCACCGTTCGCTCTTAGATTTTCCCTTTTAAGGAAGATATTATGTCTAGATTCTCAGCCCTGTACCTCATCACATTATATTCTCATTGTCCTATCTCACCGACCTGCTTCCTGCTCGGCTTATCCCGAGGTGATAGGTAATAGTTGGTCCAGGCCGCCGAAAACTTATTGCTTGCCCCAATCTCATTAATAACTAGCGGATTCTTGGTCGCCGACGAAGAGATGCTGGACGGTTGCACGGTGAAAGTTTTCACCTGTTTTGACCTCGCACAACAATTGCCCCCAAGTCGCATATTTTGCATTGGTCTAAACGTGCGAGCTGTTTTTTGGACTCTCGTTCCGGATAACGATGCGAGTCTTCCTCGAGACGCTTCGAGGTGACACCTCGAACTTTTCAAAAGATAGCCGTTGATAATGGCCTCGTCTATTGCCCCTAGGTCGTAGGGTATGATGGTTCGGTGGGTGGCACGCGCGAGATTCAAAGGGATGCGACTGAGCCGACGTGTCCTACGCGACCTCATGCACCTCTCAATTCTTATTTGTAAATAGGGGTTTCACCCCCAAATCTCATTTTTATCTTCCCCTTCTTCTACACTTTCTCTGCACGATTCTTTGCGATTTCTCCGGTGAATTTCCGTGCAAGACTCTTGGTGAGATTTCTAGCAACGTTAACGTGACTCTTCAATTTGGTTTCTTCGAAGGTAATTTTGTCATTTCTCTTTGGAATTTCTTTGATTAAAAAGAATGTCGGAAGAAGGTAGTAGAACTAGTGGTACGGTAGTGGCACCGTTAGTGAGGACCCGCCGAACCGAAAAGGCAGTTATGGTGGAATTGTCGTCGGGTTTTGTGTTTGGGACGAATGTGGCTGTTCCAAACACCGTTAGAGGTTCTTGAAATGCTTCGGTGGAACTTGTCCGCCATCGCTGCAGTCAGGGGAAATGATCCAAACTTAAAAGGACCTTCTCGAAAGGATGACGAAAGGAATGGTGATGGTGGGGAGGTTTCAGGCTCGTTTGATAGCGACGAGTATGAGAAAATGACCCCTGACGTGATCGAGGTCGTCTATGATGGTCTCCCACAACGCCGAGCTATTCTGAATACATCGTGAAATTTCCATGTTGCTAGCCCGCGAAGCCTGCTTGGGTAGCATTTGAGAGTGACTATGGTGCAATTACCGTAATTAGCGTCGTGATTGAGGTTGATCTTGTGGTGTACCGACATAAGTTTTGGGTCCCCAAATATGTCTCTTTTTGGGTTCCGAACATCAACGAACGAGCTGATCAACCATCCCCTGGGCATGTCGCGATTAATTACGACAGTATGGTGGCGGGAGTCCGTTTTCCCTTGCACCTGAGGATTAGCGAGCTCTTTGTCTTCTGTAACATTTCCCTTACACAAATAGCTCCTAATGGTTGGAGTACGATCATCGAATTATTGACACTCTTCGGACAAATCCAGCCCAGGGCATTTTCCACTGTTGTCGAACTGAATTACCTGGCTTCCTTTTCGAGGTCGAATTCAAGCGAAGGGTGGTACAAAGGTAAAGCTTGTCCGCTCTTGAAAATCATCGAGGACGTCCCCAACAAGATCGCTAATTGGAAAGAGCATAAATCTTGAGTAATCATCAATTACAACAAGAGTGTACTTCCTGCCATTTATGCTCACAAGTATTATTAGACCAAACAAATTCATATGTAAAAATTGTAACACCTTTTCAGTGGGCACATCCACTTTGCTTTTAAAAGATGCTCTAATTTGTTTGTCTTTTTTACAAGCATCACATACATGATCTTTGTTAAATACTTCATTACGCAACCCTCTCATAAGAGATAATTTCTGATCCTTCTTCAAACTCTTGCATGCTTTAGGTAACATGCATTAAATGTAGCCTAACACCGGGTTTGCAGATTGTCTAATATACAGGTTTTGACTTTTTCAGGGTCCTGTCACTTTCAGTGTCAATATTCGTACGTTGTTGGCGACATCTAATTGGCTATGTTCTTCAGTTATGCAAAGACAAACCAAACGACTCTTTATGAACAGTTTCACTAATATAGGGACAACCTTAAAAAGATCAAATGATAGACTTGAAGTCCACATTATCTTTGTCTGCATGGTTCTCAAATAACATTTATTCTTCTCATAAATATTCAGGACTACCGACTTTCAGTCCTTAGTTCCTTCAGGTCTTCAAGTCTTCAGTCTTCAGTCTTCAGGTCTCTTGAACTTCTTCAGATCTCCAGGCTTCTGAACTGTGTCGTGTACAACATTGAGTTCCCCCTCAATATGTGTTTCCTTCAGGTGACTTGTCCATGCCTTAGAGTAAAACATAATCAAGAAAATTAACCTAATATAAGTCTGCTGACTATACATTGTGCAGACTATCCTTAAATACTTATCTTGACAAATCAACCTGAATAATTCTACCAAGATATTCTGATATACATCTACTCAGGGGTTTTGGGATCTAATCAAAATCCTTCTATTAAATTCATCTCCCAACAACTTGATTTGCATGAATATTTAACTTCGGTCTTCAATCACAGATTGTGGATTTTTCTCAATTAACAACAATCACTTTTGTCCTGGTTGATCTTCTGCATATAATATTCCTTATATCCTATGCTGGTCTTCTATTTGTCTTCCAGCGGCAAACAAGTCTTCTGATGCTTATTATCAAGGACTTGCTTCAAGGATTAATTACCAGATGACTTGCATGTCTTCTGGTCTTTATTATATAGTCAGCTGGCCTTCGACCTTAGCTTCCCTATAGTCTTCTATCATCGGCTGGTACAGTAAGTCTTCTTGACCAGTCTTCTAGTAGGTCTTCTACCAGGTCTTCTGGTAAGTCTTCTTGTCTTATTTAGCTTTATTCCTCCTTAACCAAAGAACCTATACTAGACCTATACTAACTCATCAACTGACAAACATGTTAGTTGGTCCTATTACAAGCTGAGTTTTAACATCTTCAAAATATAAAATATATCCTAACAATACGAATGTATCATAATTGTGCATATGAAGTACCATAGTAACCCACTAGAGAGGGGGATGAGCCACGAGAAAAGAGAGCCCATAAGATGGAGTTCCTTTCACTTATCGGAGAATACGTTTGACCGACTGAAAGTGATAAATGGTTGGTTGATGGAGAAATCGACTCACTAAATTCACAGCGAAAGAGAGACCAGGACGAGTAACAGTCAGGTACTAGAGTGCCCCAACCAAGGAACGATACATAGTTGCATTATCGAATAAAGGATCACCTGAAGACAACTGAAACTTAACTGCCAAAGGCTTGGAAACAGGTTTTGTACTTGGAGTGCCCCAACCAAGGAACGATATAGAGTTGCATCATCGAATAAAGGATCACCTGAAGACAACTGAAACTTGACTGCCAAAGGCATGGAAACAGGTTTTGTATCCTCAAGATTAGCCCGTTGTAGAGAATCACAAGCATACTTAGCTTGATTTAGGAATAAGCCTTTAGAGGTGTACGTAACCTCAAGCCAAAGAAATTGTTAAAATCTGCCAAGATCCTTGATAGCAAATTCCACGTTGAAGACGAGAAATAAAAGTTGCCAACAACTCTAGAGTATTTTTTGTGAGATCAAAATTATCAACATTAACAATTATATAAAGAACAAACTTATCGAGGATAAAAACAATCAAGTTAGAGTGCGAACGACTACAAATTAAATCAATAATAAAAGAAATCACAAAGTCTTTGAAGTTATTTCTTGATGTCAAATTCATGTGAAATCAAGTTCACATGAGTGTGTCTTTAATTCTATAATAACACATGTTAGAAAAACAAATTTTAATCATTTTATTTTATCCATAAATTAAATTTAGAAAAGTTTATTTTTCAGTTCGATTCAATTTTAGAGATTCAAAGCAATTTAATTTAGAGATTTAATTTTATAAATCTCTAGAATTCGGTATAATATATTAAAATTTTAAAATTTTTAATTCCCCCTAATAATGTACACCCCCTTTGTTTTTTTTTTTTTGTTTTATCAGTAAATGACAATTTCATTAATCCCGAGTACAAGGCATACCCAACAGAATAAAAAAAATAAAAAAAATAACACTTAGCCTAGTCAAGTACACATCAAGAGAATGTAAGGATCCGCTTGGTTGGGGTAATGGAAATCACTTCTATTGATGTTGCTGGGTAGTTTTGATACACAAGTAATAAAAATAGAAGTAAGTAATTTATTTCACTCACTTACTCAACCCACCTCACATGATACACATTATTGATGTTCTAATTAACCAAACAACTTATTACCATTACCCTTCCCTAGTCATACCAAGCGGATCCTAAAATTACAAATTTCGATATTTTTACTCAAGAAACAATTCTACACCCCTTTTGTGTTATCTTCAATCTCAGTTTACACATACTCATTACAGTTGAATTATGACTCTTTTTTTGTGAATACACACTTTTACCTTTGCTAATATATGTTTGAAGCTGATTAAGAAAATCTTGTTTAGTTGCTTACCTAAGCTAGTTTTTTTCAGGAAGAAGTCACGAGGCTACTCTCTAAAATCATTTTCTCCAAAATTTAAATAAAAACTGGGGAGGTGTTTATGAATAACCATTCTATATATCAAATTAATAAGAAATGCACGTAATTCGTCAGGATGGCCGAGTGGTCTAAGGCGCGCCAGACTCAAGTTCTGGTTCTCGTGAGAGTGTGTGGGTTCAAATCGTTGAAGATCAAAATACATGCTGTAGTGAGAGCATTTCAAATTTCACTTGAGACGGATCAAAATTCATCCATATATTTGTTAGAAAGAAATTTTTTAAACCGCATATAATAAATTAATATTCTTAATTTGGATTTCTCATTTCATATATTTACATATATATAACATGATAATTTTTATATCATGTAGATGAGCTCAAAACAAGAACTTGTTTGTGTCATTATACCACATGCGCACCATGCACGTTTAGTTAGTACTTAAAGTGAAAGTGCAATTATTATTAAACTTCTATAATTTTAGATAAAATTAATTTATTTTCTTATTAATTTAGTAGCAATTATTCAATTATTAAGAGTATACCGCCTTTTTAATTACACACATATATAGAAGTTCGTTATCAGAATATTCAACAAAAGTCATATATTTTCGGATAAGATTTCATGAAATGAAGCGGTAGACAAAATATATATTTGGTATTTTATGATTGGCATGCATAAAGATTATGCATGCAAAATCTTATTTAAATCTTATTTAAATCTTATGGTGTGAGTTGTAACGATCAAAACGAAAATGAGTGGCGACAAGAATCACTCGCTGCTGATGTGAAAAGTTGCCCTTCTTACGCAGCATCTAACCAAAGTATGCATTTTAATTAGTCGATATTATACAGATATACATACATTGTAATTTGTAAATATAATATATGTACCTTTAATGCAATTAAACAATATCTTTTCTTTTTCTTTTCACTTTTTTCCTTCTTTTTCATTTTTGGAGATAGTGGACTCCATGTTTTAGGAAATTAGGGCTGCTTATCAATACGAAGAATATCCTACAAAGAATATTTACATAAGAAACGTCACAAATTATGCAGCAAAAGGCTTTATTGACAAGGGACCAACTGTATGTCAGTTTGTGTGACAACAAAAGATAGTTTTTCTTTTCTTTTCTTCACTTTTAAACGTCCAACCAATGACATGACGGTACAAGATTTTTTTTTTTTTTTTTTTTGGGTGGGGAAGGTTGGGGTAATCAAATAAGTAATCCCTCAGTCATGTTTTAGATTAACCATCCACTGTTTAGCTAGTGTTTTAATGAGCGAGTTGTTTATTAGTATTTGATATGATAAAAAAAAATTAAGGTGGCGTATGATAGTCATACCCCTCGTCTATCCTACACCTTTTAAAAATCACTTTTATCATTTCATATACTATAAACAATTCGCTCCGAAAACATGAGTCAAACAGTGAATGGACAATCCAAAACAGAACGGAGGGAGTAACTTTTTTAAGGGAGAGACGAGAATCCCCTTGCACGTGTGGTCCTTCAGTCGGGTGAAATTTAAATCAAGGGACGTGCGCGAGTAGTAGACGTACGTACATGTGGTTTAAAATAAATTCAGGCGAGCTTACAGGACGGGTTGTATAAAAACCATGATCAAACTCAAGTCCACTTAACCAGGTCGATCCAAACCCCCACGGCCCACGGGCAGGACGGGTTCAATACGGGTCCGGATTGAACCCGTTCCATCGTCATCTCTAGCTACATGCATAAACTGTTACCGGCTGTTACTTAGAGATGTAATTGACTTGGGGTGTTTGTAAGAAATTATAAGTGGTTATAGTGACCTAGAATGTGTGCATAAGTAATTTGAAGTGTTTTATTTCTCTTTTATTAGGTTAAATAAGCTATAAATAACTATAAACTAAAAGTTGAAAGGGGGATGTTTTTGGTAGTTTATGAGCATTTTTATAAGTAATATTAACTTTATTTGCAGACATTGTTAACTTTTCTTTAAATTTTTTTATAAACACCATCAACTTTTACTATTAATTAATTTTTTTATAATCACTAATTTTTGTTGGGAAATTTATAGTTTTGATGAAAGTTCCAGAAACACATGTAATAGGACCAGTCAGACCTGTTAGCTGACTGATGTTTATATTACCGTCTATAGAATACCAGTTGATAATTACTGTATAGAACAACTGATGTAATAGATAGGTCACATATTGAGGGGGAATCTCAATATGTATAGGTCAGATCTGAAGACTCAAAGGACAGCTGATATCCGACAGGCCAGAATGCAAAACAAGAACAGAAGATCAGATCGATCTGATCTAGTCAGATATCTCAGCTTGAGTCATAAAGCTCAAACTCAGAATACTCAAAGATCAGACCAGAAGACCTACATCAGTCGAGTCTGCTAGTTGAAGCTAAGTCAACCAGCACCAGAAGACTCCGTCAGGTAGACAGATCAGCCTTGACTGATCGGGTCAGCTCACCAAGTGAAAACTGATATTTCATCTTGTCATACGACGATGATCTGGACACGAAGAATGTCAACCTTAGTTGGTAGAACAACACTGCAAAGTGAGTCTGCTATCCAATAAGGACAAGACACGTATGATCGGAGCCGGCAATTGCGGGATTTGATGCTGCTCTCTCTAACGGCTATAAAAGACAATATTCACGCTTTCGGCCATGCCATTCCCGAAGCACGTCATATCAATCCTGCAAGTCTACCAAGTATAGCTTGAAATTCGAATTGCTCTCCAACGACTCTTTGATTTCAAAGTCTATAAATATGGGATCACACTTCAGAGTGAACACACGGAAACACTGAACAATCAAGAAGCTCAAGCAAACATCAGATTTCCGCACAAAGAACACAAATTTGAAGCTTATTTTTCTATAGTGTTCATCCCATAAGTTCTTAGCAAAGAAATCTTTTCATCTAGCTGATAGGCTACCTTAAACACGAGAAAAGATTTCATAGTTGGAACCAAAACACTTATCCAAACCCCAAGTTAGGTTAAGTTGTTTAGCAAGATTTCAGACTAGGGTTTCTAGTTCTGATCTCTGGGATCGGTCGAGTGAGAACTCCTTAAATATCTGTAGGTGTACTGTGTTGGACTTACACATAAAACAAAGTCCAGTTGGTTAAGTTGGTGCCCCTTGTGATAGGGAAGAGTGGACGTAGGACTGGTTTGTCCGAACCACTATAAATCTTGTGTGTTTTTACCGCTTTGATTAACTATTTACACAATCGCACACAACCTTTAAAGCGCATACATATTCCTAGTTGAGATCAGTTAGCACCAAGTTTCTGATCTGATCAGTTCGACACTTTGGTCAACTGGTTAAAAGACTAACTTTGGAAACTGATTTATAAAACTGGTTTTTCACACGGGTAAAACTTAAGCTTCCGCACACATCAGTTAAACTGATAGTTACCGAATCGATCCGCCTTCAGCGACAAGAAGTTGATTATCACCCAAACCGATTCACACGCGACTCGATTAGGCTAAGCGCCATCATACCCGATCTGCGCACAAAAGTTTTTGAAGTCTATTCACCCTCCCTCTAGACTTACGCCCTCACAAAACCCGTTCGGGACCTACAAGTGGTATCAGAGCAGTGGTTCTACAAAGCACTGGCTTTGTGTATCATCGATTCTTGAGGAAGAATCTTTGTGGTCAACTGAACAGATCTTGAAAAACTGTTTTTTAAAACTCATTCATTTTCCAAAAATCACTCAGCATGGATAACACCTAAGGAATGTATCATAATCTGCCGAAGTTCTCAATCGATGAGTATGCAGATTGGGCCATATATATGTCCAACCATCTAGGTTCTATAAAGCGAGAAGAATGATGGAAGTCATCGAAAGAGGACCCATCATCATTTATTACGACAACCCCGCAGGTTGGAGGAGATCCGAGAATATGCTAGGGAAGTCTTTATGCGAAAAAGCCCAGCCTTGATGGATGCAGAGGAAAGGAAACTGCATACTCTAGATACTATTGCAAGGCATATTATCATGAAAACAATGGACAAGGTCACCAAGGAAAAGATTAAATATCTCAAAACTGCGAAAGCAATGTGGGATACACTATTTGAGATATCGCGAGGAAATGACCGGATAAAAAGACCGTCTACAAGTTTAACCGGTAAAGTTCAAAAATCAAGATGCTGCTTTCAACGAAACCATCAACGAACTCGATGGAAGGATTACAATGTCAATAAACAAGCTTCGAGAACTTGTTAGAGAGATGTCTGATAAAGATATTAACTACAAAATTCTAAGGTCTCTCACCAAGAAATGGGACATGAAGGTCACGGTAATCAAGGATTGCCAAGACATTTCGAAGATGAAACCAAGTAGCTTGTTCTTGAGCCTTAAAGCTCACGAGTTCGATTTAATTGAAAGAGGACAAGCTGACGAAGATGAGGTGTCTGCTGAAGCCTCAACTTCAAAATCAGTTGCTTTTAAGGCAACCAGCAGCAGGTCGAAGGCCAACGAACCTGTTGGGAACATAATGAGTCAGAGCAGACGCTCGCTTACCAGAAACTTGAGAAGTTTAACGTCCAACTTGGTAAGTATCGAAGATTTTATAAAGATTATCAACATAGCCGAGGAAGAGATAGGAGATCAGCCAACAGATCTCCAGAAAGAACCAGATCTGATGATCAGAGAGATCACAGAGATGAAAGGAAAAGAGATAATCGGATCGATGAAAGAAGAGATAACCAATCGCATGTGAAGAAACTCGCACTACTATCGAAAAGGAAAGTCACCGATAGGTCATCACAGACGAGTTATTCACGGAAGAAAAGGTTAAATTGGATCGGCGAGCGTGCTTCAACCGTGGAGAAGCCAGTCACTATAGCGCAGATCGCCTGCACTGACGCCAAGAGAAAGGGAAGAAAAGAGGAATGAGAAGAGAGCAACGGTGACAGGATAGAAAAGTCATGGTTGTCGACACGCCGTGGATCGACGATTCCTATCCGCCCTCCGAGGACTCTGGATACTCCTTCAGAGAAGACTCACCGCTACCGATCAAGAAGATCTTTGTTGACTTCTATGAAAATGAAGATCTGATATTCTCTTCAGACGATGATGAGATCTGCCTGATGGCCAGGGAGGACCAATCTGAGGTAACCTCCAAACCTGCTTTGTTCGCTTCTACACCTGCTATCATTAGCACACCTGCTGGGGAGATTGACCTGCAGCTCTACTCTGAGCAATTGCTTGAGGATCTCTCCAATGCAGTAGACACTTATGCTATAGTGGAAGCTGAAAATGACAAGCTGAGAATCAGAAATAATCAGCTTGCTAAAGAGAATGATCTCAAGAAAGCCTCCAACTTAAATCATTAAACCGCCGAAGGCAACTGAGGAATTTAACATTCTGAAAGTTAAAACTTCTGATCAGGAGAAGCAGATCAAAGATCAGCTGGCTATTAACAAACAGCAAGCTGATGACTTCAAGATTCTTCAAGCAAAATTTGATGAGCTATTCCGAATGCATGAAAGTCTGAAATCATCTGAGGATAATCTGCGTAAGAAAATAGAAGTTTTCACAAAATCATCTAAAACTGTTCAAGACATGAACACCTATTTTCGAACAACGATTAACAAGAAGGGACTTGGGTTTGAGAACCCTTCCAAATCCTCAAAAGCCCCGGCTGATTCATCTCAAAAAGGTGTAATCAGACGAGTTTCTGACAAAGATACATCAAAAGCCAAACCTGTATCCAATAAGGGAAAAAGGCACATTGAGAAGGTAAAGGCGGTGCCAACCGAAGGGGGAAACAGAAATGGACCCCAACTGGTAAAGCATCAGCCGAGGAATCAACAGAAGAACCCAGTTCTTCTGAAGAAACCTCAACCTAATCAACAAATCAGGTACCAGAAAAGACAACCTGTAAAAGGGAAGTCTAATCTGAGACCCAATCAAGGTCAGCTGCCGAATAAGCATGCTATAGGTAAACTGCAAAAACCACCTATGCCAAAAAGATATGAATCTTTTGATGGTAGCAGTCGTACCTACCCCTATAATCGTAAATCTAACAATTGCTTTTTTGAACCACTTTGGATAAAAAGAAGACAAACAGTAAAAGATAAATCCCAAGTCTTCTAAGTCATCCAAGGTTCACACTAATAATCATACAAATCGAGAAAAGCATATAAAGAGACGTATGATTATGTTGATAGGTATGGGAGACAAATCAGCCTTCGATCTAACTGATCTCAATAGAAGTGCTCTGTTTGTATGGATTCCCAAAACTAACCCTAACCCCTCAGGACCCAATCCTAAAGGGGTACCTAAAGCCTGATTTGATTGCAGGTTCGCATGGGTCTGGCCAACAAAGGAGGTGTGCAAGCAACTATCCGGTACATCGATAGTGGATGCTCAAGGCACATAACCGAAGCAAACATCTCCTCGGCTCTTACATAGAACGTAAAGGCCCGCGTGTACTCTTTGGTGACGATAACTTTGGTTATACCAAAGGATTCGGAACAAGAGAATGATGATGTACAAAATCGAGTCTCGTTTTGTCGAAGGTCCGAAGCATGACCTATTATCGGTTTCACAATTTCTGCGATAACGGATTGGTGTTGAGTTCTCGATCGATCAATGCATTATCAAGAATCGAGCCACTCAACAAATTTTGCTAATTGGTTCAAGAAAGGGACGATCTACACAAAGCAAGAGATAGAACAAATTTGCCCAAGAAATGCATGCTCGATTGTTAGGAGTTCCAAAAGTAGCGGTTGGCTCGCACAAAAGAATGAGCCATCCGAACTTTAAAACTCTTAATAAGATAGCGAGGATGTCTCTAGTGGAAGGACTTCGAATGAAGTATTTTCAAAGGATCGACATGTGGAGCATGTCGAAGGAAAGCAGTCAAAGCTTCATTCAAAGGAATTCTCGACCAAAGATCCAAACAGAAAGTAATCGCAATGCTTCATATGGATCTATTCGGACCCGTTACACGGTCGATCTCAACGACGACGAAATATACTCGTAATCGTGGGACGACTATTCCAAGTTTACGGGTTATATTCTTACATAAGAAGAATGAGAGGCGACAACGAAGATACCCGAATTTGCTAAAAAGATTACAAAATGAGAAGGGTGTCAACAGAGTAAAAATCAGATCGAGATAAAGGCATGCAATTTTCAACTCTTTTATTATCGATTTTTGCTCTAAGTTTGGTATCAAAGATGAAACATCACCGCAAGGACGCCACAATAGAATGGAGAAAGCGAAGCGGAGAACAGGACTCTCAAAGAAGTTCGCCGCACAATGTTAACCGAACATGCACTACCAAGCCGTTTAAGGGCGTATAATCAATTGCATGCCATACCGTCAGAGCAGATGTCTTCCGACTAAGGCTCACTACAAAACACCCTATGAACTGTGGAAGGCGCGTAAAACCTCGTGTTTCTTACTTCCATGTTTTTTTGGGTGCAAGTGTTTCATACACAACAATGGGAAGAGTCGGTTGAAGACTTTTGAGGCCAAGTCGATGAGGGTATATTCTTAGGATATTCCTCATCTAGCAAGGGCTTTCGTGGTTTACAAACGCATTTAACCCTAATTGTGGAAGAAACACCCCATGTAGTCTTTGATGAAGCATCATCTCAACAAGAGATATCTGCCTCAGAACAAGACGTACCTGATCAACATGTACCTGATGCTCAGAAAATGGATCAGCTAACGATCAAGGAAAAAGGATCGTAAATCGTAATAAAGATACATTCCGGATCTAGCCGATTCACGGATCAATCGGATCCTAAGGTACGATCAATCGCCGATGAAGAAGCTGCATACAAAGAGATAAAGATCAATCGAACCATCCGGTTCGGGGGAACACTGAAGTTCCCGAGAAGAGACATCAAAGACATGATGAGTCCAACATCAGCTGAGACATGTTCTTATCAAGTGGATCATAATTCTGCACCACTCCCAGTCGCTAGTAATGAAGCTTTATCAGAAAAGGATGATGTTCTCCAAAACGCCGCAAATCAGAACAGAAGGACCTGGATAACCAGTCATCCAACTGATCTGATCATCGGAGACCCATCTGATAAAGTTAAGACTAGACATCAGATTGGTGAAAGTGCCATGTATTGCTGTTATTTGTCCATGAAGGAACCAACAACAATAGAGGAAGCTCTACAAGACGCAAGCTGGATTCTAGCCATGCAGGAGGAGCTGGAACAGTTCGAGAGAAATCAAGTTTGGGAACTAGTGGACAGACCAAATCATCAAGACGTAATCGGCACGAAGTGGGTTTTCAAGAACAAGAGAGATGAGAAAAATGTCATCACCAGAAATAAGGCAAGACTTGTTGCTAAGGGGTATTGACAATCAGAAGGAATTGATTATGATGAGACCTTTGCGGTCGCCGCCGCTTTAGAAGCCTATTCATTCATTTTCGGCATATGCTTCCCCGAGAGGGTTCATGTGGTATCAGATGGACGTGAAGAGTGCTTTCTTAAACGGGGTACTAGCAGAGGAAGTTTATGTCGAACAACCTCCAGGCTTTGAAAAGGGCAACCAGTGTACCGATTTAAGAAAAGCTCTTTATGGTTCGAAACAAGCTCCTCGAGCTTGGTATGATACACTCTCGGTTCTTGATCGACAGTGGGTTCACTAAAGGAATAGTGGACAGAACCCTATTCAGAATAGAAGATGGAGAAGATATTCTGATGGTTTAGATTTACGTGGACGACATCATCTTCGGATCTCCCAACAAAAGTCTATGTGAAAGATTCAGCAAACTGATGCAAGGGAAGTTCGAAATGTCCATGATGGGTCAGTTGAATTACTTTATGGGTCTTCAAGTAAAGCAAAGTACAGAAGGGATATTCATCTGCCAAGCAAAGTACACTAGGAATTTATTGGCTAAGTTTGGAGTTCAAAACTGTAAGGAAGCCAAAATTCCTATGATGACTGGATTCAAGATGGATCCAGATGAGGATGGTCAGAAAACCAATCAGAAGGAATATAGGGCTCTCATTGGATCTCTACTATACCTGACTGCCAGCAGACCAGATATAACCTTCGCAGTAGGTGTATGTGCCAGATTTCAGGCAAATCCAATGATAAGCCACCTAGAAGCAGCTAAGCGGATTCTTAAGTATCTGAAGGGGATAGTAAACCTTGGTTTATTTTACCCATCAGATGATAATCTAGAGCTTAGTGGGTATTCTGATTCTGATTATGGAGGTTGCAAGATTGACAGAAAATCAACCTCAGGAACTTGTCAGTTTCTAGGAAGTAAACTGATCTCGTGGTTTTCAAAGAAGCAGACATCAGTTGCGACATCTACTCTTGAAGCGTAATATATGGTCATAGAAGTCATTGTTCCCAATCGCTCTCGGCTCGATCGGCGGTGAGGATTACAACATTATAGCTAAGAACGTACCAATTTTCTGTGATAGTAATAGTGCTATTGCAATCACTCAGAATCCTGTTCTACATACAAGATGCAAGCATGTGGATGTCAGACACCATTTTATAAGAGATCATGTTGAAAAGAAAATATCGGAATGGAAAAGATTCATACTGATATACAGAAAGCTGATATTCTAACCAAGCCACTAGCTGAGATCAGATTCAGAGAATTATGCAATGAGCTAGGGCTTCTGGATCTTGGAGAAAAGGCACCTAAAATGCTTGAAGGATTGATCTCCAGAACCAGCTGGTTAAGAGAATAATCTGGTTAAGAGAATAATCTGGTTAAGAGACTAACCAGGTTAAGAGAAATCAGTTGAGTTTGGTATCTCAACTGATCAGAAGGTCAGTCAAGAAACTGATATGAGAAGTCGATCAGATTTACAAGTTATCAGATTAAAGGAACTGATCAGATTTAAGGTTTATCAGATTAAAGGAGACGCTCAGTTTAAAGGATTATCTGATTAAATCAGTTTGGTTATTTTACATCTTTGTAAGCCGATTAAGCTGATATTCAACAAGCAAGATTCAGAGATTAAAGCCTACAATCGCATAAGAAAGCAGAAAATTTACACAACAATGGAATAATAGAACTTTTCATTGATAAAGACCCAAAGGTCAGGTTACATTACAAGTTACAAGTCAGTACATAAGTGATAACCGAAAACCCTAAACCTATAACCCTAAACCCTCATCCTAACCCTCAGAAGTGGCGGAGAGAGAGAGATTTTAAATCTGATGCTCTCATTTTCCCCCACTTAACAAAGGGTGAGAGAGGCTTTAAAATAATCCCAAGGCACTCGCAGAAGCTAAATATTATGGAGCGAGAGAGGCCTTGATAGGATTTTTAAGCCAGGAGCCCTTAGACCTGAAGTCAATGGGCTCTCCAGCTGTTAAATGGAGCACATGTGCCAAGAGTGTGGTTCAAAGACCTTATGGGCACATGTGTTACATGAAAAAATAGAGTTGATATACGAAGATCAGCTGTCGTCTGATCAAGACCGTATATCAAACTCATGTTTTATATCAGACTAAGTCTGTTGATGCTGGTTACGTCATCTCGATAGACACACAAGGTGCATACGGTTAGGAGAAGTGTCTTCTCAGTTGCGACAGCAGATCCGCCGCCCTGATGGTAGAGAAGCTTAGCAACAATTGTATGTGAAATCTGTGATGATGACGAAAAGGATGATAAGAGACACACAGGGTTGATTTGAGAAGCTGAATTCATTAAAAAGGGGGTAAAGGTATTTGCCGGAAGTTTCACCGGAAATAAGGGTTCACCAGAAGGCATGATTCTACAAAGAAGATAAGTATGGTGAATGGGTTATGTTGTGTAAAACATTGGTCCAATTTATAGAGGCCAAGCAAGGGTGCAAATGCAATTTTGATCACAAAAAGCCCTTTTAAGAAATTTGCATCACAAGGACAGCGTGTAGAAATCACGCGACTGATAATTGGATAAATTTACGGCGGATTGACATATCGAGAAATTCAGACTATAATTACGCATGTCAAAGCACGCCAACTTAGGGAATAGAGGCTACTATTCTAGACTAAGTTTTGGCGGTAACACTTATCCCAAGAATTGGCTTGATCTGAGAAGGATCAGATTAGGTCAACAAAAATCTGATTACTTATGAAACTGATCAGATAAGGAAGATCAGTTATGCTTGAAACCTCAACAAATCAGATATATCAGTCTACGAGGAAACAAAAATATCAGTTGAAGGGGGAACCTCAACTGATCTAGGAGAATCAGAAGGGAAATCAGACGCAAGTGAAGAAGATCGGTTAAAAAGAACAGTTGGGAAATTTTTAAGGCTTAGGCAGAATATTAAGATCAACAAGTGAAATCAACATGGACAAGTGGTATTGACTGATTACAATATCAGTCAACCAGATACGCTTTCCTTTTCTCTTGTTCTCTGCTTACTTATCTGTCTGCTCTTATCTGATGTTACTCGCCTTACTGCACTCATTACCTTTTGTGACGTGTTCCCTGCAAAACATTTAATGCGGACGTGGGGTACATGTATTAATTGCTACTAAATGTGTCTTTAAAATCCAAAAGGTTTTCATACGTACTTTTCCTGACCCTACGATCAAAACCGCTCAATCTAGAGCGTTTATTCTTTTCAAAACCGGTTGATCTTCCAAAATCTTGTCTTTAGTTTTCCCTCCTCATCTTTATAAGGTTCATCAAACCCTATCGGAGTTTTTCTTTTTCACAAACTTCCGACTTATTCTCCGAAAACTCCAGATTACTCTTCTACGATTCAAAGTGTTTTTCTTTCGATCTAAATCTATCTTTCCGAAACACTGAATCTGGTAATTTCCGATTATTTTGATGAATCTTCTTTCTTAAAACCTTTGTTTCTTAAAGTTTTTGTCTTTCGTCAATATCCTGTATTATGATTTTTTGTTTCTTGGTTTCCGCATATGTGATATTTTTAGTGATTATGCACAATGTTAACCGAATCTATCTTATTTGTAGATGATTACTCACGGTATGGGTAAAATAATGTGCAATTATGCGGAACTGACATTAAGGATTGTCGAGGACAAGTTCGTACAATTTGGTGTGACAAAGGATCCGGAATCAATGGAAGTGGAGCAAATTCTGAAGAAAGCAGGACTTGAGAAATATTGCGCTGCTCATTGCAACCCAGTGATGCAGTATGAAGCACTCGAATTCCTAAGGAATTTAAGAGTGGATACAGATGCTCCAGGAGAAGAACTACTTTCGACAGTCACCGGAGAAGAGATCAGACTGACGAATGAGGACATAACTCGTCTGTTCATCCCACTTAAAAGGGCGAATCTCTGCAGACACTCTGAGGAGAATCAAGATGAGCTGATTTAAATGAGCTCTTCAGAGGTCCCGAACGGGTTTTGTGAGGGCGTAAGTCTAGAGGGAGGGTGAATAGACTTCTCAAAAAACTTTTTCTTGGTCGGTGTGAGGGCAATTAGCTCGATCAGAGTCGCGAAGTGGAATCGATTCGGATCGATAACCAACTTATCGATCACCAAGGCGCAGATCGGTTCGGTAACTATCGGTTTAAGCGATGTGTGCGGAAGCTTAAGTTTTACCGTGTGAAAAACCGGTTTGTATAAATCGATTCCAAAGTTGGTATTTTAAACGGTTGACAAAATTATCAAGTCCGATCGATCGTAAGCTTGGCGCTTAAGCGATCTTAACTTAGAATATGTATGCGCTTTAAAGTTGTGCGATGTGAGAACAAGCTTAATCAAAGCAAAGAAAGGCACACAAGATTTATAGTGGTTCGGACAAACCGGTCCCACGCCCACTCTTCCCTATAACAAGGGCACCAACTTAACCAACTTAACCGATTGGACTTAGTTTTTGTGTGTTAGTCCAACACAAGACACCAACATATGTTTTAAGAGTTCTCACTCAACCGATCCTAAATCAAGATTAGAAACCCTAGATCGAATCTTGCTAAACAACTTATCCTAACTTGGGGTTTTGGGTAAGATTGTTTTAGTTCCAACTATGAAATCTTTTCACAGCGTATAAGCGACTAATAATAGCTAGATGGAAAGATTTCTTGCTAAGAACTTATGGGATGAACACTATATAAAAATAAGCTTCTGGTTTGTGTTCTTCGTGCGGAAATCTGAATATTTTTGTTTTGTCAAGCTTTTCCGTGTATATTTTTCGTGTCTCACTCTGAAGTGTGATCCCATATTTATAGACCTTGAAATCAAAGAGCCGTTGGAGAGCAATTTGAATTTCAGGCTATTTTTGGTAGACTTGCAGGCTTGATGTGACGTGCTTCAGGAACGGCATGGCCGAAAGCGTGAATATGTATTTTGTAGCCGTTGGAGAGAGCATCATCGAATCCCGCGAGTATCAGCTTCGTTCATACGTGTCTCTTCCTTATTGGATGGAAGACTTACTTTGCAGTGTTGTTCTTCCAACTAAGGTTGACATTCTTTCTGTTCAGATCATCGACGTATGATCAAGTGAAACATCGATTTTCACTTTGGTGACTTCGACCGATCAACAGATCGATCTACCACCCGATAGAGTCTTCGGTGCTGTTGACTTAGCTTCAATTTGGCGGACTTACCGATGTAGGTCTTCTGGTCTGATCTTCTGGAAGTCATCTGATCTTCGAGTATTCTAAGTTTGAGCTTCATGACTTCAGCTGAGTTATCTGACTAGATCAGATCGATCTGATCTTCCGTTCTGGTTTTGCATTCTGGCCTGTCGGATATCAGCTGTCTTCTGAATCTTCAGATCTGACCTATACATATTGAGTTCCCCCTCAATATGTGACCTATCTATTACATCAGTTGTTCTATACAATCATTATCAACTGGTCTCCTATAGCGGTAATATAAACATCAGTCAGCTAACAGGTCTGACTGGTCCTATTACATGTGTTTTTGGAACTTTCATCAAAACTATAAATTTCCCAACAATTTCCCCCTTTTTGATGAAACCAAAACACCTGAGAAACCAAACAGTTGATAAATATAGAACAGTTAAAGAGCATATAATCAGAAGACAAAGAGATTTTGTCTTGGGATCAGAAAAATAAACTTTTCATTAGATATGTTGATTACATGTTACATCAGAAAAGTTTGAATTGAAAAGCAGCTGATCCTCAGACGTCTTCTGATTCTTCACTCCTTGGGCTTGTATCCTTCTGGCATTTCTCTCTGATCTTGTGGAACGTTGAAAATCTGATAGAGTTTTCATTTGACATCAGTGGCCTGCTCTTGGTCAGTTATGTGCGTTTTGCTCAAGATGTCAAAGTAGAATCTCTCAAATGCCAGTCTGTCAAATGAGCCATCTGCCTTCTTCGAGTATACTAACAGATCATACTCTTGGCGAGATATCTTTACATTTATAAGCTTGGCCTCATTTTCCAGATACTTCAGAAAGTCTGGATATTTATTCTGTAACCAGTTGAGGAACTCATCATCTGGAGATTCTTCTTGTGGAACAAGATCAAGGACAAAGGCATCCATAAGCCATTCACTTCTGATCTTATTCCATTCCTCAAACCTCTTAGCATGTGCAGCAGTTTTTGGTATGATCTCGTCGACTCTTGCTGGCAATTGAGGTTCTGGTACAGATTTTCCAGTCAATCCTTTCTTAGCCCTCGATTTGAACTTCCGTTTCAACCCTTCTGCTTGTGCCAGTTTTTCTGCCCTTCTTTCTTCTTCAGTCATCTGCTCTTTGGACAATCTTACGGCTAACTCCTTATCAGCCTGTATCTGACTGGCTGTGCTTCTAGTGACTTTTCTGGTCTGAGTAACTGGTTTTGATGTCCCAGCACCCGCAGCAGCCTTTCTTGCATTTGAGCTTTGTCCATGGGCCTTATCCGTATGAATCAGATCTTCTGATGTGTCAGTTGGTTTCTCAGATCCTTCCCCCTTTTTGGTTTGATCAAAAAGAGCATTGAGGTGGGAAGTCAGAGAACCAAAGTTGACTGATAATGCCTGGTTGAGATCTGTAGCAGATAAACCTGAAGCTTGAGCTGTTAGATTCTGAACAGTTGTAATTAGCTCTGTCTTGGCAGATTCCATTGTAGCAGAGAGTGTCCAAATCATTTTGTCAAATTTCTCTTCTGATAACTCGAGCCTTTTCTCAGTGAGCGTCAGAAAAGAAGATTGTTTTTGATCCACCTGTTTCAGCTTGTCGTCAACTGATTTTGTAAGCTCGGCAGACATGGTGGTCATGGATTGGGAGAACTGATCTCTGATTGCTTCGATTTGTTTGAGACCAATTTGCCTCTGATCAGCTAGTACTCCCTCAATTTCTTCTTTCAGGAGATCTTTGAGACAAGATCTGATCTCCTGAAGTTGATCAGCGGTGATTTGAGATGTAGGAATTGGATTCATCACTTGATCGAGAGTTCATTGTTTGTGCCTCCGGTGGTTGGTCGTGAACTGCAGCACAGTTCCACTATCATCGGCAGCTCCTGCATTCTCCATTTCAGCGTTTGTTTCTGGAGCTTCTTGAGCAGTCTCCAGCTCTTCTTCTTCCGGCAATCCCAACTTCCTGTGGATCAGAGCTTTCACAGATTTATCAGATATTAGCTCAGCTGGTGATCCCACTTTGGCAGACTTCCTCATATCGAAGTCAAAATCTGCAAACTCATCAGCACCGCCCATCTGTTCAACAAGTAAAATAAGATCTGAGAAGCTTTTTAATCTGAGATCTCTCCAGGTGAGGATCTCCATGACTTCTTCTCTGATAGTAGGATGGGCGACCAGTTGTGGATACAGCTCATCAATTTCTCGTTCAATTCTCAGTCTGACCATTTTTCCAGTGATGGTCTTTGTTGATCTGGACTCAGGAATTGTCTGTCCAGATTCTGTTGGATGAGATGTGGAGGCTTCTGGTTGTGCTTGAGTAGGCGGAAGTTGTCTGATTGGTTCGACCTGCAGTGGTTCTGCTGTGGAGGCAGTTGTGTCTGGTTCCACATCAGGTAAGCTTTCGAGTTGTCGAACTGATGAAGGTTCAGGGGCAGGTGAACTAGCAGGAGAGACATGCTCAGCAGCCTTCAGTCTGAGCGGTGAATCAGCTCGAGGTTGAGGAGAAGGAGATCGTTCGACTTGAGCTTCTTCCTCAGATCGTTCTGGCGAGCCCTCAGGTTGAGAAGCTTGCCTGTCTGATTCTGTTCTTTGTTGTGCAACAGACTGTTCTGGCGCTCTTTCTTCTTCTGACTCATCTTCTAGTACCAGAGTCATGGTAGCTTGCTTTGCCTTCTTCGGCCTCTTCTCCTGGGCCTTTACCAGTTTTCGTTTCTTCTTCTGGGGAGCAACTGGTGTGGACGAGGCGGCTTCTTTGCTCTTTCCTTTCTTCAGTTTTGTTGGAGTGGGCTCCTTGTCATCGTCTGGTGGCCCATATATAACCGGGTTGATGAGAGGAAGGCATTGTAGGACTTGATCCATCCGATTCCATTCAAAGATTTGGCGGTTTGTCCTTTAAGATAACCGCAACCTTGTTGAGATTGCGATTCTCTTTTTTCGTAGACTGCTGGATTCATTGACTCAAATTTATCGTGTTCTTGGAGTAAGATGGCTTTCGAGAAGCGTGTACAATTGATGTTACGGCTCCATCAATTATTGCAGACCATCTTTGTACATTTTGGTGATGTGAGAGCATCTGGGCTGAATGAAATGCCCATGATTGTTCTTGACAGAATGTCAAACAGCAGTCTGTACTTTCTTTTGAGCATTGGCCTAATGAATCCGGCTTTCTGATGTTTGTCGGCCTCTCTGAAGAGCTCCTTTCTGATCTCTTCGTCCTCATTCTCCCTGTAGTGTGCAGGTGAGATTCGCCCTTCGCAAGTGGTGAGCGAACGAGTGATGTACGCATTTGTCGATCGATTTCTTCTCCGTCGACTGACGATATCAGTTCGTCTCCTGGATTTTCTGAATCCACACTCAAATTCTGTAGAAACTGTAGTGCTTCATACTGCATCACTGGATTGCAGTGAGCAGAGCAATATATTTGCAGTCCAGCCTTCTTCAGAATTTGTTCCACCTCCATGGATTCAGGATCCTCAGTGATTCCAAACTGAACGAACTTGTCTTCAAAGATCTTCGTTGCCAGTTCCGCATAGTTGCACATAATCTTTCCTAGTCCATGAGTGGCCATCTACAGTTAAGATAGACTCATTAAATTTGTGCATAATCAATATCAATATCATACAGCGGAAAACAAGAGGCAATGAAGCAAAGCTCCGTAAACCATTAAAATAAAACTTTTGAGATCAACGGTTTTTAACGGAAAGAAAGATTCATCAAGTAAAAGAAATTACCAGATTCAAATTTTCGAAGATAGTTTTGAAACCTAAGAAATCGTTTTGAATCGCACAGAGACAATTTGAAGTTTTTCAGAGAATAGATTGCAAGTTTGTGAAACAGAAAAACTCTGGTAGGTTTTGATGAATCTTATAAAGAGGCGGAGGGAAAAAGAAGACAAGATTTGGAAGATCAAACGTTTGAAAAGATTAAACGCTCCAGATTAAGCGGTTTTGATCGTAGGGTCAGGGAAAGCACGTACGAAAAACTTTTGGATTTAAAAGCACGTTCAATAGCAGTTAATACATGTTCCCCACGTCCGCATTAAATGATTTGCAGGAAATACGCCACGAGGGGATAATGGGTACGAAGAAGGCAAGTAATATCGATAAGATCCGATAAATCAAAGAAAGAACAAGAGAAAAGAAATCGTGATTCCGGTTGATCGATATTGTAATCAGTCAATACCACTTGTCAATGTTGATTTCACTTGTTGATCTTAGTTATTCTGCCTAAGCCTTAAAATTTCCCAACTGATCCTTTCAACTGATCTTCTCCACTTGCATCTGATTTGTTGAAGTTTCAAGCTCAAGTGATCTTCCTTGGATACGTCTGATTTCCCTTCTGATCCTCCTTGATCAGTTGAAGTTCCCCCTTCAACTGATATTCCTGACATAGACTGATATATCTGATTTGTTGGAGTTTCAAGCTCAGCTGATCTTTCTCATCTGATCAGTCTCGTAAGTAATCAGATTTTGGTTGACCTAATCTGATTCTTTTCAGATTAAGCCAATTCTTGGGATAAGTGTTACCGCCAAAACTTAGTCTAGAGTAGTAGCTTCTATTCCCTAAGTTGGCGTGATTTGACATGCGTAATTATAGTCTGATTCTTTCGATATGTCAATCAACCGTAAATTTATCCAATTATCAGTCGCGTGATTCCTACACGCTGTCCTTTTGATGCAAATTTCTCGGATAGGCTCTTTGAAATGAAAATTGCATTTGCATCCTTGCTTGGCCTCTATAAATTGGACCAATGTTTTACACAACATAACCCATTCACCATACTTATCTTCTTTGTAAGAATCATGTATCTTGGTGAACCCTTGTTTCCGGTGAGACTTCCGGCAAACACCTTTACCCCTTTTTCCATGGTTTCAGCTTCTCAAATCAACCCTTTGCATCCCTTATTGCTGTTCTCGTCGTCATCAATGATTTCACATACGATTGCTGCAAAGCTTCTCTACCACCACGGCGGCGGGCCTGCTGTTGCAACTGAGAAGACACTTCTCCTAACCGTATGCACCTTGTGTGTCTATCTGGATGACGTAACAAGCATCAACAGACTCAGTCTGAAAATGAACGTGAGTTTGATATACGGTCTTGATCAGACAGCAGTTGATCTTCGTATATCACCTCACCATTTAACAGCTGGAGAGCCCACTTACTCCTTCTTGGGTCTCCTGGCTTAAAAATCCTATCAAGGCCTCTCTCGCTCCATTTTTCTTGATCTTCAGCTTCTGCGAGCGCCTTGGGATTTTATTCTTTAAAGCCTCTTTCACCCCTTGTTAAGTGAGGGAAAATGAGAACGTCAGATTTAAAATCTCTCTCTCTCCTTCACTTCTGGGGTTAGGATGGGGGTTTAGGGTTATAGGTTTAGGATTTTGGTTAACATTTATGTACTGACCTCCGGGTCTTCTTGTACTTGCAACTTGTAATGTAACCTCACCTTCGGGTTTTTATCAATGAAAAGTTCTGTTATTTCATCGTTGTGTAAATTTCTGCTTTCTTATGCGATTGTTAGCTTTTAATCTCTGAATCTTGCTTGTTGAATATCAGCTAACTCGACTCACAAAGAAGTACTATAACCAAATTGATTTAATCAGATAATCCTTTAAACTGAGCATTTCCTTTAATCTGATAAACCTTAAATCCGATCGGTTCCTTTTAAACCGATAGACCTTAAACTGGTAATCCTTAAAATCGATCGAGTTCCTTTGGATCGGTAACATGTAAATCTGATCGATTTCTCACATCAGTTCCTTGACTGATCTTCTGATCAGTTGAGATACCAAACTCAACTGATTCCTTTCTATCTGGTTAGTCTCTTAACCAGCTAGTTCTGGAGAACAATCCATCATGAATTTTAGGTGCCTTTTCTCCAAGATCTAGAAGCCCTAGCTCATTGCATAATTCTCGAATCGATCTCAAACTAGTGGCTTGGTTAGAATATCGATTTACGTATATCAAGATGAATCTTTTCCATTTCGATATTCTTCTTTTTCAACGTGATCTCTTATAAAGTGGTGTCCGACATCCACATGCTTGCATCTTGTATGTAGAACCGGATTTCGAGTGATTGCAATAAGACTATTATCATCGCGAGAATATAGGCACGTTCTTAGCTACAATGTTGTAATCCTCACCGCCGATCGAGCAGAGCGATTGGGAACAACACTTCTTCGCAGCTATATATATATTCTCGCTTCGGGTCAGAGATGTCTTGAATCGATGTCTGCTTCTTTGAAAACCACGAGATCAGTTTACTTCCTAAGAACTGACATGTTCCTGAGGTTGATTTTCTGTCAATCTTGCAACCTCCATAATCAGAATCAGAATACCCACTAAGCTCTAGATTATCATCTGATGGGTAAAATAAACCAAGGTTTACTGTCCCCTTCAGATACTTAAGAATCCGCTTAGCTGCTTCTAGGTGGCTTATCATTGGATTTGCACGAAACCGCACATACACCTCTTGCGAAAAAGTGATATCCGGGTCTGGCTTTGGCAATCGGGTATAGTAGAGATCCAATGAGAGCCCTATATTCTTCCGATTTGTTTTTCGACCATCCTCATCGGATCCATCTTGAATCCAGTCATCATAGGAATTTTGGCTTCCTTACAATTTTGAATTCCAAACTTAGCCAATAAATTCCTAGTGTACTTTGCTTGGCAGATGAATATCCCTTCTGTACTTTGTTTAACTTGAAGACCCAGAAAGTAATTCATCTGACCCATCATGGACATCTCGAATTTTCCTTGCATCGGTTCTTTGAATCTTTCGTGATAGACTCTTGTTAGGAGATCCGAAGATGATGTCGATCACGTAAATCTGAACCATCGAATATCTTCTCCATCTTCTATTCTCGAATAAGGTTCGTCCATTATTCCTTTAGTGAACCCACTTTCGATCAAGAACCGAGAGAGTGTATCATACCGGGCTCGAGGAGCCCTGTTTTTTGTGCCATAAAGAGCTTTTCTTAAACGGTACACTTGGTTGCCCTTTTCAAAGCACGGAGGTTGTTCGACATAAACTTCCTCTGCTAGTACCCCGTTTAAGAAAGCACTCTTTACGTCCATCTGATACACAGTGAACCCTCTGTGGGAAGCATATGCTTAAACAACCGAATGGCTTCTAGACGAGCGATCGGTGTAAAAGGTCTCATCGTAATCAATTCCTTCGATTGTGAATACCCCTTAGCAACAAGTCTTGCCTTATTTACGGTGATGACATTTTTCTCATCTCTCTTGTTCTTGAAGACCCACTTCGTGCCAATTACGTCTTGATGACCCGCCTCGGTCCACTAGTTCCCACACTTGATTTCTTTTCGAATCGTTCGGCTCCTCCTGCATGGCTAGAATCCGATTTGCGTCTGTAGAGCTTCCTCTATAGTTGTAGGTTCCTTCATCGACAGATAATAAACAATTCATGGCACTTTCACCTGTCGATGTCTAGTTTTAACTTTATCGACGGGTCTCCGATTATCGATCGGTTGGATGATTGGTTATCCAGGTCCTTCATTCGATTCGACGGCGTCGGTTTGGAGAACATCGTCCGTTTCGATAAAAATTTTATTACTAGCGATTGGGAGTGGTCTTGAGTTATGGTCCACTTGATAAGAACAAGTCTCGGTGATGTTGGACTCATCATGTGTCGATGTCCGTTCGTGGGAACTTCAGATGTTCCCCTAAAACCGGATGGTTCGATTCTTCTTGTCTCGGTGAATCGCCTTCTTCATCGACGAGTTGTTCGTACCTTAGGATCGATTGATCGGTGAATCACCTAGATCCGGAATATAGATTGTTCTGAGTTTCGATTCTTTTTCCTTGATCGTTAACTGATCCATTTTTTCAAACATCGAGTTACGTAGATCGTACTTCTTGTTCTCGAGGCGATTTCTCTTGATCGTAAGATGCTTCATCAAAACTACTACATGGGGTGTTTCTTCCACAACTAGGGTTCGTTTGTTGTAGACCCTGAAAGCCTTGCTAGATGAGGAATACCCTAGAAATATACCCTCATCTGACTTGGCCTCAAAAGTCTTCAACTGACTCTTCCCATTATTGTGTATGAAACACTTGCACTCCAAAAAAACATGGAAGTAAGAACGCGAGGTTTTACGCCCTTCCACGGTTCATAGGGTGTTTTGTAGTGAGTCTTAGTCGGAAGACATCTTACGAGTGTGACATGCAAAGTGTTGATTGCTTCGCCGTGAAACGGCTTTGGTATCGCATGTTTAATTTAACATTGTGCGAAGCGAACTTCTTTGAGAGTTCGTTCCTCCGCTCGCCTACTCCATTCATTAGGGCGTCCTCGCGGTGATGTTCATCATGTCAGTATACCAAACTTAGAGCAAAAATCAAGAATAAAAGAGTTCAAAAATTTCGTACTTTTTATCCGATCGTCGATCTTTTACTACTGACACCCTTCTCATTTTAATCTTTTTAGAAATTTCGGGTATCTTCGTTGTCGCGTCTCATTCTTCTTATGTAAGAATATAACCCGGTATACTTGGAATAGTAATCCACGATTACGAGTGTATTTGGCGTCCGTTGAGATCGACGGTGTAATCGGGTCCAAATAGATCCATATGGAGCAAAAAGAGATCTCTTTGGATGCCGGGTCCAGAATTCCTTTGAACGAAGCTTTGACCTGTTTTCCTTTCTGACATGCAGTACATGTCTGATCCTTTGAGAATACTTCATTCGGAAGTCCTTCCACTAGAGACATCCTTGCTATCTTATTAAGAGTTTTAAAGTTCGGATGGCTCATTCTTTTTTGCTGAGCCAATCGCTACTTTTGGAACTCTTAACAATCAGCACGATTTCTTGGACAACCGTTCTAGTCTGCTGTGTAGATCGTCCCTTTCCTTGAACCAGTTAGCAAAATCTGTTGAGTGACTCGATTCTTGATAATGCATTGATCAGTCGAGAACTCAACACTGAATCCGTTGTCGCAGAATTGTGAAACCGATAATAGGTTGTGCTTCAGACCTTCGACATACGAGACTCAGCCATTTGTACATCATCATTCTCTAAGGTTAGAACCCTTTGGTATAACCAAAGTTATCATCACCGAAGAGTACACGCGGGCCTTTCGTTTCTATGTAAGAGCCGAGGAGATGTTTGCTTCCAAATATGTGCCTTGAGCATCCACTATCGATGTACCGGATAGTTGCTTGCACACCTCCTTTGTTGGCGGACCACACGAACCCCGCAATCGATCAGGTTTTAGTACCCCCTTTTGGATTGGGTCCCGAGGGGTTAGGTTTGGATTTGGGGATCCATACAAACAGAGCACTTCTATTGTGATCAGTTAGATCAGAAGGCCTGATTTGTCTCCCGTACCTGTCAACATAATCATACGTCTCTTTATATGCTTTCTGATTTGTATGATTATTTGTGTGAACCTTGGATGACTTAGAAGACTTGGAATTTATCTTTTCAGTTCGTCTTCCTTTTATCCAATTGTGGTTCAAAAAGTCACGACCCTAGATTTCTGATTATAGGGGTAGGTACGACTGCTACCATCAAAAGATTCATATCCTTTTCGCATAGATGGTTTTTGCAGTTTACCTGAAGCATGCTTATTAGGCAGCTGACCTTGATTGGGTCTCAGATTAGATTTCCCTTTTATAGGTTGTCTTTTCTGATTCCTGATCTGTTGATCAGGTTGAGGTCTCTTCGTAAGAACCGGGTTCTTCTCGTTGATTCCTCTACGATGCTTTTATCGATTGGGGTCCATTTTGTTCCCCTTCCGTTGGCACTGTCTTACCTGCTCAACTGGTCTCTTTCCCTTATTAGATACATGTTTAGCTTTTGGTGTATCCTTTTCAGAAACTCGTCTGATTACACCTTTCTGAGATGAATCAGTCGGGGCTTTTGAGGATGTGGAAGGTTTCTCATAGCCAAGTCCCTTCTTATTAATCGTTGTTCGAAAATAGGCGTTCATGTCTTGAACGGTTTTAGATGATTTTGAAAAAACTTCTATTTTCTTACGCAGATTATCCTCAGAGGATTTCAGACTTTCATGCATTGAATAGCTCATCGAATTTTGCTTGCGAGGATTTTGAAGTCATCGACTTGTTGCTGTTTGTTAATTGCTAATCGATCTTTGATTCGCTTTTCTGATCGAAGCTTTAACTTCGAGAATTTTAAATTCCTCAGTTGCCTTCTGAGCAGTTTCAGCTGATCTAAGTTCAGAGGCTTTTCTGAGATCATTTTCTTTAGCAAGCTGATTATTTCTGGTCCTCAGCTTATCATTCTCAGCTTCCACAATAGCATAAGTGTCTACTGCATTGGAGAGATCTTCAAGCAATTGCTTTCGAGTAGAGCTGCAGTCAATCTCCCAAAGGTGTGCTAATGATAGCGGTGTAAAGCGAACGCAAAGCGAGTTTGGAGGTTACCTCAGATTGGTCCTCCCCGCCATCGGTGATTTCATCATCGTCCGAAGAGAATATCGGATCTTCATTTTCATAGAAGTCGGCGGCACTTCTTGATCGGCGAAGTCTTCTCGAGAGGAGTATCCAGAGTCCCGGAGGGGCGATAGGAATAAATCTATTCTCGACGATCGGCAACCATTGCCCTTACGTCTCCTATAACGTTGCTCTCTTCATTTCCTCTTTTCTTCCCCTCTCTCGGCGTCGACTCTGAGCGATCTGCACTATAGTGACCTTTGCTTCCATGAGTTGAAGCATGCTCCTTGATCCACGAATCTTTCTTTCGGGTGAATCACTCTTCGCATCACGACCTATCGGGTGACTTGCCTTCGATAGTAGTCCGAGCTTCTTACATCGATTGGTTTCTCTTCTTTCCTCATTCAGACTATCTCTCTTCCTTTCATCTCTGTGATCCCTCCGATCATCAGATCTTGTTCTTTCTGGAGATCTGTTGGCTGATCTCCTACTTCTTTCTCGGCAATGTTGATAGTCCTTATAAAATCTTCGATACTTACCAAGTTGAATGTCTGACTTCTCAAGCTTCCTGGTAAGCAGAGCGATCTGTTCTGCCTGACTCATTATATTCCCAATAGGTTCGTTGGCCTTCGTTCTGCTGCTGGTTGCCTTAAAAGCAACTGATTTTGAAGTTGAGGCTTCAGCAGGCACCTCATCTTCATCAGCTTGACCTCTTTCAATCAAGTCGAACTCGTGAGCTTTGAGACTCAAGAACAAGCTACTTGGTTTCATTTTTGAAATGTCCTGGCAGTCTTTGATTACCGTGACCTTCATATCCCACTTCTTGGTGAGAGACCTTAGGATTTTATAGTTGATATCTTTATCAGACATCTCTCTACCAAGTTCTCGAAGCTTGTTTATAGACATTGTAATTCTTCCATCGAGTTCATTGATGGTTTCGTTGAAAAAGACATCTTGGTTTCTCGAACTTCACCGGTTCGGCTTGTAGATCTACTGTCTTTTTATCCTTCGTTTCCTCGCAAATCTCAGCCAGAGTATCCCACATTGCTTTCGCAGATTTGAGATACTTAATCTTTTCTTTGGTGACCTTATCCATTGTTTTCATGATGATATGCCTCGCAATAGTGTCTAGAGTATGCAGTTTCCTTTCCTCTGCATCCATCAGGGCTGGGCTTTTTCGTACAAGACTTCCCGGGGGAAAGTCTGGATCTCCTCCGACTGCAGGATTGTCGTAGTAAATGATGATGGGTCCTCTTTCGATGACTTCCATCATTACGCCATCGATCGAGCCTAGATGGTTGGACATATATATGGCCCAATCTGCATACTCATCGATTGAGAACTTCGGCAGATCATGATACATACCTGAAGTGTTATCCATGCTGAGTGATTTTGGAAAATGAATGAGTTTTAAAAACGGTTTTTCAAGATCAGTTCAGTTGACCACAAAGATTCTTCTTCAAGAATCGATGATACACAGAGTCAGTGGTCTGAAGAACCACTTGCTCTGATACCACTTGTAGGTCCCGAACGGGTTTTGTGAGGGTAGAAGTCTAGAGGGGAGGGGTGAATAGACTTCTGAAAACTTTTCGTGCAGATCAGGTGTGAGGGCAGTTAGCCTGATCAGAGTGCGAGTGAATCAGTTCGGACTGATAACCAACTTACTGATCACCTGAAGGCAGATCAGTTCGGTAACTATCAGTTTAACTGATGTGTGCGGAAGCTTAAGTTTTACCCGTGTGAAAAACCAGTTTGTATAAATCAGATTCCAAAGTTGGTATTTTAATCAGTTGACAAAATTATCAAGTCTGATCAGATCAGAAGCTTGGCGCTAACTGATCTTAACTTAGAATATGTATGCGCTTTAAAGTTGTGCGATGTGAGAACAGTTAATCAAAGCAGTAAAGGCACACAAGATTTATAGTGGTTCGGACAAACCAGTCCTACGTCCACTCTTCCCTATAACAAGGGGCACCAACTTAACCAACTTAACCGACTGGACTTAGTTTTGTGTGTTAGTCCAACACAGTACACCAACAGATGTTTTAAGAGTTCTCACTCAACCGATCCCAGAAATCAGTACTAGAAACCCTAGACTGAAATCTTGCTAAACAACTTATCCTAACTTGGGGTTTGGGTAAGATTGTTTTAGTTCCAACTATGAAATCTTTTCTTGCGTATAAGCAGCCTAATAGCTAGATGAAAAGATTTCTTGCTAAGAACTTATGGGATGAACACTATATAAAAATAAGCTTCTTGTTTGTGTTCTTCGTGTGGAAATCTGAGTATTTTTGTTTTGTCAAGCTTTTCCGTGTATATTTTCCGTGTCTCACTCTGAAGTGTGATCCCATATTTATAGACCTTGAAATCAAAGAGCCGTTGGAGAGCAATTTGAATTTCAGGCTATTTTTGGTAGACTTGCAGGCTTGATGTGACGTGCTTCAGGAATGGCATGGCCGAAAGCGTGAATATGTATTTTGTAGCCGTTGGAGAGAGCATCATCGAATCCCCCGCGAGTATCAGCTTCGTTCATACGTGTCTCTTCCTTATTGGATGGAAGACTTACTTTGCAGTGTTGTTCTTCCAACTAAGGTTGACATTCTTTCTGTTCAGATCGCAGACGTATGATTAAGTGAAACATCAGTTTTCACTTCGTGAGCTGACCTGATCAGTCTGAACTGATCAGTCTACCTGATAGAGTCTTCTGGCGCCTGTTGACTTAGCTTCAACTGGCAGACTCCGGCTGATGTAGGTCTTCTGGTCTGATCTTCTGGAAGTCATCTGATCTTCGAGTTTTCTAAGTTTGAGCTTCATGACTTCAGCTGAGTTATCTGACTAGATCAGATCGATCTGATCCTCCGTTCTGGTTTTGCATTCTGGCCTGTCGGATATCAGCTGTCTTCTGAATCTTCAGATCTGACCTATACATATTGAGTTCCCCCTCAATATGTGACCTATCTATTACATCAGTTGTTCTATACAATCATTATCAACTGGTCTCCTATAGCGGTAATATAAACATCAGTCAGCTAACAGGTCTGACTGGTCCTATTACATGTGTTTTTGGAACTTTCATCAAAACTATAAATTTCCCAACATCTTCAGAGAGGCCGACAAACATCATACATCAGGTTTTGTCAGGCCAATGCTCAAGAGGAAATACCGACTGTTGTTTGACATTTTGTCAAAAACAGTTATGGGTATTTCATTCAGCCAAGATGCTCTTACATCTGTCAAATTGTACAGCATGGCTGCAATAATTGATGAAGCCAAGAACATCAATTGGCACGGGTTCCTAAAGGCCATTCTACTCCAAGAACATGAGAAATTTGGAGTTGATGAGTGGAGGCAGGTCTATCTGAAGAAGAGGATCAGCAATCTCAACAAGGTTGCAGTTATACTACAAGACAAAATGCCGAATGCCAAATGGGAACAGATTGGATTGAAGTCCTACAAGGCTTTCCTTTCCTCCACTTCAGCCATATTTGGCCCACCAGACGATGATATGCGGCCAACTCCTCCGAAGGCGAAGAAGGGAAAGAGCAAGGAAGCAACCTCCTCTACACCAGATGCTCCCTAGAAAAAGAAAAGAAAACTGGTGAAGGCCCAGGAAAAGAGGCCGAAGAAGGCGAAGCAGGCCCCCATGACTCTGTTTCTAGAAGATGAGTCAGATCAAGAAGGAGCGCCAGATCAGTCTGATGAACCACAAAAATCAGGTGAAAAATCAGACAGGCAGGCTTCTCAAGCTGAGAGCTCGCCAGAACATTCTGAGGAAGAAGCACGAGACGAGCGATCTCCTTCTCCTCCAACTCGAGCTGATTCACCACTCAGACTACTGGCTGCTGAGCATGTTTCTCCTACTCTTCCACCTGCCCGCGAACCTGAAACTACAAAGCAGTTCGCGAACCAGAAAGCTTACCTGATGTGGAACCAGACACACTTGCTTCCACAGCAGAACCTCTGCAGGTCGAGCCAATCAGCCAACTTCCGCCTACTCAAGCATTACCAGAACTCTCCACATCTCATCAACCTGAATCTGGACAGACAATTCCTGAGTCCAGATCTACAAAGACCATCGCTGGGAAAATGGTCAGAATGAGAATCGAACGAGAAATTGATGAGTTGTATCCAGAACTGGTCGCCCATCCGACTATAAGAGAGGAAGTTATGGAGATCCTCACCTGGAGAGATCTTCGTTTAAAAAGCTTCTCAGATTTTATAATAATCATTGAACAGATGGGCGGTGCTGATGAGTTTGCAGACTTCGATTTCGACATGAGGAAATCTGCTAAAGTGGGATCACCAGCTGAGCTGATAACTGCTAAATCTGTCAAAGCTCTGATCCACAGGAAGCTAGGGTTGCCGGAACAGGACGAACTGGAGACTGCTGAAGAAGCTCCTGAAGCAGATGCTACCATGAAGGATGCAGGAGCTGCCGATGATAGTGGAACTGGTGCTGCAGTTCATGACCAACCACTGGAGGCGCAAACAACTGAAACAGATCAAGTGACGCATAACATTCCTACATCTCACGTCACCGCTGATCAAATTCAGGAGATCAGATCTTATCTCAAAGATCTTCTGAAAGAAGAAGTTGAGGGAGTGATAGCTGATCAGAGGCAGATTGGCCTCAAGGAAATATCAGATCAAAGGGAATTGGCTATTTCCCAGATTGAGGCTATCAAAGATCAATTCTCCCAAACTGTAACCACCGTGTCAGCCAATCTTATAAAATCCGTTGATGACAAGCTGATTCAGGTGGATCAACAACAAGTTTCTTTTCTGATGCTCACTGAAAGGCTAGAATTGACAGAAGAGAAACTTGACAAACTGATTTTCACACTCGCTACTGCCATGGAATCTGTCAAGACTGAGCTGATTTCGAAGGTTCAAAATCTAACTGTCCAAGCTCAAGGTCTATCTGTTGCAGATCTCAACAGGGCAATATCAGTCAGCATTGGATCTCTGACTTCCCACCTCACAACTCTTTTTGATCAAACCAAAAAGGGGGAAGGACAGAGTGAGAAACCAACTGACGTGATCAGATCAACAGAAGATCTGATTCAAACAGTTGAAGCTTATGGACAAAGACTAGACCATCTGGATCGCTTTGCTAATGAAGTCTCTGAAAAGATGGAAAAGTCAAAGGCAAGAAAGTTAGCTGCTGCGAGTGCTGCTGCGGGTGCTGGGACATCACAACCTGTACCAGTCACTCAGATAGTCACAAGAAGCACAGCTAGCCAAATTCAGGCAGATAAGGAACTGGCTGAAAAATTGTCCAAAGAGCAGATTGCTGAAGAAGCCCGAAAAAGCGAAGAAGAAAGAAGGGCAGATAAATTGGCAGAGGCAGAAAATCTGAAGAAGAAATTCAGATCGAGAGCGAAGAAAGGAAAGGCTGGAAAATCTGTACCAGAACCTCAGCTGCCAGCAAGAGTTGATGAGATTATTCCAAAGACTGTTGCACATGCTAAGAGGTTTGAGGAATGGAATAAGATCAGAAGTGAATGACTTCTGGATGCTTTTGTTCTTGATCTTGTTCCAAGTGAAGAATCTCCAGATGATGAATTCCTCAACTGGTTGCAAAACAAATACCCAGATTTTCTGAAGTATCTGGAAAATGAGGCCAAAATTATCAATGCAAAAATATCTCGCCAAGAGTATGATCTGTTAGAATACTCGAAGAAGGCAGATGGCTCATTTGACAGACTGGCATTTCAGAGATTCTATTTTGACATCTTGAGAAAAACACGCATAACTGATCCTCAACAGATCAATGATGTCAAATGGAAACTCTACAAGATTTTCAACATACCTCAAGATCAGAGAGAGATGCCAGAAGGATACAAGCCTAAAGAGTAAAGATCAGAAGACTTCTCAGGATCAGCTGCTCTTAATTTCAAACTTTTCTGCTGTAACATGTAATCGACATATCTAATGAGAAAAGTTTATTTTTTCTGATCCTAAGACAAAATCTCATTGTCTTCTGATTTTATGCTCTTTAATTGTTCTATATTTATCAACTGTGTTTGGTTTCTCAGGTGTTTTGGTTTCATCAAAAAGGGGGAAATTGTTGGGAAATTTATAGTTTTGATGAAAGTTCCAGAAACACATGTAATAGGACCATCGGACTGTTAGTAATCGATCGATGTTTATATTACCGTCTATAGAATACCAGTTGATAATTACTGTATAGAACAACTGATGTAATAGATAGGTCACATATTGAGGGGGAATCTCAATATGTATAGGTCAGATCTGAAGACTCAAAGGACAGCTGATATCCGACAGGCCAGAATGCAAAACAAGAATAGAAGATCAGATCGATCTGATCTAGTCAGATATCTCAGCTTGAGTCATAAAGCTCAAACTCAGAATACTCGAAGATCAGACCAGAAGACCTACATCAGTCGAGTCTGTTAGTTGAAGCTAAGTCAACCAAAGACGAAGACTCGTCAGTAGAGACAGATCGGCCTTTTGATCGACGGGTCATTTCACCAAGTGAAAACTGATATTTCATCTTGTCATACGACGATGATCTGGACACGAAGAATGTCAACCTTAGTTGGTAGAACAACACTGCAAAGTGAGTCTGCTATCCAATAAGGACAAGACACGTATGATCGGAGCCGACAATTGCGGGATTTGATGCTGCTCTCTCTAACGGCTATAAAAGACAATATTCACGCTTTCGGCCATGCCATTCCTGAAGCACGTCATATCAATCCTGCAAGTCTACCAAGTATAGCCTGAAATTCGAATTGCTCTCCAACGGCTCTTTGATTTCAAAGTCTATAAATATGGGATCACACTTCAGAGTGAACACACGGAAACACTGAACAATCAAGAAGCTCAAGCAACTATCAGATTTCCGCACAAAGAACACAAATTTGAAGCTTATTTTTCTATAGTGTTCATCCCATAAGTTCTTAGCAAAGAAATCTTTTCATCTAGCTGATAGGCTACCTTAAACACGAGAAAAGATTTCATAGTTGGAACCAAAACACTTATCCAAACCCCAAGTTAGGTTAAGTTGTTTAGCAAGATTTCAGACTAGGGTTTCTAGTTCTGATCTCTGGGATCGGTCGAGTGAGAACTCCTTAAATATCTGTAGGTGTACTGTGTTGGACTTACACATAAAACAAAGTCCAGTTGGTTAAGTTGGTGCCCCTCTGGATAGGGAAGAGTGGACGTAGGACTGGTTTGTCCGAACCACTATAAATCTTGTGTGTTTTTACCGCTTTGATTAACTGTTTACACAATCGCACACAACCTTTAAAGCTCATACATATTCCTAGTTGAGATCAGTTAGCACCAAGTTTCTGATCTGATCAGTTCGACACTTAGGTCAACTGGTTAAAAGACTAACTTTGGAAACTGATTTATAAAACTGGTTTTTCACATGGGTAAAACTTAAGCTTCCGCACACATCAGTTAAACTGATAGTTACCGAACTGATCTGCCTTCAGGCGATCAGTAAGTTGGTTATCAGCCCAAACTGATTCACACGCACTCTGATCAGGCTAACTGCCATCACACCTGATCTGCACAAAAAGTTTTCAGAAGTCTATTCACCCCTCCCCTCTAGACTTCTGCCCTCACAAAACCCGTTCGGGACCTACAATTTTAATAATTTTTTGCAACCACCCCTTAATGCCATTCGACTCTGTTAGCTAAGGTAACCAGTTAAGGCACACAAATTCGAAAGAATATATATAAAAATTTGTATTATATACTTGTAAGTGACTCGTTGGGATAAACTTATTAATTTTTAAATTTGAGAGAGGCCAGTGTGTCCAACTTGAGCGCGCACACACATAATGTGCACAGTGTACATATAATTTAGGCTTAATTGCAAACAGGAGCATACACACCCTTAACTGTTCTGTTTTAAAAAGCGGATCGGACCGGTTCGATTGCTACTCGGCAGCGTCACCGAGCCGCTTTGACACGTTAAATCGGCAGATGATTGACTCAGCCAAGAACCGCTAAAAGCGGTGAAAAGCGGCACGAACCGGCGATCAGTTGAACCAGCCGACCGTCGATTCTTCTTTGCCTGGAAAAAAAAATGGAACTTTTTGAAATTCTGAAAATTGAGAACGAAGTCGCAAATCTTCTTCGCCCCATCTATCCATAAACACGATATATGGTGTAACCATTATTTTTTAAATTGAATGTATAGAATTTTACCTTGAATTGGACGCCGCTTCTCTCACTCTCATATTAGTTTGACGGCAATCAGAAAGGAGGCAGTATATTTGGATTAGGGTTTTGCTGTATTAGTTTAGGTTTTAATATATTTCTTTTCTTTTAATAAAACTGATGGGCCTTTTTGAAATTAACGTGATGGGTTTATATTTCAAATTTGGTTGGCCTATTATTGGATAAAAAATAATGAGTTGAACATTTAATTAGTCAAATCTTATGAGACAATTAATTAATAATATATAAATATATTTAGAATTTATATATTTAATTATATATTACATAATTATGATGTCATACCGGTTCAACCGTTTTAAAAACGGTCCGACAAAAAGCGCTAAGATTGTCCGGTCCGATCTCCGCTTCCGCTTTTAAAACATAGCCCTTAAGGTAGGGGAGGCCTTGGCCCCTCCCAATTTTTTTTTTTTTTAATAGTATATATATATATATACATATTGTTTTTTTAATTATACAAATGCATGTTTATTAGGCTACTAATTGCCTGGCCAATATTTTTTTCAATTTTCAGCCCAATATAACTTCTAATGTCATTCCCATTATAATATATTATTTTCTATTTTTCAAATTGTACAAGGTTAACTGAAATTTTGGAATTGAAAACATGCAATTTGTTGCATTGAAACATTCGGCTTGTTACACTGAAACGTGCAATTATGTTTTATGAACATAAGTTGCACATTTCAGTGTACCAAGTTGAATATTTCAGTGCAACAATTTGCATATTTCTAAAATACACTATGTAGTACAAGGTAAACATGGTGCACAAGTAGGCTTGGTAGCGGGGTGGGGAATCCCCGTTCCCCACGGGGATCCGCCCCGATCAGGGCGGGGAATCCCCGCGAAAATTCCCCATGGGGCGGGGATGGGGAATTTTTTTCCCTCGAAGGTAGGGGCAGGACGGGGCTGGGGATAGCATTCCCCGCTCCGTTCCCCGCAGGGCCCCGAATTAATTTTATAATTTAAATTAATATATATATATATATATGATTGTATATACATATGTATATATATATATATATATATAATTAAATAATACGGAGTATGTTTTAAAATTCTAAACCCTAATATTGAAATTATAGTTTACTAATATATATTTTTTGAGGAGGAGCTTGACATGGATGCAAGTGAAACGGAGAATGAAATTGTTTAATTATGAGAGAGAACAAATGAGATAAACAATAAGCTATTTTTTTTATTTATGTTGCATGCTTAATTTTATATTTCGAATTTTTGTTGATATTGATGTTGAACTATTTTTTTAATTTTTATTGATGTTGTTTAATTTGTATTTTGAATTTTTATATTCTTATTAAAATTGTGAAAATTAGATTTTTTGTTAAAAAAAAATGAAGAAGAAGAAGGTAGGGCTGGGATTCGGGGGATGAAATTTCCCGGCGGGGCGGGGAATGGGGCCGATTTTTTCTCCGAATGGTTCGCGGAGATTCCCCGCCCCCGCCCCGAATTTCGCGGGGATGGGGATGGGGAGTTGTCCCCCAGCCACGCCCCGCCTCATTGTCAAGCCTATGCACAAGAGACTCACCCTTAATTTTTTAAATCATTTCTAATTTATTTTTTCTTTTGATTTCAAATTATTATAAATTTTAGATTTTAAGGAATTTGAACATATTTCAATCGTTGTTTTTTGGTGATGTAAATTTTTTTATTCGACGTGTAATTTCTCTATCATTTTTCATTATATTATGAGAATTATTTATTATTGTACATTGTTTCATTCTATGTTATCATTATAGTTTTAAATTTTATTTATTAGGAATTTACTAAATCTTACATGTACATTAAAATTTGATAAAATTCATATATTTTGAAATATTTAAATAAAATTTGATATCATGCTCAAGTATAAAATATATAAATTTTACTATTAATAAAATTAGTTTTGAAATTTGTCCCCCTACTATTAGATCCTGGTTCCGCCCTGATTGCAAATTAAAACACAATTTTTTGCTTATTTGTAAATAATTAAAATTTTAATTTGAATAATTACAAATAAATCACCAATTTTAAATGTTGTCGTAAAGTAATCTTCCGGGTTGATGTTGCACAAGTCTCACTTCCACCCAAGATTCGTCAATGCATCCAAAGCGACAAGAGAGAGAAATGATAAGGTCAAATCTCCTTTAAGGTTTCACTGTTTTTAGGGATAATCTTTTGTTAGAAAATGAATTGTCACCTTTAATAAAGTCCATGATTAAGATCATATCCAGAAAGACCAAAAAATATCAATAAGATCAGCAATCTTTTCCCCTTTTGGCAATGGTGACCTTTTTTAAGAAATATATAGGAACGTGCATCTACATTTTTTCTGTCGTGTAAAGAGCCACAAGGACAATTCTATTTCTATCTTTAACTGCGCCTTTTTAAATTGCATGACACAAACTCCCTGAAATTTATTAATAATATGAAACTCATATCATTACATTTATAGAGTAATATCATTACTTTTATAAACTAATTCGTATAGTATGTAATACTATATTCTCAATTTATAAATGTATGATATTAATTGATAAGTATAGTGGTATTAGTTAGTAAATGTAGTGGTATAAATTTCATATTACGAATAAATTTCACTTGAGACCCACTCATTGCATAATTAACTATAGGTAGTTATCTAGGTTTTGGCAAAAAATATGAAGTATGCAGAAGCAAACTAATTACTTTTTCAATTGTTTGCTGAAAGAAATTAAGTGATACCTCGAGGTGTTTGTTATTTCGTGTGTTTTATTATGTATTTTAGAGTAGATCCTGTTGGGGAATGAGTTGCACAGATCTATTCGGGATGAATATTTAAATACAAATTTAATTCATTAATTATTACTAGCATGAATTAATCATATATTAATTCAAATAATAATTGCAACAACATATCATGCATATAAAAAGCCACGTAAAACCTACGCATGCGGAATCTACGGGTTTACGTGAACGTACCTCTCGGGATGGCAGTGGCTTTGGTCGGACGGACTAACCAAAAGGACTTCCCAAGTATTCCCTTAGCCCTTGCTCGACAATCCGGTGGAAGGATACTCGCGAACAATTAACAAAAGGAAAAAATAAACTTTGTTGCACCACTTATGTGGATTTGCTAATATTTCCAGCACATGGAATTGTACTTGGGAATGAACTAATCATCCCCTATTTATAGGTGAGAGAGTGGTCGAAATTTTAGTGATATTTCAATGTGGGAAAAGACTTTTCTTGGTCACCAAGAAATCTTGAATATATCCCTTATATTCTTTTTCCCATAATTAAAATATTCCACAAAAATCCCACCTCCTCAATATATGGATGATTTTCGAAAATTAAGTGTTACAAGAATCCAAGATTTGGATCTTCTTGAATTTATGAGATATTCTTGTATTTCAAGAAATACATATCTTCCATAATATCTTTTCAAGAAAATCAAGAAAATCTTTCTTGCCCACTATATTTTCAAAATTTTGAAATTTACTATATAGATAACCAAGTGGGAGATTTCTTGAATTTAATGAGATAATCTTGTATTCCAAGAATACATATCTTCATTCCATAACAAAATTCAAAGAAAATCTTTCTCCCTCTTTTATCCATAATTTTCGAAAATTTAGAGGAAATATAAGCAACAATATTTATTTTATTTTAATCACCTTTTCAGTTATTGGACTATATGTTGGGCTACTCAGGGGACCTTTAGGAGAATTAAGATTGAACCTTCTAATGGATCTTGAATAACTAATATTGAGCCACAATATAATTCAAGCCCATAAATATTAATTAATCCCACTACATAATTAATATTACATCATCCATCTTAACCCATATTACAGTCAATATGGCTCCCGGTCATTATTTCCCGTGTTTAAGATTATCTAGCCCATTAATTAATTCAAGCCACTGAAATAGCTTTCCGTTAATTAATATCTTTTGTCCTTGGTCGAGGAACGGTTCAACATTATTATCCATACCGGAAACTAATTCCACTTGCAAGATTTGGTATGATAAAACTTATGAACCTCCCAAGGGGGCAAATCAAGCAAGCGTACTTGCACACGATTCTTCGTATTAAATCTTAGCAATCACATGTGACCAATAATATTGCCCAAGATAAAAAGTATTGAATCTCTCTGATTCGCTACCCATGATAAGTCAAAGCAATAGTTACCAATCCCACGTGATCCTATTTAAGGGACGAAGGTTAAGAAACAACGAACCACTGAGGTCTAATTCTTCCTTGTTCAGTTCTGAAGAATTTATCCTCCTGTAGGTCCTATTCAGCGCATCAGTCATGCACTAGTGTAATCTCTTGGTCAAGACAAACCAATCTGAGCCTTACACCTCAACCTTTCGCGATGGTTGTTCATTTCCATCTAGGTCGTGAATGGCGTACTTTTAGTTACAAGGGACTGTTAATTTAATCTTCTGTGATCTGGTATCACTAAATTAACTACAGTGTAACACGTACGAATTATTGAACAGTTATGCAGTAAATATATATAACATTCAATCGTATTTAAAGCATTAGTGATAAACAATTTATTTCAGTAAATAAGTCTGAAAATTCAGTTTCGATTATACAAAGTAAAAAGCATACTTTTCAGTATAATCCCAATAGATCCCTTGTGAAATATTGCCCATAAACGCCGATCCTTTGCGAGTTAACCGGGTCAAGTCGGGTCTTAACAAAAAATTCGTGCAAAGACAAATAAAAATAACACATTCCCAGTTTTAATTTTGTTAGATTATAGAGCCTGATTGACTGCTTCACGTCCCAACTTCTCGGTAATCGTCAGAGAGCTGATGGAAGGTGGTTTGAGGGCAGAAACCCCTAGATAAAAGATATTGAGGTCTTTAAAGCAGTATTCGAGTTGAATTAGCCTTTAGGGGTTTCGGCCCAGTTTCGGGTATAAATACTAACAAGAATGATAAATCACCGGTTGATTGGTGATATTCACTAATTCCCTATTTAATTACAATGTGTACAAGATAAATAAGGGAAATACAATACACGATTAATTTACATTGACAAATTACAATAATCACGGAATAAATCATTGACAAAGTGATTTATTCCTGAATACTCCCCCTCAAGTGATGTCGTGGATGAAGTTGAACATAGAGCTTGGAACGAAAAAGCTCAAAATCGGGATGAGGGAGACTCTTAGTGAAGATATGAGCTATTTGAAGATGAGATGACACAAACTGAGTACCAAGTCGTTCAGAGGAGATTAACTTCCGAATGAAGTGACAATCAATGTCAATATGTTTTGCTCTTTTATGTGCAATGGAGTTTTGGCTTAAAAACAGAGCAACTCTTATTGTCACAAAGAAGAAGAGGTCGGGATGGAGGCGTGACTTGTAGTTCCTGCAGCAACTGAGAAATCCAAACCACCTCTTGAGCAGCATTAGCCAAACCTCGATATTCTGATTCACAACTAGATTTCAAGACGGTGGGTTGCTTTTTAGCACTTCAAGAGGTCATATTTCCACCTAGAAAAATGGAGTAGCCATAGGTGAAGCGACGATCTCAACACACCGGGCCCAATCCATATCGGAGTAACCGACAATAGAAAAATTAGGGCTACGAGTGAAAGATAAGCCAAAGTTCAAAGCACCTTTCATTTAGCGAATGATTCTCTTCACAACAATTAAGTGGACCTCAGTGGGAGATTGTAAACTGACTGACATGATTAATGACAAAGGAAAGATCAGGTCTGGTGATAGTCAGATATTGAAGTGCATCAACAAATGAACGATAAAGTGTTGGATCAGAGTGAGGTGATCCGGTACTAACGAGTGACACTCCTAAAGAAAGTGGAGTAGTAATTGGCTTTGAATCCAGTAGATCGGTCTTAGTGAGAATTCCATGTGCATACTTTGTTTAACTGAGAAACAAGCCATCAGTGGAGTGAGAGACCTCTAGATCAAGGAAATAATTTAGCTGGTCCAAATCTTTAACAACAATTTCTTTGTTTACTCGAGAAATGAATCTCGTAAGTGAAGATGAGTAATTTCCTAAAACAATTATATCATCAATTTATAAAAGGAGATAGATAGTGATATTGTTACGAATGAAGTAGAATAAAGAAGTAGCAACTCGACTGCAATGAATACCCGACTGATCAAAAAGTCACTGAACCGAACAAACCAAGAACGAGGATCCTGACTGAGGCCATAAAGGGTTATCTTCAGCTACGAGGATCAATAATCCCTGGTGGCTGAGACATGTATACTGTTAGTGTTAGTGTCCTAGAGACAATCCATTGTAAGGACATAATACTCAGATAATATTCAGTACTGGGTTTAATATTATTATTTGTTTAATATTAAATGTATGACGTTATACTCATTAGAATATTATGTTTGATTGTTTGCATTTATTCTTATATGTGTTCCCTTGAATCACTGCTGTCATTGGGTGAGTGAAAACCCAGATGACTTAAGCATGATTCTTAAATAGCCCCAATCGAGGATCATCAAGAAAGGGATATTGATGATGCAATGGAGATTGGCGTGCGATCTGCATCATACTCTAAGAGAGTGTAGTAAGATCTCACTTACTACGAGATACTAGGTATCTCATGATGGATGCACAAATACCTTAGAGGGTATTGGTATACCCATCCGAGAAACCGTTTGATGAGTTTCACTATATGTGTCTACGGGTGTCTCGGTTAGTGGGAGCGATGCGATACTCCTTTGACTTGAGGTCAATACGCACGACATGTGTGGAGTGGTGAACTTTGACCATGACCGACGCTTGCACCCGTCTATGGGTAGATATGGCTTGGATTGGGTTCATCACGAAGTGCATGTGGGTAGTTGAACCAAGAAAAGGATTCATTCCTCAAAGTGGATTTAGAGAGAATACTCATCTTCTCATCATAATTGGATCTAAGTCATTGGTCAATGCACGTCAACTTAGACTTTGTGACTAAGTGTGACATTAATGATCAATTAGTGATTTGATATAAATTGATTTAGTTATTTGAATAGGCACTTCATCATGTTCAAGACTAATCGAGTATTCGTGAATGAAAGGAGGAAATTGCAATTGCCCACGTTACACTTACAGGTAGTTGCATGTTTCTCGCAACGTACCTCATATATTGAGAATGTCTGATTTATTGACTAGGGTTCAATTAAGACCGTTAGTTTGACTAATCGCTCGATATATGAGGGCCTATGGGTCACACAACAAGTAGTTCCCTTTTACGGATTATAGTTGGTTTATTAAATGTTAAATTAAATTTAATATTTAATTTATGGAGAAGAAATTAATAATAGATTAATTTGGAATTAATTATTATTAATATTATTTAATTGAATTTGATTTAATGAAATAAGAATTCCCAATAATTATATTTGGAATATAATTATAGGATTTAATGTATATGGAAATAAATCGTAGAGATTTTCATATAAGGCATTTAAATCCGTAGAGATTTATATTTAGGGAATTAAATTAAAGGAATTAATTTAATTCAAGATTAGGGTTTTTATTTCCCTAATTGGACTAGCTTAAGATTTAAGTTGGGCCTCCCTTATATATACAGACTCTTGGGAATTCACAAACAACGTAACTTCATATTCTCTCCATAAGATCTAAAGTTTGGATTTTCCTAGCTGATTCAACTTGTTAGAGCTCAGGCTCTTGTTTATATGCATACAAAATTGGTTTTGTTTTTAAAATTAAAATTTTATTTACGAAACCGGGTGCGACTGCCTTTTGTTTGACAAAACTGCACCCCTTTTTTTGTTTTGTCTCCTTGGCTCGCCTTCTCCAATGAAAACCTAGGGTTTTTTGGTTTGTATCGCCGCCTTGATCCCTTCCGTCTCGTCGGCTGCTCGCTGGTACCCGCGACGCCGCTCGAGTCGGCGGCTTTATGCCGCGACTCGCGGTGCTCGTTCAAAGCCGCGGCACCGTGCGCGACGGCGAATTAGATTCACCTCGCCTGCCCTTGCCTCGTGAATCGGTGCGACTCGCTCACATCCCTTTCCGTCGCCGCACCTGGTTCTCCGTTCGATTCACTTGACCACCGTCTCGATTCCTCAGAAGTCGCGACCGTGCGCTCATTAACTAGTTCGGACGATGGAAGTGCGCCGTGGTTCCCGTCGATTTTCGATTTGGGTCAGCCCATTTTGAAATTTGGGGTGAGGCACATGGTGTGCCAGCGGTTCAACCTGGTTAGCACACCTAACCTGTTTCGATTGGGTCACAGCTTTGCGCGTGTGCCCTTATGACCCTTCCGTGATGGTTGCGAATCGCCGCACACGCCTAGCGGCGGCGGCGACTCGCCCGCGTCCGTTGATGCCCTGTTTCGATTCTGCCCCTTTTACTGGTTTTGATCGAGTTCCATGAAATTCCAGTTTCTGGGTTCTCGATGTATTGCTTGTTTCGTTCGATTTCGTTCTCTCGAGGTTCGATTTCGATTGTTACAGTTGAACAAATTTGATGAATTGATTGGATTAATTCTGAAATTGTTAATGATTATGGTTGGTATTTGGAAACGGTTGTCCCAAAATACAGATTGGATGCTGTCAGATTTTGGGCGGTGATGGCGGAGGGCTATTCTGCAAATCGATTTTTGGAATAGGCCCTCCAGTGCAATTTTGGAAATTGCATCTGAGCCCCTAACAACAAAACAATTTAAAATTGTGACCTTAAAATTAATTTGATTAATTTAATAAGATTAAAAGTTGGACTTTTAATAATAATAATAATTAATTTGATTAATTATTAACTTTTAATAATATAAAATCGAATTTAAATTGGATTTTGAAATTCGGTTTAGAGGAACTATTAAGTCCCACTTATTTAACTTGTTTATTATTTAAATTCGTTTATACTTTTACGTCTGCGTTATAATTGTTTGGGTAGGCGACACCTAATAACTGTCGGACCGTATTTATTGTATGGGTAGACGGCGTCCACATAAGTGTTAGTCCGTGTAATGTCATGTTTGGGTAGGCGGCGCTCAATAATTGCTCAAATGTGATATAGATTAACATGTTGGATCTCGATTAAGAAATTAATACCCCGCCTTTAAAATATTCCTCACTAAAATATGGTTTTTTCATTGAATTGAAACGATGTCTTCCATCGAAATTAAAAGTAAACCGGGGATTTCGCTCCAATGGGTATTTAAGACCAAAGTCTTTTGCTCGGATCTACATTCAACGGGACTTTTATAGGGACACGCAGTGTCCTGCTCGATGGTTGTAAACCAACTTAACTTTGTTTATTCAGCCAAAGCTGGGAAATGAAAGTTAAGGGACATCCGATTAAACTAGGTTTAATCAACTAGGAATTGCAAATTTTGCAATTGGTTTGGAGACCTACCAGTTCTGCTATCATAGTATTCAGCCAAAGCTGGGATTATGATAGTAGGAATGTGGATCCTAGTTCATTATAATTTATATTGGATATAAATTCGTATTCTTCCGATGAGGTCGTTGAATATGTGAAAATAATGGAGACAAAATAAATTGAAAGGCCATTTTATTTTGATTGCTGAATATTGATCATAGGAATTATGTATTTTTAATTCCCATTTTATTCTATTTCTCTAGGATTGTTGAAATGAATAACTTATCATTGAGATGTGTTTTGGAAACAAACAAATTGGCTAGGCCAAAATTTCTGGACTGGCACCGAAACATGTGTTTGGTGCTAAGGCAAGAAAAGATTGAGTACGTGTTGGACACGTCTATCCCATTTACCCTTAAAGCTGGTACTCTGAGGCAGCCACATTTGACGTAGCAGCTCAGAAGAAGCATCAAAAGGATGCTTCCCAGACTCAGTGTGTGATGTATCTCGGCATGACTCCCGATATGCTTAAGGCAACATGAGGAAAGGGGTCTCTTCTAAATGCTCAAGCATCTGAAGGATCTCTTTGATTCTGAATCTCATTTTGAGATTTATGAAGTGGTGGAGATCTGTTCAGATGTCGGTTAGCTAAAGGAGAGAAGATTTCACCTCATATGCTTAAGATGATAGGCCTAATTGATAAACTTGGTAATTTAGGCTTTGAGCTAAAATACCAACGTTTTCATTTATGCTATCCTCCAGTCGCTCTCGGATTCATATTTTAGCTTCATTATAAACTTTAATATGAATAAGACGTAATCGACTATGCCCGAGCTGCATAACATGTTAAAGACCTTTGAGTCTTCCACTGCTAAGGAAAAGCCCGTGCTCATGGTGAGTGCCTCTACTTCTTCTGCTCCGAAAGGAAAGAAGAAGCGAAGGGGCAAGGCAAAGAAAGGCTCTATGCCGAACTTCCTTAAGCCCAAAGGTGGAATTCAAAAAGAAGGAGAGGGTGGACAAGGATGTATGCCACCACTGCAAGCAGAAGGGGTATTGGAAGAAGGATTGTAAGGTTCTAGCAGCTGAAAAGAAGACACAAGGTGTCTCAGCCACTGGAACATGTATGTTTATTATAGAGATAAACATGTCCACAAATGATACTAACTGCTGGGTATTGGATACCGGTTGTGGCTCACACATTTGTACTAATGTGCAGGGTCTCAAGCATAGCAGGGCAGTTAGGCCGGGTGAAGTTGCCTTACACGTTGGGAATGGATCAAGAGTTGCTGCTGAACGTGTTGGCATTTATGTTTTAAACTTACCCTCTGGTTTTAGACTTGAACTGAATAATTGTTATTTCGTTCCTTCTATTACTCGCAACATTATTTCTATTCCTATGTTAGACATTGAAGGGTTTTCCTTCCATTTTGCAAACAATAATTGTTATTTTTCGCTTAATGGTGATGTTTATGGAAATGCTCCTTTATCGAATGGTTTATATTTGTTGCATTGTGGACATAATATTCTTAATATACAAAACAAACGACTCAAACTTAGTAATCATGAAAACCCAACTTACTTGTGGCATTGTAGGCTTGGTCATGCAAATGAGAATAGGATCGCAAGGTTAAGGAAGTTAGACTACTTAACCCCATTCGACTTTGAGTCCTATGGAAACTGTGAATCCTGTCTCAAGGACAAAATGACCAACAAACCATTTTCTGGGAAAGGGGTTCGTGCCAAAGAAGTTCTAGAGTTGATCCACAGTGATGTCTGTGGACCATTGTCCACTCTAGCTAGGGGTCACTTCACCTACTTCATCACTTTTACTGACGATTTCTCAAGATATGGATACGTGTATCTTATGAAACACAAATATGAATCTTTTGAGAAATTCAAGGAGTTCAAAGCTGGAGTAGAGAAGCAGCTTGGTAAGAGTATAAAAACTTTTCCATCGGATCGAAGAGGTGAATACCTTAGCCACGAGTTCATGGATTACTTTAAGTTACATGAAATCCAATCTCAACGGACTCCTCCCGGAACACCACAAATGAACGGAGTATCCGAGAGGAGAAATCGAACCTTGTTAGACATGGTAAGGTCCATGATGAGCTTTTCTTCTCTCCCTAAATTCTTATGAGGATACTCGTTACAAATCTCAATTTACATTCTGAATAGGATTCTATCTAAATCAGTTGAGCATACGCCATATGAACTATGGTGTGGCAAGAAGCCAACTTTTTCACGTATCAAAACATGGGGTTGCCCCGCGATTGTAAAAAAGATGATCACTGATAAGTTGGAATCCAAAGGTGAAAAGGGTTATTTTGTGGGATATCTTAAGGAAACTAAAGGATATTACTTCTATCTACCGGAGAAACAATCAGTGATTGTTTCTAGGCAGGCCAGGTTCCTCGAAGAAGATTTTGTCTTCAAGGACCAAGGCCGTAAGAAGATAGAACTTGAAGAAATTCAAGAACCACAAGATAACCAAGAGACTGATACCTTGCCAAAGAAACGTGACAAGGAATCAGTGGAGCATTCAGCAACTCACATGGTGGAAGTTTATCACTTAGTGATCCTCTTTCAGCCAGTGGGAGCGTAATTGGAGTTGCATTGCCTTCGCTACAAACTCCAAGTGGGCTGAATGAGAACATCATAGTTCAAACTTCCGCCCAAGAGGCATCATAAAGTGTTGCTCTTGAGGACTCTCCGGACATTGATGAAATCGATGCACCACAAAATTTTCATGATCAGAATGTACAGCCTGCACAACCACAACTCCGTAAGTCCACTAGGATTCGTAATCTGCCCACTAGATATTATGGTTTCCTCGTAGAGGAACATGATGATGTAGAGATCTCGGATAAAGACGATCCTAGAACTTACACTGAGGTAACATTAGATGTTGACTCGGAGAAGTGGCATGAAGCCATGAAATCCGAGATGGACTCGATGTACACAAATCAAGTCTGGGACTTGGTTGAATTGCCGAACGGGGTAAAACCCATAGGTTGCAAATGGGTCTACAAGCGTAAGACCGATGCAAACGGCAAGGTACAAACCTACAAGGCTAGGTTGGTAGCAAAAGGTTATAGTCAACACGAAGGCATTGACTATGATGAGACTTTCTCACCTGTTGCCAAGATCAAGTCCGTTCGAATTTTACTTGTTGTAGCAGCACATTTAGATTATGAGATTTGGCAGATGGATGTCAAAATAGTCTTTCTCAATGGGAACATTGATAAGGAGGTGTTTATAACTCAACTGGAAGGTTTTGTATCTAAGCCAAAGTCTAATCTTGTGTGCAAGCTCAAACGGTCCATTTATAGATTAAAGCAAGCTTCTAGGAGTTGGAACATCCGATTTGATGAGGCTGTCAAATCATTTGACTTCATCAGAAATTTGGAAGATCCATGTGTTTATCGTAAACGCAGTGGGAGAAATATTGTTTTCATAGTTGTGTATGTCGATGACATACTAATTATGGGAAACAACATTCCTCTTATGCAGTCGGTTAAAGATTGGCTATCAAGGACCTTCATGATGAAGGACCTTGATCAGGTATGCTACATCTTAGGGATCAAGATCCATAGGGATAGATCCAAGAAGATGTTGGGACTGTCACAATCAACCTACGTAGATAAAGTGCTAAAGTGATTTGAGATGGAGAACTCTAAGAGAGGTTCTCTACCGGCATGTCATGGGATAAAGCTATCTAAGAAGGATTGTTTTTCCACAGAAGCTGATATCCGGCGCATGAAGGATATATCATATGCATCTGCAATTGGCTCCATCATGTACACCATGACTTGCACAAGGCCAGATGTGGCCTTCGCTGTTAGCACTGGTAGATACCAGCAGAATCCAGGTGAACCTCACTGGATTGCTATCAAGAACATTCTTAAGTACCTTAGACGTACTAAAGACTGTTTCTTGGTCTACGGAGGACAGTCAGAGCTAGTTGCAACTGGCTATGCTGATGCAAGTTTCTAATCCGACTGTGATGATTACAAGTCACAGTCGGGCTATGTTTACGTTCTCAATGGTGGGGCGGTTAGTTGGAATAGTTCCAAGCAAGAGACTACCGCAGACTCAACAACCGAAGCTGAGTACATTGCTGCGGCAGAAGCTGCCAAAGAAGTTGTCTGGATACAACAGTTCTTAAGTGAACTAGGGGTAGTTCCGAGTGCCAGTAGTCCAATAAAGTTGTATTTTGATAATACTGGTGCGGTTGCGCAAGCTAAGGAACCGAGATCCAATAACAGAAACAAGCATGTACCGAGGCGTTATCACTTGATAAGAGAGACAATTGCAAGAACGTGTCCCCACGGAGGATAACCTGGCTGATCCTTTCACCAAGGCTTTGAGTGTTCATGTACACACTAGACATTTGATGGTCTAGAGGTTAGACATGAAGGTGATTGGCTCTAGTTCAAGTGGGAGATTGTTAGTGTTAGTGTCCTAGAGACAATCCATTGTAAGAACATAATACTCAGATAATATTCAGTATTGGTTTAATATTATTATTTGTTTAATATTAAATGTATGGCGTTATACTCATTAGAATATTATGTTTGATTGTTTGCATTTATTCTTATATGTGTTTCCTTGAATCACTGCTGTCATTGGGTGAGTGAAAACTCAGATGACTTAAGCATGATTCTTAAATAGCCCCAAACGAGGATCATCAAGAAAGGGATATTGATGATGCAATGCAGATTGGTATGCGATCTGCATCATACTCTTAGAGAGTGTAGTAAGATCTCACTTACTACGAGATACTACGTATCTCATGATGGATGCACAAATACCTTAGAGGGTATTGGTATACCCATCCGAGAAACCGTTTGATGTAGTTCCACTATATGTCTCTACAGGTGTCTCGGTTAGTGGGAGCGATGCGATACTCCTTTAACTTGAGGTCAATACGCACGATATGTGTGGAGTGATGAACTTTGACCATGACCGACGCTTGCACCCGTCTATGGGTAGATATGGCTTGGATTGGGTTCATCACGAAGTGCATGTGCGTGGTAGTTGAACCAAGAAAAGGATTCATTCCTCAAAGTGGATTTAGAGAGAATACTCATCTTCTCATCATAATTGGATCTAATTCATTGGCCAATGCACGTCAACTTAGACTTTGTGACTAAGTGTGACATTAATGATCAATTAGTAATTTGAGATAAATTGATTTAGTTATTTGAATAGGCACTTCATCATGTTCAAGACTAATCGAGTATTGAATGAATGGAGGAAATCGCAATTGCCCACGTTACACTTACAGGTAGTTGCATGTTTCTCGCAACGTACCTCATATATTGAGAATGTCTGATTTATTGACTAGGGTTCAATTAAGACCGTTAGTTTGACTAATCGCTCAATATATGAGGGCCTATGGGTCACACAACAATTAGTTCCCTTTTACGGATTATAGTTGGTTGATTAAATGTTAAATTGGATTTAATATTTAATTTATGGAGAAGAATTCAATAATAGATTAATTTGGAATTAATTATTATTAATTATTTAATTGAATTTGATTTAATTAAATAAGAATTCCCAATAATTATATTTGGAATATAATTATAGGATTTAATGTATATGGAAATAAATCGTAGAGATTTTCATATAAGGCATTTAAATCCGTAGAGATTTATATTTAGGGAATTAAATTAAAGGAATTAATTTAATTCAAGATTAGGGTTTTTATTTCCCTAATTGGGCTAGCTTAAGATTTAAGTTGGACCTCCCCTATATATACAGACTCTTGGGAATTCACAAACAACGTAACTTTATATTCTCTCCATAAGATCTAAAGTTTGGATTTTCCTAGCTGATTCAACTTGTCAGAGCTCAGGCTCTTGTTTAATTGCATACAAAATTGGTTTTATTTTTAAAATTAAAATTTTATTTACGAAACCGGGTGTGGCTGCCTTTTGTTTGACAAAACCGCACCCTTTTTTTTTGTTTTGACTCCTTGGCTCGCCTTCTCCAACAAAAACCTAGGGTTTTTTGGTTTGTATCGCCGCCTCGATCCCTTCCATCTCGCTGGCTGCTCGCTGGTATCCGCGATGCCGCTCGATTCGGCGGCTTTATGTTGTGACTCGCGGTGCTCGTGCAAAGCCGTGGCATCGTGCGTGATGCGAATTAGATTCGCCTCGTTGTCCCTCTGTTAGGAAATTTAGTTTTGATGAAAGTTCCAAAAACACATGTAATAGGACCAGTCAGACCTGTTAGCTGACTGATGTTTATATTACCGCTATAGGAGACCAGTTGATAATGATTGTATAGAACAACTGATGTAATAGATAGGTCACATATTGAGGGGGAACTCAATATGTATAGGTCAGATCTGAAGATTCAGAAGACAGCTGATATCCGACAGGCCAGAATGCAAAACCAGAACGGAAGATCAGATCGATCTGATCTAGTCAGATAACTCAACTGAAGTCATGAAGCTCAAACTTAGAATACTCAAAGATCAGATGACTTCCAGAAGATCAGACCAGAAGACCTACATCAGCCGGAGTCTGCCAGTTGAAGCTAAGTCAACAGGCGCCAGAAGACTCTATCAGGTAGACTGATCAGTCCTGACTGATCAGGTCAGCTCACTAAGTGAAAACTGATGTTTCACTTGATCATACGTCGATGATCTGAACAGAAAGAATGTCAACCTTAGTTGGAAGAACAACACTGCAAAGTAAGTCTTCCATCCAATAAGGAAGAGAAACGTATGAACGAAGCTGATACTCGCGGGATTCGATGATGCTCTCTCCAACGGCTACAAAATACATATTCACGCTTTCGGCCATGCCGTTCCTGAAGCACGTCACATCAAGCCTGCAAGTCTACCAAAAATAGCTTGAAATTCAAATTGCTCTCCAACGGCTCTTTGATTTCAAGGTCTATAAATATGGGATCACACTTCAGAGTGTAAACACGGAAATTATGCACGGAAAAGCTTGACAAAACAAAAATACTCAGATTTCCGCACGAAGAACACAAACAAGAAGCTTATTTTTCTATAGTGTTCATCCCATAAGTTCTTAGCATAGAAATCTTTTCATCTAGCTGTTAGGCTGCTTATACGCAAGAAAAGATTTCATAGTTGGAACTAAAACAATCTTACCCAAACCCCAAGTTAGGATAAGTTGTTTAGCAAGATTTCAGTCTAGGGTTTCTAGTACTGATTTCTGGGATCGGTTGAGTGAGAACTCTTAAAACATCTGTTGGTGTACTGTGTTGGACTAACACACAAAACTAAGTCCAGTCGGTTAAGTCGGTTAAGTTGGTTAAGTTGGTGCCCCTTGTTATAGGGAAGAGTGGACGTAGGACTGGTTTGTCCGAACCACTATAAATCTTGTGTGCCTTTACTGCTTTGATTAACTGTTCTCACATCGCACAACTTTAAAGCGCATTATTCTAAGTTAAGATCAGATAGCACCAAGCTTCTGATCTGATCGGACTTGATATTTCTGTCAACTGATTAAAAGATAAAACTTGGAATCTGATTTATCAAAACTGGTTTTTCACACGGGTAAAACTTAAGCTTCCGCACACATCAGTTAAACTGATAGTTACCGAACTGATCTGCCTACAGGCGATCAGTAAGTTGGTTATCAGTCCGAACTGATTCTCTCGCACTCTGATCAGGCTAACTGCCCTCACACCTGATCTGCACAAAAAGTTTTTCAGAAGTCTATTCACCCCTCCCCTCTAGACTTCTGCCCTCACTAAACCCGTTCGGGACCTACACCCTCGCCTCACGAATCTGTGCGACTCGCTCGCATCCCTTTCCGTCGTCGCACCTGTTTCTCCGTTCGATTCACTTGACCACCATCTCGATTCCTCGAAAGTCGCAACCGTGCGCTCATTGACTGGTTCGGACGATGGAAGTGCGTCGCGATTCCCGTCGATATTTTATTTGGGTCAGCCCGTTTTGAAATTTGGGGTGAGTTGCATGGTGTGCCAGCGGTTTGACCTGGTTAGCACACCTAACCTGTTACGATTGGGTCACATCTTTGCATTCGTGCCCTTCTGACCCTTTCGTGATGGTTGCGAATCGCCCTCATGCGCCTAGCGGCGGGGGCGACTCACCCGCGCCCGTTAATGCCCTATTTCGATCTGCCCCTTTTACTGGTTTCGATCGAGTTCCATGAAATTCCAGTTTCTGGGTTCTCAATGTATTGCTTATTTCGTTCGATTTCGTTCTCTCGGGGTTCGATTTCGATTGTTACAGTTGAACAAATTTGATGAATTGATTGAATTAATTCTGAAATTGCTAATGATTCGGGTTGGTATTTGGAAACGGTTGTCCCAAAATACAGATTGGATGTTGTCAGATTTTGGGCGGTGATGGCGGAGGGCTATTCTGCAAATCGATTTTTGGAATAGGCCCTACAGTGATATTTTGAAAATTGCATCTGAGCCCCTAACAACAAAACAAATTAAAATTATGACCTTAAAATTAATTTGATTAATTTAATAAGATTAAAAGTTGGACTTTTAATAATAATAATTAATTTGATTAATTATTAACTTTTAATAATTTAAAATCGAATTTAAATTGGATTTTAAAATTCGGTTTAAGAGGAATTATTAAATCCCACTTATTTAACTTGTTTATTATTTAAATTCGTTTATACTTTTACGTCCGCGTTATAATTGTTTGGGTAGGCGGCACCCAATAATTATCGGACCGTATTTATTGTTTGGGTAGACGGCGCCCACATAAGTGTTAGTCCGTGTAATGTCATGTTTGGGTAGGCGGCGCCCAATAATTGCTCAATGTGATATAGATTAACATGTTGGATCTCGATTAAGCAATTAATACCCCGCCTTTAAAATGTTCCTCACTAAAATATGGTTTTTTCATTGAATTGAAACGATGTCTTCCATCGAAATTAAAAGTAAACCGGGGATTTCGTTCCAATGGATATTTAAGACCAAAGTCTTTTGCTCGGATCTACATTCAATGGGACTTTTATAGGGACACGCAGTGTCCCGCTTGATGGTTGTAAACCAACTTTACTTTGTTTATTCAGCCAAAGCTGGGAAACGAAAGCTAAGGGACATCCGATTAAACTAGGTTTAATCAACTAGGAATTTCAAATTTTGCAACTGATTTGGAGACCTACCAGTTCTGCTATCATAGTATTCAGCCAAAGCTGGGATTATGATAGTAGGAATGTGGATCCTAGTCCATTATGATTTATATTGGATATAAATTTGTATTCTTCCGACGAGGTGGTTGAATATGTGAAAATAATGGAGACAAAATAAATTGAAAGGCTATTTTATTTTGATTGCTGAATATTGATCATAGAAATTATGTGTTTTTAATTCCCGTTTTATTTTATTTCTCTAGGATTGTTGAAATGAATAACTTATCATTGAGATGTGTTTTGGAAACAAACAAATTGGCCAGGCCAAAATTTCTGGACTGGCACCGAAACATGTGTTTAGTGCTAAGGTAAGAAAAGATTGAGTACGTGTTGGACACATCTATCCCGGTTACCCTTAAAGCTGGTACTCTGAGGCAGCCACATTTGACGTAGCAGCTCAGAAGAAGCATCAAAAGGATGCTTCCCAGACTCAGTGTGTGATGTATCTCGGCATGACTCCCGATATGCTTAAGGCAACATGAGGAAATGGGTATCTTCTAAATGCTCAAGCATCTGAAGGATCTCTTTGATTCTAAATCTCATTCTGAGATTTATGAAGTGATGAGAGATCTGTTCAGATGTCGGTTAGCTAAAGGAGAGAAGATTTCACCTCATATGCTTAAGATGATAGGCCTAATTGATAAACTTGGTAATTTAGGCTTTGATCTAAAAGACCAACGTTTTCATTTATGCTATCCTCCAGTCGCTCTCGGATTCATATTTTAGCTTCATTGTAAACTATAATATGAATAAGACGGAATCGACTTTGCCCGAGCTGCATAACATGCTAAAGACCTTTGAGTCTTCCACTGCTAAGGAAAAGCCCGTGCTCATGGTGAGTGCTTCTACTTCTTCTGCTCCGAAAGGGAAGAAGAAGCGAAGGGGCAAGGCAAAGAAAGGCTCTAAGCCGAACTTCCTTAAGCCCAAAGGTGGAATTCAAAAGAAGGAGATGGTGGACAAGGATGTATGCCTCCACTGCAAGCAGAAGGGGCATTGGAAGAAGGACTATATGGTTCTAGGAGCTGAAAAGAAGACACAAGGTGTCACAGCCACTGGAACATGTATGTTTGTTATTGAGATAAACATGTCCACAAATTATACTAACTGCTGGGTATTGGATACATGTTGTGGCTCACACATTTGGACTAATGTTCAGGGTCTCAAGCATAGCAGGGCAGTTATGCCGGGTGAAGTTGCCCTACATGTTGGGAATGGAGCAAGGGTTGTTGCTGAACGTGTTGGCATTTATGTTTTAAACTTACCCTCTGGTTTTAGACTTGAACTGAATAATTGTTATTTCGTTCCTTCTATTACTCGCAACATTATTTTTATTCCTATGTTAGACATTGAAGGGTTTTCCTTATATTTTGCAAACAATAATTGTTATTTTTCGCTTAATGGTGATGTTTATGGAAATGCACCTTTATCGAATGATTTATATTTGTTGCATTGTGGACATAATATTCTTAATATATAAAACAAATGACTCAAACTTAGTAATCATGAAAACCCAACTTACTTGTGGCATTGTAGGCTTGGTCATATAAATGAGAATAGGATCGCAAGGTTAAGGAAGTTAGACTACTTAACCCCATTCGACTTTGAGTCCTATGGAAACTGCGAATCCTGTCTCAAGGATAAAATGACCAACAAACCATTTTCTGGGAAAGGGGTTCGTGCCAAAGAAGTTCTAGAGTTGATCCACAGTGATGTCTATGGACCATTGTCCACTCTAGCTAGGTATCACTTCGCCTACTTCATCACTTTTACTGACGATTTCTCAAGATATGGATACGTGTATCTTATGAAACACAAATCTGAATCTTTTGAGAAATTCAAGGAGTTCAAAGTGAAGTAGAGAAGCAGCTTGGTAAGAGTATAAAAACTCTTCCATCGGATCGAGGAGGTGAATACCTTAGCCACGAGTTCATGGATTACTTGAAATTACATGGAATCTGTTGGGATATTTTAGTTTTGATTAATTATGCCAAAATATTATCAACTTGTGTTATTTAAGATAATCTACAGATAACAAGTTGAGGGGAACGAGAGAACAAATTGAGGGGGAACTCACGAAATCAGATGAAGATGATCGAGATCAGATGAGGCTGCAGACGAGGCTGATCAAGATCAGATGAGTATGATGAGTTCCGAGTAAACTGATGAGCTGAACAAGAAGAAACATGCTGATTTTTGATGAAGAAATCTCGATCAAGGTCGATCAAAGCGTAAAGATAAGGTGATCTGATCCGAATCGATTGGCAAAGCCCGAATCGGATCGGAAGCAATCTAATGATCGGACCAGGTAATAATGATCGAAACCAGATAAAGATCGATATCAGATCAGATCGATCATCAGGCAGATCGATCAATTTGTCGCGAGGTAAAGAATCAAGATATCTGATCAGATCGATATGTCGATAAGAATCAGATCACCAGACAGATCAGATCAATTTATCCAGGAAACAGATCGATCTGTTATCAAGTGATCTGATTCGATGATCCAGGATGCGATCTGCGAGAATCGAAGCGATGAACAAGAATTCGGGGGCGGTGATCAAATCCAGATTAGACACACAAAAGCGGTGATCAATAAGAAGATAACAACATATATGGATGTGACATAAAGCCGCAAACAACAAAGGCAAAAAAGGACAAAGAAAAGTTTGGAAGATTATTAGTATGGATTTGAATATTACTCTCCAGCGGTAATATTCAAATCCACACTATAAATACATTGCACTAGCTTCAAAAAGAAGAAAATGGAGGATCCGCAAAGTGAAATTAAAAGCCAAATATTCAAGCAACTCCATTCAAGAACACAGAGCATTACATATCCAAATTTACCCAAGAGTGTTCTTCATTGTATCTAGCAAAAATGCCATATCCTAAGCTTAGAGAGATTTTCCCATCCTTAGCATTGAGGCTAAACAAATGTAAGGGAAAATCTCACCCTAGTTGAAACCAAACAAACCTTACCAAAATCGGTTTGATAGGTTAAGTTTGTAGGTGAGTGGGAACTCGATAAACATCTAAGCAATCCCGAAAGGAGGGTAGGCAATCCCGTGAGGGTGATAAGTCCCGTTTGAGTGAGAACTTCATTAAACATCTATAAGCGATCCCGTGAGGGTGATAAGTCCCTGTTTGAGTGTGAACTCGGTAAACATTTGTTGGGTGTTGGACTAACACGGTAAACTAAGTCCAGTTTGGTTAAGTCGATTGCCCCCATGAAGGAAGAGTGGATGTAGGGACGAGTTGTCCGAACCACTATAAAATTGTGTGTTCTTTATTGCTTTATGTTATTACTTGCCTTATGCATTCGATTATAAGCAAAACACACATCGTTCTTAAAGCAAAAAAAAAAAAAAATGGAATCACTCTGCCTCACCCCCTATTTTATATGCATTACATGGTATTTTTCGCGTTCTTGGGTTTTCAAATCGGGACCATCAATTGGTATCGAGCGGGTTGTTCAAAAGGTCCTTTGTTTTTCAATGTGGATTTTAACCGATACCATCAATTGGTATCAGAGCAGGAGTTCAAACGTTCACAACTTTTCAAAGTGACCACCTGAACTGATCTTTTAAAACAAAAACCCGATCTCTGTAAAAGTGCATATATTTTAATGTTTTGGCGTCATTATCAAAAAGGGGGAAATTGTTGGGATATTTTAGTTTTGATTAATTATGCCAAAATATTATCAACTTGTGTTATTTAAGATAATCTACAAGATAACAAGTTGAGGGGGAACGAGAGACAAATTGAGGGGGAACTCACGAAATCAGATGAAGATGATCGAGATCGACGAGGTCATGAGAGCGAAGGCCGATCAAGATCGAATAAAGTAGGATGAGTTCGAAATGTGATGAAATTTGAACAAGAAGAAACATGCTGATTTTTGAAGAAGAAAATGTTGATCACGATCGCGTCTGATAAAGGTGATCTGATCTTGTCTAACATCTTTGAGCGTCTCTGCGATCCGAATCGTCTGCGATCGGAGGCGATCTCTTTGTCGAAACGGATCGATTCGGTATCTTGATATCAGATCACCATGCAAGATCAGATCAAATTATCTTGAATCGGATCAACTGTGGCAGATCTTGAATCCAATCAATTGATCACGATGTGAATAAAGAATAGATCGATATGATCAAGGTAGATGAATCAGGAGATTTATCTTTGAGCAGAATCAGATCTGTTATCTTTGGCCGAATCGATTCGATCACGATCCAGATCTGAAGGCGAGAATCGAAGCGATGAAGCGATGAATTGGCGGTGATTAGATCCGTTAGACACACAAAAGCAGCTGATCAATAAGAAGATAACAACATATATGGATGTGACATAAAGCTGCAAACAACAGTGCAAAAGGACAATGAAAAGCTGGAAGATTATTAGTATGGATTTGAATATTACTCTCCAACGGTAATATTCAAATCCACACTATAAATACATTGCACTAGCTTCAAAAGAAGAAAATGGAGGATCTGCAAAGTGAAATTAAAAGCCAAATATTCAAGCAACTCCATTCAAGAACACAGAGCATTACATATCCAAATTTACCCAAGAGTGTTCTTCATTGTATCTAAGCAAAAATGCCATATCCTAAGCTTAGAGAGATTTTCCCATCCTTAGCATTGAGGCTAAACAAATGTAAGGGAAAATCTCACCCTAGTTGGAAACCAAACAAACCTTACCAAAATCAGTTTGATAGGTTAAGTTTGTAGGTGAGTGGGAACTCGATAAACATCTAAGCAATCCCGAAAGGGAGGGTAGGCAATCCCGTGAGGGTGATAAGTCCCGTTTGAGTGAGAACTCGGTAAACATCTATAGGCGATCCCGTGAGGGTGATAAGTCCCGTTTGAGTGTGAACTCGGTAAACATCTGTTGGGTGTTGGACTAACACGGTAAACTAAGTCCAGTTGGTTAAGTCGGTGCCCCATGAAGGGAAGAGTGGATGTAGGACGAGTTGTCCGAACCACTATAAAATTGTGTGTTCTTTACTGCTTTATGTTATTACTTGCCTTATGCATTCGATTATAAGCAAAACACACATCGTTCTTAAAAGCAAAAAAAAAAAAAAATTGGAATCACTCTGCCCTCACCCCTATTTTATATGCATTACATGGTATTTTTCGCGTTCTTGGGTTTTCAAATCGGGACCATCAGAATCCAATCTCAATGGACTCCTCCCGGAACACCACAAATGAAAGTAGTATCCGAGAGGAGAAACCGAACCTTGTTAGACATGGTAAGGTCCATGATGAGCTTTTCTTCTCTCCCTCCATTCTTATGGGGATACGCGTTACAAACCTTAATTTACATTCTGAATAGGATTCCATCTAAATCAGTTGAGCATACACCATATGAACTATGGTGTGGCAAGAAGTCAACTTTTTCACATATCAAAACATGGGGTTGCCCGGCGATTGTGAAAAGGATGATCACTGATAAGTTGGAATCCAAAGGTGAAAAGGGTTATTTTGTGGGATATCCTAAGGAAACTAAAGGATATTACTTCTATCTACCGGAGAAACAATCAATGATTGTTTCTAGGCAGGCCAGGCTCCTCGAAGAAGATTTTGTCTTCAAGGACCATGGCCGTAAGAAGATAGAACTTGAAAAAATTCAAGAACCACAAGATAACCAAGAGACTGATACCTTGCCAAAGAAACGTGACAAGGAATCAGTGGGAGCATTTAGCAACTCACATGGTGGAAGTTTATCACTTAGTGATCCTCTTTCAGCCAGTGGGTAATTTGAGTTGCATTGCCTTCGCAACAAACTCCAAGTTGGCTGAATGAGAACAGCATTGTTCAAACTTCTGCCCAAGAGGCATCAGAAAGTGTTGCTCTTGAGGACTCTCCGGACATTGATGAAATCGATGCACCACAAAATTTTCACGATAAGAATGTACAGCCTGCATAACCACAGCTCCGTAAGTCCACTAGGATTCATAATCTGCCCACTAGATATTATGGTTTCCTCGTAGAGGAACATGATGATGTAGAGATCCCGGATAAAGACGATCCTAGAACTTAAACTGAGGTAACATTAGATGTTTATCGTAAACGCAGTGGGAGAAATATTATTTTCATAGTTGTGTATGTCGATGACATACTAATTATGGGAAACAACATTCCTCTTATGCAGTCGGTTAAAGATTGGCTATCAAGGACCTTCATGATGAAGGACCTTGGTGAGGTATGCTACATCTTGGGGATCAAGATCCACAGGGATAGATCCAAGAAGATGTTGGGATTGTCACAGTCAACCTACGTAGATAAAGTACTAAAGTGATTTGGGATGGAGAACTCTAAGAGAGGTTCTCTACCGGCATGTCATGGGATAAAGCAATCTAAGAAGGATTGTCCTTCCACAGAAGCTGATATCCGGCTCATGAAGGATATATCATATGCATCTGCAATTGGCTCCATCATGTACACCATGACTTGCACAAGGCCAGATGTGGCCTTCGCTGTTAACACTACTGGTAGATACCAACAGAATCTAGGTGAACCTCACTGGATTGCTGTCAAGAACATTCTTAAGTACCATAGACGTACTAAAGACTGTTTCTTGGTCTACGGAGGACAGTCAGAGCTAGTTGCAACTGGCTATGCTGATGCAAGTTTCCAATCCGACTGTGATGATTACAAGTCACAGTCGGGCTATGTTTACGTTCTCAATAGTGGGGCGGTTAGTTGGAATAGTTCCAAGCAAGAGACTACCGCAGACTCAACAACTGAAGCTGAGTACATTGCTGCGGCAGAAGCTGCCAAAGAAGTTGTCAAGATAAAACAGTTCTTAAGTGAACTAGGGGTAGTTCCGAGTGCCAGTAGTCCAATAAAGTTGTATTGTGACAATACTGGTGCGGTTGCGCAAGCTAAGGAACCGAGATCCAATAACAGAAACAAGCATGTACCTAGGCGTTATCACTTGATAAGAGAGATAATTGCTAGAGGAGAAATAGAGTTAGAACGTGTCCCCACGGATGATAACCTGGTTGATCCTTTCACCAAGGCTTTGAGTGTTCATGTACACACTAGACATTTTGATGGTCTAGGGGTTAGACATGTAGGTGATTGGCTCTAGTTCAAGTGGGAGATTGTTAGTGTTAGTGTCATAGAGACAATCCATTGTAAGGACATAATACTCAGATAATATTCAGTATTGGTTTAATATTATTATTGGTTTAATATTAAATGTATGGCGTTATACTCATTAGAATATTATGTTTGATTGTTTTCATTTATTCTTATATGTGTTCCCTTGAATCACTACTGTCATTGGGTGAGTGAGAACTCAGATGACTTAAGCATGATTCTTAAATAGCCCTAATCGAGGATCATCAAGAAAGGGATATTGATGATGCAATGGAGATTGGTGTGCGATCTGCATCATACTCTTAGAGAGTGTAGTAAGATCTCACTTACTGCGAGATACTAGGTATCTCATGATGGATGCACAAATACCTTAGAGGGTATTGGTATACCCATCCGAGAAATCGTTTGATGTAGTTCCACTATATGTGTCTACGGGTGTCTCGGTTAGTGGGAGCGATGTGATACTCCTTTGACTTGAGGTCAATACGCACGACATGTGTGGAGTGATGAACTTTGACCATGACCGACGCTTGCACCCGTCTATGGGTAGATATGACTTGGATTGGGTTCATCACGAAGTGCATTGCGTGGTAGTTGAACCAAGAAAATGATTCATTCCTCAAAGTGGATTTAGATAGAATACTCATCTTCTCATCATAATTGAATCTAAGTCATTGGCCAATGCACGTCAACTTAGACTTTGTGACTAAGTGTGACATTAATGATCAATTAGTGATTTGAGATAAATTGATTTAGTTATTTGAATAGGCACTTCATCATGTTCAAGACTAATCGAATATTCGTGAATGAAATGAGGAAATCGCAATTGTCCACGTTACACTTACAGGTAGTTGCATGTTTCTCGCAACGTACCTCATATATTGAGAATGTCTGATTTATTGACTAGGGTTCAATTAATACCGTTAGTTTGACTAATCACTCGATATATGAGGGCCTATGGGTCACACAACAAGTAGTTCCCTTTTACGGATTATAGTTGGTTGATTAAATGTTAAATTGGATTTAATATTTAATTTATGGAGAAGAAATTAATAATAGATTAATTTAGAATTAATTATTATTAATATTATTTAATTGAATTTGATTTAATTAAATAAGAATTCCCAATAATTATATTTGGAATATAATTATAGGATTTAATGTATATGAAAATAAATCGTAGAGATTTTCATATAAGGCATTTAAATCCGTAGAGATTTATATTTAGGGAATTAAATTAAAGGAATTAATTTAATTCAAGATTAGGGTTTTTATTTCCCTAGTTGGGCTAGCTTAAGATTTAAGCTGGGTCTCCCCTATATATACAGACTCTTGGGAATTCACAAACAACGTAACTTCATATTCTCTCCATAAGATCTAAAGTTTGGATTTTCCTAGCTAATTCAACTTGGGATTCAACAATGGCAAATTCGTGCAGATCCGTTCTTGGGGATTACGTGGATACCATAGTTGAGGAATCTGCTCTACAGTTATTGCAAGATTTCTTGTTATGATTACTGTAATCCTTTTGTGCAATTAATTGTTCGTTGTTGGTGAACTTCAATTTCCGCTGCGCATGTATTACGTGTTTACTTGCCTCCACAATCCAACATATACTGGTTTTGTAAGAGCGTCATGGAAGAAAACATTCTTAACGTCCAGCTGATGCAAGGGCCAACCTCAATTAACAGTCAAGGCCAGAACAATGCGGACCATTGCAACCTTTACAACAGGGTTGAAGGTATGAGAAAAATCAAAGTCAGGTACCTTTGTGAAACCCTGAGCAACTAGACGGGCTTTGTACCTTTCTATAGAGCCATCATAAAGTTATTTAGTATGGATCACCCATTTAGAGCCAATATTCTAATATGCTGGCCTGGGAACCAAATCTCAAGTGTTATTTGAGTGAAGAGCATCGAGTTCCTCAAGCATGGCTGCAAGCCAGTGAGGATGTTTTGCTGCAGATTTGAACCCCTTAGGTTCTGTAGAGACTGGAAGATCAGAAAGTAAACCTGTAGTAGCTATATCAACCATATTGTTGGTCCCAAAAAATAATTTAATTTTATGAAAAAGTGGAGGGGGAGAAATGGTGATTTTAAAAATTTTCTTTTAAACGATGTGTTTTGCTTATAACCAAATGCATGTGACAAGTAAGAACATAAAGCAATAAAGAACACAACAAAGTATAGTGGTTCGGAGACTCAAGCTCCTACGTCTACTCTCCCATATCCGTAGGGAAATTCCTTCAACTCACTCGACTAGTTTATTGTGTTAGTCAACACAGTACAATCAGATATTTATAGAGCTCTCACTCAAACGGGACTTATCACCCTCCACGGGATTGCCTACAGGTGTTTAATGAGTTCTCACTCAACTGGACTTATCACCCTCACGGGTTCGCCTCTGGACTTATCACCCTCCATGGGATTGCCTCTACACTGGACTTATCTCCCTCCACGGGATTGCCTCTGGACTTATCACCCTCCACGGGATTGCCTCTTCAACTACCTCACTTCACCACTAATTCTCTCTCAAGAATGGGGTTTGGGTTTGGTGTTGTCTCCAACTAGGTTGAGATTTTCCCTTAGAATGGTTTAGCCTTGATGTTAAGGTTGGGAAAATCTATCTAAGCTTAGGATATATCATGTGTTCCTTATATTGGGTTTAGAACACTCTTGAATATATTTTGGATATCTACAGATTTGTGTTCTATGGTGGGAATGCTTGAGTATATGACTCTTAGCTCTATAGCAATTTTTTACACTTAAAATGATGGAAGAGCTTGTATTTATAGTGTGGATTTGAATGTTACCGTTGGAGAAAGTCACATTCAAATCCATATTCTGTAATTTCTGCGGCTTTTTGTTAGGCATTTTGACCACCTCTGATTGGTCCACGTCAGCTTTCAGCCTTCTGAACTCATCCTTCTGAACTCAGGCCATCTGACATTCAGCGGTCTTGGACTTCAGCCTTCTTCCATTCAGGCCACTTTTCCTCGGGCCTATTTTCCATTCAGGCCACTTGTCTTCAGGCCTATTTTCTCAGGAAACTTTAGATCAGTTCCCCCTCAACTTGTTACCTGTAGAAATGAACTTAAACAATACAAGTTGACAAATACAAAATTTTTTGGCATAAATAATCAAAATTAAAATATCCCAACACATATAAAGAGGTTTGAAGATGCCCGATTTTACCCGAGTCGTCATAGAATGAGATGGTTGAACCACCAGAGGAAAATAAACAGGTTCTGGTGCTTCAGGAGGGTGGTTTGCAACCGGATGAGATTCTTTAGCCGGAGAATGAGGAACTTCTTCAGCTGGAGCATGAGGTGGTGAGCCAGTTTCAACAACAACAAGAGTTTGTGTTGGAGGAATATCAACTTCTTCCTCTATAAGAACAGAAGGTGGCACATTTAGCGGCTAAGTAATATGACTTTCTTCCTGTGAACTTGGCATATGTAAGGAACCAGGTTCGAGAAATGTGGAGATATCAAGACTGGTAATATCAACACAATCTTTTGAATCAGAGAAATGAAACAATATCTTGTCAAATTGGGCATGTCTGTAAAAACTGGAAGCAACAGGATTGTAACATTGAAACCCTTTACGAGACGAACTGTACCCCAAGAAAATACAAGGTATACTCCGAGGAGCAAGTTTGTGTGATGCATAGTCACATAAATAAGGGTAGACTCGACAGCTGAACGATTTAAAATTCGCATAATTAGGCGAGTTTCCAAATAAAACCTCAAATGGAGTCTAATTCTGTAAAACAGGAGTCGGGAGCCGATTAATGATATAAACGGTTGTAGAGAAAGCTTCGAGCCAAAAGGGAGCCAGAATAGAGACATGAAACATTAAGGATAAGTTCGTCTCTGTAATGTGGCGATGTTTGCGTTTGACCCACCATTATGTTGAGGTATATACGAACAAGAAATACGATGATGTATTCCTTTTAAGATAAGAAATTCATGAGCACGAGCATTGATAAACTCAATGCCAACATCACTCTATAACACCTTAACAGAACTGGAGAATTGATTACACACAAATGTATGAAAACTGACAAATTTTTCATAAAAATCAAACTTAACCTTCAGCGGATATAACCACATAACACGAGGATAGTCATCAACAAAAATAAAAATACCCTCTCAATTCATTGTATTTATAGTCACCGAAAATATTAGAAAATCTCATGACTTGGTAATGCCTCTAAATGTAGTCATTACTGACTAATTGAGTTAATAAATATATGTTACTTATTTTTCATTTATATAAATTTCTCCATAATTTCAGTTAAATTCCTAGCAGTTCTATGTTATTGTAATAATAAGTTTGTGTCACTATAAGGACAACATGTTATTTGTCCTTATATATTTTGTAAGGTGGCATTTTTTAATTCTACGGTGTAGTCTAGTGGTTTGGGGGTTTTTTGTTAAGGCAGTTGGTCATAATATGATAAGTGTGCATAATATATTTTATCCTCAAATTTTGTGTGTGTTACTACATGAATAAAAAGTGTGATACTCATAAACACAAAATGTGTTACTCCATGCCCAAAAAATAATTTTGTAGCTATATTTTTATTCCATTTTTTATTTTACACTGTTTTCTTCTTTTTCCACATTTATTTTTGTGTTACTTCATGAAATAAAAAATTAATAATCAAACATGAAAATGTGTTACTACATGAACAAAAGTCAATTTTGTTATTGCTCTTTTATGCTAATTTTCTCTTTTTAGCAAATGTGCTACTTCATGAACAAATATGTTACTACATAAACAAAAGTAATACATATTTTCCCTTTTCAGTAACACATATTTGTTCTTATAGTAACACAGGTAAAGTATTGAAAATTTTGTTACTATATTGTTGGGAAATTTAGAGTTTTGATATAAGTTCTAAAACACATGTAATAGGACCAGTCAGACCTGTTAGCTGACTGATGTTTTTATTACCAGTTATAAAATACCAGTTGATAATTATTGTATAGAACAACTGATGTAGAAGATAGGTCACATATTGAGGGGGAACCTCAATATGTATAGGTCAGATCTGAAGATCTAAAGAACAGCTGATATCCGACAGGCCAGAAGGCAAGAGAAGGTCAGAAGATCAGATCGATCTGATAAAGTCAGATATCTCAGCTGAAGTCATGAAGCTCAAATTCAGAAGACTTGAAGATCAGATGACTTCCAGAAGATCAGACCAGAAGACCTACATCAGCCGAGTCTTCTAGTTGAAGCTAAGACAACTGGCACCAGAAGACTCTATCAGGTAGACTGATCAGTTTTGACTGATCATGTCAGCTCACCAAGTGAAAACTGATGTTTCACCAAATCATACGTCTATGATCTGAACAAGAAGAATGTCAAGCTTAGTTGGTAGAACAACACTGAAAAGTGCATCTGTTAACCAATAAGAACAAGACACGTATGATCGGAGCCGGCAATTACGGGATTTGGTGCTGCTTTCTCTAACGGCTATAAAAGACACTATTTACGCTTTCGGCCATGCCGTTCCTGAAGCACGTCACATCAATCCTGCAAGTCTACCAAATATAGCCTGGAATTCAAATTGCTCTCCAACGGCTCTTTGATTTCGAGGTCTATAAATATGGGATTACACTTCAGAGTGAAGACACGGAAACTATCAAGAAGCTCAAACTATAATCAGATTTCCGCACGAAGAACACGAACTTGAAGATTACTTTCTAAGTGTTCATCCCATAAGTTCTTACCATAGAAATCTTTTCATCTAGCTGATAGGCTACTTAAAAACTAGAAAAGATTTCAAAGTTGGAACCAAAACAATCTTACCCAAACCCAAAGTTAGGTTAAGTTGTTTAGCAAGATTTCAGACTAGGGTTTCTAGTTCTGATTTCTGGGATCGGTTGAGTGAGAACTCTTTAAATATCTGTTGGTGTACTGTGTTGGACTAACACAAAAATCTAAGTCCAGTTGGTTTAGTTGGTGCCCCTTGTGATAGGGAAGAGTGGACGTAGGACTGGTTTGTCCGAACCACTATAAATCTTGTGTGCTTTTACCTGCTTTGATTAACTGCTTTACACAATCACACTCAACTTATTTAAAGCTGCATACATATTCTAAGTTAAGATCAGCTAGCACCAAGCTTCTGATCTGATCACGTTTGACACTTTAGTCAACTGGTTGAAAGACTGACTTTGGAATCTGATTTATTAAAACTGGTTTTTCACACGGGTAAAACTTAGCTTCCGCACAATCAGTTAAACTGATAGATACCGAACTGATCTGCCTTCAGGCGATTAGTAAGTTAGATATCAGTCTAAACTGATTCACTTGCACTCTGATCAGGCTATCTGCTTTCACACCTGATCTGCACAAAAAGTTTTCAGAAGTCTATTCACCCCTCCCCTCTAGACTTTTGCCCTCACAAAATCCATTCGGGACCTACAAGTGGTATCAGAGCGGTGGTTCTACTGACCATTGGCTTTGAGTATCATCGATTCTTGAGGAAGAATCTTTGTGGTCATTTGAACAAATCTTGAAAAACCGTTTTTAAAACTCATTCGTTTTTCCAAAATCACTCAGCATGGATAATACCTCTGGTATATATCATGATCTGCCGAAGTTCTCAATTGATGAGTATGCAGATTGGGCCATATATATGTGCAACCATCTAGGCTCGATAAGCGGCAGAATGATTGAAGTCATTGAAAGAGGACCCATCATCATATATCACGACAACCCTGCAGTTGGAGGAGATCCAGACTTTGCCACGGGAAGTCTTGTGCGAAAAAGCCCAGCCCTGATGGATGCAGAGGAAAGAAAGTTGTATACTCTAGATACAATCGCCAGGCATATAATCATGAAGACGATGGATAAAGTCACCAAGGAGAAGATTAAATATCTCAAAACTGCGAAAGCAATGTGGGATACTCTAGCTGAGATATGCGAAGGAAATGATCAGATCAAAGACAGCCGACTACAAGCCGAACTGGTGAAGTTCGAAAAACTGAAGATGCTGCCCAACAAGACCATCAACGAGCTCGATGGAAGGATTACTATGTCAGTGAATAAGCTACGAGAACTTGGTAGAGAGATGTCGGGACAAAGATATCAACTACAAGATCTTAAGATCTCTCACCAAGAATGGGACATGAAAGTCACGGTAATCAAGGATTGCCAAGACATTTCAAAGATGAAGCCGAGTAGCTTGTTCCTAAGCCTTAAAGCTCACGAGTTCGACTTAATCGAAAAGAGGACAAGCAGATGAAGGCGAGACGCTCACCGAAGCCTCAACGCCCAAATCGATTCGTTTTAAAGCAACTAGCAAAGCAGATCGAAGGCCACTGAACCTGTTGGAAACATAATAAGTCAGGCAGAACAGATCGCTCTGCTTACCAGGAAACTTGAAAAATCAAATATTCAACTTGGTAAGTATCGAAGATTCTATAAAGATTATCAACATAGCCGAGGAAGAGATAGGAGATCGCCTAACGGATCTCCGAAAAAGAACAGATCCGATGATCGAAGAGATCACATAGAAGAAAAGAAAAGAGATAATCGATCGATGAGAGAAGAGATAACATTTGGATGAAGGAGTTGATTACTATCGAAAGGAAAGTCACCGATAGATCATACAGATTTTAATGACTCACCTGGAAGAAAAGGTTCCGTGGATCATGGAGCGTGTTTCAACTGTGAGAAACCAGGTCACTACAGCGCAGATTGCCCAGACCTGACGCCAAAAGAAAGGGAAGAAAAGCGGAACAGAAGAGAGCAACGTTATAGGGACAGAAAAGCCATGGTCGCTGACACATCTGGAATTGATTATTCCTATCTGCCCTCTGAGGATTTCGGGTACTCATCAGAGAAGATTTGCCCGATAAGCGGTGTTGTTGACTTCTATGAGAATGAAGATCGATATTCTCTTGGATGACGATGAGATTCGGCCGATGGCCAAGGAGGACCAATCGAGGTAACCTCCAAACCTTCGCTTTATGTCCTTTCACACACCGCTATTATTAGCACACCCTTTGGAGAGATTGACCTTGACTCTACTCGAAAGCAATTGCTTGATGATCTCTCCAATGCAAGAGACACTTATGCTATAGTGGAAGCCGAGAATGGCAAGCTAAGGATCGTAAATAATCGGCTTGTTAAAAGAGAACGATCTCAAAAAAGCTCTCGAATCGAAATTCTTTAAAACCGCTTTCGAAGGTAACCGAGAACTTAACATTCGAAAGTTAAATCTTCGATGGAGAAGCAGATCAAAGATCGACTAGCAATCAACAAACAAACAAACAAGTGATGACTTCAAAATCCTTCAAGCTAAATTTGATGAGCTATTTCGACTACATGAGAGTCTAAAATCTTCTGAGGATAGTTTGCGCAAGAAAATAGAAGTTTTCACAAAATCATCTAAAACTGTTCAAGATATGAACACCTATTTTCGAACAACGACTAACAAGAAGGGACTTGGGTATGAGAACCCTTCCACATCCTCAAAATCCCCGTTTGTTTCACTTCAAAAAGGTGTAATCAAACGAGTTTCTGACAAAGATACACTAAAAGCTAAACTTGTATCTGATAAGGGAAAAAGACCTGTTGAGCAAGTAAGGCAGGTGCCTAATCAGAAAGGGAACAGAAATGGACCCCAACCGGTAAAGCTTCAGCCGAGGAATCAACAGAAGAACCCAGTTCTTCTGAAGAGATCTCAACCTGATCAACAGATTAGGTATCAGAAAAGACAACCTGTAAAAGGGAAGTCTAATCTGAGACCCAATCAAGGTCAGCTGCCGAATAAGCAAGTTATAGGTAAACTGCAAAAACCACCTATGTCAAAAAGATATAAATCTTTTGATGGTAGCAGTCGTACCTACCCCTATAATCAGAAACCTAGGGCTGCTGCACCTGAGCCACACTGGATGAAAAGAAGACAAACAACAAAGATAAATCACAAGTCTTCTAAGTCACCCAAGGTTCACACTAATAATCATACTAATCAGAAAGCATATAAAGAGACGTATGATTATGTTGATAGGTATGGGAGACAAATCAAGCCTTTTGATCTAACTGATCTCAATAGAAGTGCCCTGTTTGTATGGATCCCCAAAACCAACCCTAACCCCTCAGGACCCAATCCAAAAGGGGTACCTAAAGCCTGATCTGGTTGCAGGTTCGCGTGGGTCTGGCCAACAAAGGAGGTGTACAAGCAACTATCTGGTACATCGATAGTGGATGCTCAAGGCACATGACTGGAAGCAAACATCTCCTTAGCTCCTACATAGAACAAACGTGTACTCTTCGGTGATGATAACTTTGGTTTTACCAAAGGATTCAGAACCTTAGAGAATGATGATGTACAGGTCACTGGAGTCTCGTATGTCAAAGGTTTAAAGCATAACCCATTATCGGTTTCACAATTCTGCGACAATGGATTCAGTGTTGAGTTCTCGACTGATCAATGCACTATCAAAAATTGAGCCACTCAACAGATCTTGCTAACTGGTTCAAGGAAAGGGACGATCTACACAGCAGATTGGAACAGTTGCCCAAGAAATGCATGCCTGATTGTTAAGAGTTCCAAAAGTAGCAGTTGGCTCTGGCACAAAAGAATGAGCCATCTGAACTTTAAAACTCTTAATAAGATAGCAAGGATGTCTTTAGTGGAAGGACTTCCGAATGAGGTATTTTCTAAGGATCAGACATGTGTCGCATGTCAGAAGGGAAAACATGTCAAAGCTTCATTCAAGGAAATCCCTGGACCGGCATCCAGCAGAGTATTGCAGCTGCTTCATATGGACCTATTTGGACCGATTACACGATCGATCTCACGGACGACATAAATATACTCGGGTAATCGTGGATGACTATTCCAAGTTTACGGGTTATATTCTTACATAAGAAGAATGAGGCGACAACGAAGATACCCGAAATTTTTCAAGAGATTACAAAATGAGAAGGGTGTCGATGGTAGTAAAAATCGATCGGATAAAGGTACGAAATTTTCGAACTCTTTTATTCTTGTTTTTTTTGCTCTAAGTTTGTATCTGACATGAGACATCAAGCGCAAGAACGCCACAATGAATGGAGTAGCGAAGCGGAGAAACAGAACACTCAAAGAAGTTGCTCGCACGATGTTAGCTGAACATGCAATACCAAGCCGTTTCTGGGCAGAAGCTATCAATACTGCATGCCACACTCAGAACAAATGTCTTCTGACTAAGGCACACTACAAAACACCCTATGAACTGTGGAAGGGCAGAAAACCTCGTGTTTCTTACTTCCATGTTTTTGGGTGTAAGTGTTTCATACACAACAATGGGAAGAGTCAGTTGAAGACTTTTGAGGCCAAGTCAGATGAGGGTATATTCTTAGGATATTCCTCATCTAGCAAGGCTTTCAGGGTTTACAACAGGTGAACCTTAGTTGTGGAAGAAACACCCCATGTAGTCTTTGATGAAACATCTTCTGAACAAGAGAAATCTGCCTCATAACAAGAAGTACCAGATCAACCAGTACCTGATGCTCAGAAAATGGATCAGCTAACGATCAAGGAAAAGGGATCAGAACTCGTAACAGTATACATTCCAGATCTAGCTGATTCACCAGGTCAATCAGATCCTAAGGTAGAAAAAACTGTCGATGAAGAAGTTCGGTGCAAGTGAGATAAAGATATCAACCGAACCATCCGGTTCGGGGGAACACTGAAGTTCCCTTAAGTAAATCAGCACATGATGAGTCCAACATCAGCTGAGACATGTTCTTATCAAGTGGATCATAAATCTGCACCACTCCCAATCGCTAGTAATGAACCTTTATCAGAAATGGATGATGTTCTCCAAACCGACGCAAATCAGAACAGAAGGACCTGGATAACCAGTCATCCAACTGATCTGATCATCGGAGACCCATCTGATAGAGTTAAAACTAGACATCGATTGGTAAAAAGTGTCATGTATTCTTTGTTATCGTCTATGAAGGAACCAACAACGAAGAGAGGAAGCTCTACAAGGCCTTAAAAGTTGGATTCTAGCCATGCGAGGAGGAGTGGAGCAGTTCGAGAGAAATCAAGTTTGGGAGGCGGTGGACGAGACCAACTCATCAAGATGTAATTGGCACAAAGTGGGTTTTCAAGAAACGGGAGAGATGAGAAAAATGTCATAACGAGGGAATAAGGCAAGACTTGTTGCTAAGGGGTATTCACAATCGAAGGAATTGATTATGATGAGACCTTTGCACCGCCGTATTTCGCTTTTAGAAGCCATTCGGTCATTTTTTTCGCATATGCTTCCCACATAGGGTTCTTGTGTATCGAGATGGACATAAAGAGTGCATTCTTAAGCGGGGTACTAGCGAGAGGAAGTTTATGTCGAACAACCTCCGGAGCTTTGAAAAGGGCAACCAAGTGTACCGATTTAAGAAAAAAGTTCTTTATGGTTGAAACAAGCTCCTCGAGCTTGGTATGATACACTCTCTCGGTTCTTGATAGAGCGGTGGGTTCACTAAAGGAACAATGGGACAGAACCTTATTCGAGAATAAAAGATGGAGAAGATATTTCGATGGTTGATTTACGTGGGCGACATCATCTTGGATCTCCCAACAAGAGTCTATGTGAAAGATTCAAAAAAACCGATGCAAGGGAAGTTCGAGATGTCCATGATGGGGGCGATGATGAGTTACTTTACGGGTCTACAAGTTAAACAAAGTACGAAGGGATATTCATCTACCGTGCAAAGTACACTAGGAGTTTCTTGGCTAAGTTTGGAGTTCAAAACCTGTAGGAAGCGAAATTCCTATGTTATTTGGATTCAAGATGGATCGAGATGAGGATGGTCGAAAACCAATCGGAAAGAATATAGGGCTCTCATTGGATCTTTACTATACCGATCGCCAAAGGAGACCGGATATCACTTTTTGCAAGAGGTGTATGTGCGGATTTCGTGCAAATCAATGCAAAGCCACCTAGAAGCGACTAAGCGGATTCTTAAGTATCTGAAGGGGACGAAGAACCTTGGTTTATTTTACCCATCGATGATAATCTAGAGCTTAGTGGGTATTCTAATTACGATTATGGAGGTTGCAAAATTGATGAGGATGTCAACCTCGAGAACATGTCGGGTTTTTAGGAAGTAAACCGATCTCGTGGTTTTCAAAAGAAGACATCGGTTGCGACATCTCTACTTGAAGCGTAATATATGGGCTGCGAGGAAGTTGTTGCTCCCAATCGCTTCTCGCTTAGTCGGTGAGGATTATAACATTGTAGCTAAGAATGTACCTATATTCTCGTGACAAATAATAGTCTTATTGCAATCACTCGTAAATCTGTTCTACATACAAGATGCAAGCATGTGGATGTTAGACACCATTTTATAAGAGATCATGTTGAAAAGAAGAATATCGAGAATGGAAAAGATTCATATCGATATACGTAAAGTCGATATTCTAACCAAGCCACTAATTTGAGATCGATTGAGAGAATTATGCAATGAGCTAGGGCTTCGGATCTTGGAGAAAAAGCACCTAAAATGTTTGATGGGTGATCTCGTAACCCGGTGGTTAAGAGACTAACTAAAGTTAAGAGGAATCGATTGAGTTTGGTATCTCAACTGATCAGAAGATCAGTCAAGGAACTGATATGAGAAGGCGATCAGATTTATAGATTATCAGATTAAAGGAACTGATCAGATTAAAGGATTATCTGATTAAATCAGTTTGGTTATTTCACACTTTGTAAGTCGATTAAGCTGATATTCAACAAGCAAGGATTCACAAGATTAAAGCTTACATCGCATAAGAAAACAGGAAATTTACACAACAATGGAATAATAGAAATTTTCATTGATAAAGACCCGAAGGTCAGATTTACATTACAAGTTACAAGTACAAAAGGACCCGGAGGTCAGTACATAAACCCTAAACCCTAAACCCTAAACCGAAAACCCTAAGCCAAACCCTAGAAGAGGGGGAGAGAGAGAGAGATTTTAAGATCTGATGCTCCCATTTTCCCCCACTTAACAGGTGTGTGAAGGCTTTGAAATAATCCTAAAAGCCACCCTCAGAGCTTCGGAGTTAGGAGCGAGAGCGACGTTGAAAGGATTTCTAAGCCAGGAGCCCTTAGACCTGAAATCAATGGGCTCTCCAGCTGTTAAATGGGACACAAGTGCCAAGGAAGTGATACAAAGATCATATGGGCACATGTGTCACATGCAAAAATAGAGTTGATATACGAAGATCAGCTGTTGTCTGATCAAGACCGTATATCAAACTCATGTTTCATATCAGACTGAGTCTGTTGATGCTAATTCCGTCATCTCGATAGTCACACAAGGTGCATACGGTTAGGAGAAGTGTCTTCTCGATTATTGACAAAGAGATCCGCCGCCTTTGGTGGTAGAGAAGCTTAGCAACAATTGTATGTGTAATCTTTGATGGACGAAAAACAAATAATAAAGGGACACACTGGGGTTGATTTGAGAAGCTGAAATCATTGAAAAAGGGGTAAAGGTTTTTGCCGGAAGTTTCACCGGAAATAAGGGTTCACCAGAATACATGATTTACAAAGAAGATAAGCATGGTGAATGGGTTATGTTGTGTAAATCATTGGTCCAATTTATAGAGGCCAAGCAAGGGTGCAAATGCAAATTTGAGTTCTCAAAACCTTTTAGAGAAATTTGCATCACAAGGACAGCGTGTAAGGAACACGGCGACTGATAATTGGATAAATTTACGGTGATTTGACATTACGAAGTATCCAGACTATTATTACACATGTCAAATCGTGCCGACTTAGGGAATCGAGACTACTATTCAATTCTTCAAGAACTAAGTTTTGGCGGTAACACTTATCCCAAGAATTGGCTTGGTCTGAGTAGAATCAGATTAGGTCAACTGAAATCTGATTAGATAAGAGACTGATCAGATGAGGAAGATCAGTTGAGTATGATACCTCAACAAATCAGATATATCAGTCAATAAGAAATCAGAAATAACAGTTGAAGGGGGAACTTCAACTGACCGAGGAGGATCAGAAAAGGAAAATCAGACGCAAAGTGAAACGGAACAGTTGAAAAGAACAGTTGGGAAATTATAAGGATTAGGCAGAAAAGTAAGATCAACAAGTGGAATCAACAACTACAAGTGGTATTGACTGATTACAATATCAGTCAACCAGATACGTTTTTCTATTTCCTTGTTTACTGCTTACTTATCTGATTTTATCTGATAATATTTGCCTTACTGTACACATTACTTTTGTGACGTATTTCCTGCAAAACATTTAATGCGGACGTGGGGTACTTGTATTAATTGCCACAAAATGTGCTTTTAAATCCAAAAGGCAATCGTACGTGCTTTTCCTGACCACACGATCAAAACCGCTCAATCTGGATCGTTTAACCTTTTCAAACTATTGATCTTCCAATCTCGTTTTTCCCTCCTCCTCCTTATAAGTTTCATCAAAACCCTACCAGAGTTTTCTTATTCTCAAAAACTTGCGATTTATTCTCTGAAAACTCAAAATTACCTTTCTGTGATTCAAAGTGTTTTCTTGCGATTCAAACTTATCTTCCGAAAAATAGAATCTGGTAATTTCAGGTTATTTGATGATTTTCTTTTTCAAAATCCATTGATCACATAGATTATGTCTATATATGTTATCCTGCGATATGCTTTATCTTTTCTTGATATCTGTATGTGTTTATCGATTACTAGGCCTGAGAATAGGTCTGATAATCAATATATGACATTTTTATGTTTATGCACAATTTTAATCGAGTCTATCTTGTTGTAGATGGCCACTCACGGAATGGAAAAGATTATGTGCAACTATGAGAAACTGGCAACAAAAATTGTCGATGACAAATTTGTACAGTTTGGTATTACGCGGGATCCAGAATCCATGGAAGTTGAACAAATTCTGAAGAAATGAGGTCTTGAAAAATTTCAGGCTTTGCTCAACGCAATCCGGTGATGCAAAGATGAAGCACTCGAATTCTTAAGGAATTTGAAGGTGGATACGGATTCTCCTGGAGATGAACTAATTTCTTGATTAAGCGGAGGAGATCGATCGAATCGCGGACATAACACGTCTGTTCAGCTTGCCCCAAAGGAAGATCCTCGCTGCTCACTACAGGGAGAATGAGATGAGGCTGAGAAATGAACACTTCAGCGAGGCGGCTGACAAACATCAGACCGCAGGTTTTGTCAGACCTATGTTAAAAGGAAATATCGATTGTTGTTTGACATCTTGTCAAAAAACAATCATGGGTATTTCGTTCAATTTGATGCTCTAACATCCGTAAAATTGTACAAAGATGGTTGCGATAATCGATGAAGCCAAGAATATCAATTGGCATGGCTTCCGAAGGCCATTTCGCTCCAAGAACATGAAAAATTTGGAGTTAATGAACGAGGCGGTGTCTATCGAAGAAGAGAATCAATCTCAACAAGGTTGCGCTTATTTCAAGGACAAACCGCCAAATGCCGAATGGGATCGAGAATGGATCGAAGTCCTACAAGGCCTTCCTCACAACCACTTCAGCTATATATGGGCCACCTGATGATGATATGCGGCCCACTCCTCCAAAGGTGAAGAAAGGAAAGACCAAGGAGGTAGCCACGTCTACACCAGATGCTCCCCAAAAGAAGAAAAGAAAACTGGTGAAGGCTCAGGAGAAGAGGCGAAGAAGGCAAAAACAGCTCCACGACTACATTTACGGAAGACGAGTCGATGAAGAAGGAGTGCGAGCAACCTGATGAGCCACGTAAATCAGCCGAAAAAATCGACAGCAGGGCTTCTCAAGTTGAGAGTGGCGGTAACATTTCGAGGGAAGAGCAAGAGACGAACGATCTCCTTCTCCTCAATCTCGAGCTGATTCACCGCTCAGACTTCTGGCTGCTGAGCATATTTCTCCTTCTCTTCCATCTGCCCGCGAACCTGACAGTTCATTAGTTCGCGAACGTAAAGATCACCGCTTCTGAGTCGGACGTAATTGCCGACAACAATGAACCTCTGCGGAGTTCACCAATCACCCAACTTCCGCTACTCGGACACCACCGTAACCCTCTACATCTCATCAACCGGAATCCGGGTCGATCCGAGCAGATAATTCTCGAGTCCAGATCATCCAAGACCATCACCCAGGAAAATGGTCAGAATGTAAATTGAACGAGATATTGATGAGATGTATCCAGAGCTGGTAGCCCATCCTGTTATTAGAGAGGAAATTATGGAGATCCTCACCTGGAAAGATCTCCGGTTAAAGAGCTTCTCAGATTTTATGATGATTATAGAACAGATGAGAGGTGCTGATGAATTCGCAGATTTTGATTTCGATATGAAGAAATTGCTCAAGTAGGATCACCAACCGAAGCCGATAATCGGCTTTGAATCAATCAAAGCTCGATCCATGCGAAGCCGGGTTGATGAACAAGGTGAACTGGAGTCTGAAGAAGCTCTGGGCAGATGTTCCTATGAAGGATGCGGAGTCGCTGATGATAGTGGAACTGGTGCCGCAGATTCATGACCAACCATCGAGGCGCAAACAACCGAAAGAGATCAGTGACGCAAAAACATTCCTACAACTCACATCATCATTTGATCAATAGAGATCGGATCATGTTTCGTAGATCTCCGAAAGAAGAAGTTGAGGGAGTGTTGGCTAATCAACTTAGCAACACAATAATCGATCGAGAGGCGATTGGCCTCAAAGAAATAACGGATCAACTGAATTGGCTATTTCCCAGATTGAGGCAATCAAAGATCAGTTCTCTCAAACTGTGACCAACCTGACTGTTGAGCTTATAAAGTCAGTTGATGACAAACTAGTTCAGGTTGATCAACAACAAGTTTCTTTTCTGATGCTCACTTAAAAGCTAGAATTGACTGAAGAGAAACTTGACAAACTAATTCTTACCCTCTCTACTGCCGTGGAATCTGTCAAGACTGAGCTGATCTCGAAGATTCAAAGTCTATCTGCTCAAGCTCGAGGTCTATCTGTTGAAGATCTCAACAAGGCAATATCAGTCAGCTTTGGATCTCTGACTTCCCACCTCAAAGCTCTTTTTGATCAAACCAAAAAGGGGGAAGGACGGATTGAGAAACCAACTGACACGATCAGAACAACAGAAGACCTGATTCAGACAGTTGAATCCTATGGACAAAGACTAGACCATCTGGATCTCTTTGCTAATGAAATTTCTGAAAAGATGGAAAAGTCAAAGGCGAAAGCCACAAGAAGCACAGCTAGCCAAATTCAGGCCGATAAGAAACTGGCTGAGAAACTGTCCAAAGAGCAGATTGCTGAAGAAGCCCGAATAAGTGAAGAAGAAAGAAGGGCAGAAAAATTGGCAGAGGCAGAAGATCTGAAGAAGAAATACAGATCGAGGGCGAAGAAAGGAAAAGTTGGAAAACCTGGACCAGAACCTCAGCTGCCAGCAAGAATTGATGAGATCATTCCGAAAACTGTTGCACATGCTGAGAGGTTTGAGGAATGGAATAAGATCAGAAGTGAATGGCTTCTAGATGCTTTTGTTCTAGATCTTGTTCCACACGAAGAATCTCCAGATGCAGAATTCCTCAACTGGTTGGAAAACAAATATCCAGATTTTTTGAAGTATCTGGAAAATGAGGCCAAAATAATCAATGTAAAAATATCTCGCCAAGAGTATGATGTGTTGGATTACTCGAAGAAGGCAGACGGCTCATTTGACAGACTGGCATTTCAGAGGTTCTATTTTGACATCCTGAGCAAAGCGCGCATAACTGATCCTCAGCAGATCAATAATGTCAAATGGAAACTATACCAGATTTTCAACATCCCTCAAGATCAAAGAGAAATGCCAGAAGGATACAAGCCTAGAGACTGAAGAATCAGAAGACTTCTCAGGATCTGCTGTTTTTAAATTCAAACTTTTCTGATGTAATATGTAATCGACAAATCTAATGAAAGAAAAGTTTATCTTCTAATCCTAAGATAAAAACTCATTGTCTTCTGATTATGTGCTCTTTATTGTTCTATATTTATCAACTGTGATTGGTTTCTCAAGTGTTTTGGTTTCATCAAAAAGGGGGAAATTGTTGGGAAATTTAGAGTTTTGATGAAAGTTCTAAAACACATGTAATAGGACCAGTCAGACCTGATAGCTGACTGATGTTTTTATTACCAGTTATAAAATACCAGTTGATAATTATTGTATAGAACAACTGATGTAGAAGATAGGTCACATATTGAGGGGGAACCTCAATATGTATAGGTCAGATCTGAAGATCTAAAGAACAACTGATATCCGACAGGCCAGAAGGCAAGAGAAGGTCAGAAGATCAGATCGATCTGAAAAAAAGTCAGATATCTCAGCTGAAGTCATGAAGCTCAAATTCAGAAGACTTGAAGATCAGATGACTTCCAAAAGATCAGACCAGAAGACCTACATCAGCCGAGTCTGCTAGTTGAAGCTAAGACAACCGGCACCGAAGACTTATCAGTAGATCGATCGCTTTTGATCGATCGTCACCACCGTGAAAATCGATGTTTCACCAAATCATACGTCTATGATCTGAACAAGAAGAATGTCAAGCTTAGTTGGTAGAACAACACTGAAAAGTGCTTCTGTTAACCAATAAGAACAAGACACGTATGATGATCGAGCCGGCAATTACGGATTTGGTGCCGCTTTCTAACGGCTATAAAAGACACTATTCACGCTTTGCCATGCCGCTTCTCAAGCACGCCACATCAATCCTCAAGTCTACCAAATATAGCCGAAATTCAAATTGCTCTCCAACGGCTCTTTGATTTCGAGGTCTATAAATATGGGATTACACTTGAAGAGTGAAGACACGGAAACTATCAAGAAGCTCAAACTATAATCGATTTCATACGAAGAACACGAACTTGAAGATTATTTTCTAAGTGTTCATCCCGTAAGTTCTTAGCATAGAAATCTTTTCATCTAGCCGATAAAGGCTACTTAAAAACTAGAAAAAGATTTCAAAGTTGGAACCAAAACAATCTTACCCAAACCCAAAGTTAGGTTAAGTTGTTTAGCAAGATTTCAGACTAGGGTTTCTAGTTCGATTTAAGGATCGGTTGAGTGAGAACTCTTTAAATATCTGTTGGTGTCTTGTGTTGGACTAACAAAAAATCTAAGTCCGATTGGTTTAGTTAGTGCCCCTTGTGATAGGGAAGAGTGGACGTGGGGACCGGGTTTGTCCGAACCACTATAAATCTTGTGTGCTTACGCTTTGATTAAGCGCTTTACACAATCACACTCAACTTATTTAAAGCTGCATACATATTCTAAGTTAAGATCAGTTAGCACCAAGCTTCGATCGATCAAGTTTGACACTTTAGTCAATTTGGTTGAAAGACCGACTTTGGAATCGATTTATTAAAACCGGTTTTTTTCACGGGTAAAACTTAGCTTTCCGACAATCAGTTAAACCGATAGATATCGAATCGATCCGATCGCCTTCAGCGATTAGTAAGTTAGATATCGATCCAAACCGATTCATTTGCACTCTGATCAAAGCTATCTGCTTTCACACCGACCGCACAAAAAGTTTTTTAAGTCTATTCACCCCCCCTCTAGACTTTTGCCCTCACAAAATCCATTCGGGACCTACAAGTGGTATCAGAGCGGTGGTTCTACTGACCATTGGCTTTGAGTATCATCGATTCTTGAGGAAGAATCTTTGTGGTCATTTGAACAAATCTTGAAAAACCGTTTTTAAAACTCATTCGTTTTTCCAAAATCACTCAGCATGGATAATACCTCTGGTATATATCATGATCTGCCGAAGTTCTCAATTGATGAGTATGCAGATTGGGTCATATATATGTGCAACCATCTAGGCTCGATAAGCGGCAGAATGATTGAAGTCATTGAAAGAGGACCCATCATCATATATCACGACAACCCTGCAGTTGGAGGAGATCCAGACTTTGCCACGGGAAGTCTTGTGCGAAAAAGCCCAGCCCTGATGGATGCAGAGGAAAGAAAGTTGTATACTCTAGATACAAATCGCGGGCATATAATCATGAAGACGATGGATAAAGTCACCAAGGAGAAGATTAAATATCTCAAAACTGCGAAAGCAATGTGGGATACTCTAGCTGAGATATGCGAAGGAAATGATCAGATCAAAGACAGCCGACTACAAGCCGAACTGGTGAAGTTCGAAAAACTGAAGATGCTGCCCAACAAGACCATCAACGAGCTCGATGGAAGGATTACTATGTCAGTGAATAAGCTACGAGAACTTGGTAGAGAGATGTCAGACAAAGATATCAACTACAAGATCTTAAGATCTCTCACCAAGAAATGGGACATGAAAGTCACGGTAATCAAGGATTGCCAAGACATTTCAAAGATGAAGCCGAGTAGCTTGTTCCTAAGCCTTAAAGCTCACGAGTTCGACTTAATCGAAAGAGGACAAGCAGATGAAGACGAGACGCCCGCTGAAGCCTCAACGTCCAAATCAGTTGCGTTTAAAGCAACTAGCAGCAGATCGAAGGCCACTGAACCTGTTGGAAACATAATAAGTCAGGCAGAACAGATCGCTCTGCTTACCAGGAAACTTGAAAAATCAAATATTCAACTTGGTAAGTATCGAAGATTCTATAAAGATTATCAACATAGCCGAGGAAGAGATAGGAGATCAGCTAACAGATCTCCAGAAAGAACCAGATCTGATGATCGAAGAGATCACATAGAAGAAAAGAAAAGAGATTCTTTGTTTGGCCTATATTTCACGAATCCTTAATCAGTGAAATATTATATACAAGTATTTATGTTAAAAGGTTATTCGAATGACTAATTGAATCGAACTAATTATTTCAGTTTGAATATTGTAGTTGATTGATTTTGATATGATTCGTTTCAATTTCGATGTAGATTTTCAGATAACTCAATATTGTATATCAATTTGGGCAAAATATACAGTGAACAAGTTTCACACAAGGGAATTCGTAAACTTGGATAAGGGTAATTTTTTTTAAAGCTAAAAGGTATTAGACGTGATAATTGGAGGGTATGACTTATTACTATAAAAAAAATCATTACTCATGATATTGAAGGGAATGACTTATACTATAAAAAAAATATTAATCATGATAATTAAATGGTCAAGTTTGTAAATATAAAATTAATTTTACGATGAACAAGTTTCCGAGTAAAAACATTAATCATAATAATTGAATGGTCAAGTTTGGTGGAGGCCAACAAGGCGGTGGCGTTGAGGGACGCAGAGTGGCAGAAAGCCCTTGATAATGAGGAGTTGAGTGTTGGGATCCGCCAACTTTCTCAACAATAGAGCTCAGGGGCGGCCCTAGGGTGGCGCAGGTGGTGCCGCCGCACAGGACCCTATCCCGGCGAGGGCCCGCATTTTTTCTCATTTTTTATATATATATATATATATATATATATATTTATATATAAAATTAAAAGGTTGCAATTTTTAACTAAATGTAACGCTCGATGAGTGGACCATTTCTTTTTTGTTGAACATAAATTATGTATCAGGTAGCGAGATCGAAACCCAATTCTCTCTTTTTCCTTGTTTTTTTGTTCCAATCAATCTCTACATGCAAAATAGGAAATCGTCATATCACTTCTAACTTTCTATGACTTGGTAGTTTATATTACTAGATCTTTGCCCGTGCGATGCACGGGCCTATTATAAATATTAGTTTAAACAGGTTTGAACTTTGTTACCCTTTTAATTATTTTAAATCATATTTATTTAGACAAATTTGAACCATGTTTAGTTTTTCGTCTGGGCAAAACATGTGCTTGTTTTAGTTTTACTTTTGTAATTTTTTTATTTGTATTGAGATTCTTTGTTAAGTGTTACTATAATATTAAATTTGAAAAGTCTGACAACATGAATACAAAAATTTTTACACTACAATAACACTGATAAACTTATATGTTAATCATAATGTAATTATCACAATTTTTAGTTTGGTGTTGTAACATTATTTCAGGAAAACACAAACTCTTACATCTAATTAGCTAACAAAAAGTCCTACAATTTTATTATTATTTTTTTTATCAGAAAAGAGATTTCATTGATAAAAGGGCATGAGAAATACCCGGATTACAATGAGAAGGCAACAATTGCCCAAAGAAAAAAGTCCTACAATTGGATAATTTGATTATCTTATCCAATCGTTCCAATGTGATTAAGCCTCGGCCAATTTTGATTTATATATCCTTTTATTTGCAACCCCTCCGGTTGAGGGCCCAACGATATGGGGGCGGGGTGTGGAAACTTCTCGTCTCTCTTTTTTAAAAAAATAAATAAATAAGTCACTGAACTATACTGGAATCTGCAAGTCATATTTTCAGAGAACCATTAAAGTTCTCACTAATTAGTTAGACATCATGCATATAGAACTGTGTAAGAACTGTGAAAGTGGTTATTCATTTAAAAAAATGCCAGTTAAAAGAGAACTTGCAGTTATTTTGTGTACAGATAGATCAAGGTAAATATAAAGAAACCCATCATCCACGTTATATTAACCAAGGTCCAAGTGATCACGTCAGATAAGTTGAAAATTACTAATTGATTAACAACATAAACTCAAAGTAGGATAGACCTGAAATCAATCTAAAAACTCAAAACTGTAAAAAGGTAAAAGCATGTACTTTAAGCAGTCATAAATGATCTGTTGGAAATAGAAGAGCAGAAAGAGATTAATATTGAGAAAGGCAGATACAATTGAAAAACGATGCTCCATAATATGGATAAGCAGCAGGTATAAATCTTTCATATTCATTATGCCTATAGGTCGTGTTGGGATACGTTATGTCAGGATCTATCAGGATGACCTCATAAACACAAATTTAAATTATCGATTATTACTAGCATGAATTAACCTACGTGAATTCATATAATAATCAATTCAACAACAACATGCAAAAAATAATTTAGGTAAAAGATCCTAGTATGCGGAATTTCTAGGAGTTTACGTAAACATACCCGTTTGGAGAGACAATCTGAGATAGGCAGGATCAGGTATCTTGCTACCAACCAGAAGTCCTTCTCAAGTATTCCCAAGTCCTTGCTCAACAACCTTGATGGAAGGTTCTCTAATTAACAATTATAAAATAAAAGAAAAATAATAATTTATTGCACCGCCTTTGTGGATTTCTAATTTTTCCAACTCATGGAATTGTTATAATAGAGGGGTGGTCGAAAATTAGGGTCTAATTAGGGTTATGAAAGATCTTTTCTTGATCTCCAAGAAATCTTGAATATACCCATATATTCTTCTTTCCATGTGTAATTTTCCACAAAAATCTAACACCCTTATTTAGCTACTATTTTCGAAAATAAGTAGGAGAATTACAAGATTGGATCTTTCTTGAATTTATGAGATATTCTTATATTCCAAGAATACATATCTTTCTCCATAAAATCTTTCCAATAAAATCAAGAAAATCTTTTCTTCCTTCTTATTCTCTATTTTTTCGAAAATTACCCTTAAAGAAACCAAGTGGGAGATTTCTTGAATTTATGGAATAATCTTGCATTCGAAGAATACTTATCTCCTTTCCATAAAATCTTTCCAAGAAAATATTTCTCCTTTTTCTTTAATAATTTCGAAATTAAGGAAAAATATGCAACAAATATTTAATTTATTTTAAACATCTTTTATTTAATGGACTTTAATTGGGCTACTTGAGGGGCCTTTAGGAGAATTAAGATGGACCTCCCAATGGGCTTCTGAATTCCAAGATTGAGCCACAATATAATTCAGCCCATTAATATTAATTAATTTCACTATATAATTAATATTGCACTATCCATCTCAACTAGGGGTGGCAATTTCAGACACGACACGATAGCACGACACGAAAACGGTACGAAAATTACGGGTTAGTGTTTAGTCTTATCGTGTTTGTCACAAAATTTTCGTGTCGTGTTCGTGTCGTGTCGTGTTCGTGTCAACCCGATAAGTTTGAATTAAAAATATTGTATTATACATATGGCTTGACATTTTATAATTTTATTAGAAATTTTTATTTTTTATCGTGTCATATCGTGTTAACGTGTATTATCGTGTCATATCGTGTCGTGTCATATCGTGTCGTGTCGTGTTGACACGAAATTTTTCGTGTTCTTGTCGTGTCAGCACTAATTCTTATCGTGTCGTGTTCGTGTTTGGCCTTATCGTGTCGTGTCACTATCGTGTTGACACGAAACACGACCCGATAACACGAATTGTCACCTCTAATCTCAACCCAATTACGGTAATATGACTCCCGGTTATTATTTTTCGTGTTTAAGATTATTTTATCCATTAATTAATTAAGCCACTGAAAATTATATTAATTAATATATTTATCCTTGGAGTAAGGATAACTCAACATTATTATCCATACCGGAAAATTAATTCCACTTGTAAGATTTTGTATGATAAAGGTTCTGAGCCCATCAAGGGGACTAATCATGCAAGACTCTCCAAGCACACGATTCTCTGTATTAATTTAGCAACTGTCATGTAATTAATATTATTGCCCAAGATATAGGGTATCGAAGTCGCAGTGATTCTCTTCCTATTATAAGTCAAAATAATAATTACTAATCACACACAGTCCTTATTAAGTGACAGAGATTAAGAAATCAACAACCAATGAGGTCTAACTCTTCATCCCATAAGTCAGTGCGAATGAGTTTATCCTCTCTATAGGTCTACTTCAGCGAATCAAATGCACTAGTGTAATCTCTCGGTCAAGACAAGTCAATCTGAGTCTTACACATCAACTTCTACCAATAGATTGTTCAAATCTATCTAAGTTGTGAAACACGCACTTGTTTACAAGGGACTGTTAACGTGATCTTCTGTGATATGGTATCACCACGTTAACTACAATGTAACACGTGCTATTCTACGAACGGTTTGTAATAAATATATATAACATTCAATCATATTTAAAGCAACAGTAATAAATACTCCCTCTGTCCCCCAAAAGTATGCTTAGTGGGCTGAAACATGTTTTACGAAAATGTAGATTAAATACGTTTATGGGCATATTTTTTTTTTATTTTCATCATCCAACAATCACTTAATTACTCAAGTTATCATTATACTTTACTAACAATCAATTATGTTATTTATAAATGGACTTAATTTACGTTTTCGTAAAACATGTTTTAACCCTGTGAGCATACTTTTGGGGGACGGAGGTAGTAATTTATTTCAGTAAATAAGTGTTTAATACATAAGTTATACAAAGTAAAAGCATATTTTCACGTATAACCCAACAGGTCGAACTGAAATCTGCAAGTCATATTTTCAAGGAAAACCTTTAAGGTTCACTAATTAGCCAGACATTATGCATAAGAATTGCATGAGCATGAAAATGGTTGTTCATTTTAAAAAAGTGTCAGTTAACTTTCAGAACAAAAATTCCATTAATATGATCCAAGCAGGATCAAATAACTCATAATAGTGAAGCATAGTCAACTTGTAATACAACACTAGAGTACCAACATAGAGAAATCTTTACTCGGATTCAATTTTTAATTCCAAAATTACTTGAGCCATTTTTTATCAACACAGGTGGGGGCAACATTGTATTCAAATCGAAAAGAAACTGATTAATAGGGTAAAGAAAAACAGATAAACATAAACATGGATTGAAACTGGTACATGGTTTCAGATGTCGAAAAGCAATAAAGTGAATGGATATTAGATACATTCGGCCAATTTAAAGCCAAAAAAATATTCCAAGAAATTTATACAAAATTTCTATAAACCTTAAATGCAGTTCACTAATGGATATCAGCAAATTATCGAGATCAAATAAAAAAATGGCACATCACTCACTATTTTTCACAAAGGTGAACATCAAAATTAGGGTTGAGGAATACTTAAAGTGAACATTTTAGTTATGAGGTTGTAAATTTGATATTACCTTAAGTTCCACTCCATGATCTAAAAACGATGAGTTTTCAATTGAGCCATGCATATTAAAAAATGATCCTCATAATTATTTGTTACCTCTTGGATACTTTCCCCCCATAACCTAACATTTCAGACACCGTAAGCTAGCTTTTAGTGCTCCCATTTCCCAAGATGCAATATTAAAAATCCAAGAATATAATTCTACGTAAAAAACACAAAATTCTTGCAGATTGGGTACTTTCCAAAATAAACAATTACACATTGAATACTACTCATCATTTTCCATCTTTAGGATCACATGTAAATTGGCAAGAGTAAAACATCTAACCTTGGCTTTTTTCTGCTCATAAGATTAAGAAGAGTTAATACCTTGAAATGTCAGCAAACCTGCACCCCCTCTCATAAATCTAGGACTTATGGACCTAAATAATTGCTGAGGATATGATGCATGTCCTGGAATCCATAACATCCTATATGGAGAAACACTAACGCATCAATAATTTAAATACCCTCAATTGCAGAATATATTTTGAGCATTGTTGCACAACTGAATAAAATAAAGAAGATGCGTAAATTGTTTAAAACTTAAGAAAATAACAAAACTCAGTAACATTTCAATAGCTTCTATACCTACAATAGCCACCTCTAACCATATGTGTTGCCTTTCTGGTGGAACTCCAGTTAAGTTATACAATTAGAACTTGAATAAATAGCGGGCATGGGTAGCGTCTACTTCCACATTGGAAAATAATTCTTTTTACCACTTTACACTAACTGCAAATTTGTCATGATTAGCTACAATGTGTAACTTTTATACTATGGACATCATTTCAAATAAGGTAACAAAAGAAACATAATTTTTTTTCAACAGATTGAGATTTAAATCTGTATGTGATTAAGAAATAAATTTCTTGTGCATTGAAGGAAAATTCAGAGAAACTGTCACTCATTGTCCACTAATTACGTGTACTCATTTTTTCCCACAATGCATGCCATTGTAGAAGTCCAAATAAATTGCATTGCAGTTAGAGGAATCTTATAGAAAGAAGGTTTACATTTTAGAAAAAGCAAGACTATCAATAGATGTCTCAAAATGTAAATAGGATCTCTGAGATGTGTGTAAACTTCCTCTCTCTGTACCCAACACTTGTAGATAATTTTTAATAAATGTTTATATTGCAAGAAAGAAATAAAGTGTAGTTAAAAGATAAATATAATAAGCAGAAAGAAAAAATCAGTGTAGAATATATATGGATGGAGAATAGAATTAACACTACTTGAAATCACACTTCTTTGATTTAGGAACCCCTGCGCTGATGTATTTCTATGGAATTTTCAGATCATATTTTCAATCATCGGCTTCACCCTCATTGACTACATATGAACAAAGTATCAAATATTAAAATGCATTAGATGAGCAAAGCTACGATGCTATAGAAAACTAAAAAAGTTTTATCAAGACGAAAGAGAAAATAATCATATCAAAGGAGACTATAAAGAAAATGTATTGTAATACTGAAATGCTCAAAACCTCATTTAGGTATGTATTGTAATACTCGTTTTAACAACATTGATAAAATAAGGCCAAAAAAAAAAAAACCCACATCATTTTGATGATTTGTTATGGAGACATTGAATAAATAAATCTGGACATCATTATATATTCCATTTCCATAGATCTGACAAAGAAACCCTCCAGTACTTGAACACCAACAATATTCATACTATGACTTGTAAATATAAACACAAAGCCACAATCACTACATTCATCAACCTACTTGACTCCTGTTGTTTTTCCATCTCAATCCTCATGCACCTTTTCAAATAATATTGTGATCAATCAGCCAACGAAATGCTCTAAAATATGAGAAAATTTATGCTCACATGTGTTAAACTTCTCTTAACAAACTGATTATGGAAATGTAAAATTGATTTCATTAAGCTCAAAGCATAAAAGAAAAAGCACTTGTTACTATGCAACGTGCAAACTCAAACTTGTGGTGTGATATCCATATACTGTAATAACCTGATTCGAAACCAAAATGAAGACGAACCAAACTATATCATTACAGCTTACCTGTTGTTGTCTTGATGCTGCTTTAGCATCACTTTCTCTTTCAAGAGATATTTGCCAACTTTTGACAATCAATGGCAGCAAAGACCTCTTCGAAATCGATCAAAAATCGGCCATATTCAGCTATGATCGAAGTCTGATCGTTGTTTCGATCCAGTCCAGGTTTGTCAGCCAGCGTCTCTCCAGGGCCAAGGAAAGTCGGAGAATCTAACATAAACGCAAAGTTCTTAACTAATAAATCAGATCGAATAAAGGAATACACATAATTTAGCCGGTTATTTTTGTCAGATTTTTGCCATCTATTGGGGAACTCCGATAATAACAATAACAAAATGTGTGAACCAAAGAAACGAACTTGCGATTAATATCTCGGAGAAAAAAATCGCCAGGGCGAGAGACGAATCGTCAGAAGCAGAGTGCAACAATGTTCTCTATTTTGCCTCTATCAAATAACTCAAGTCGTCCATCAATATTTGACAACTCATATATTTTGGAGATTTTTCGTGCAACGGATTTGAAACCATGAGAATCTTCAAAGTCCCTAAATTAATAAGAAGTTGAAACCTAAATTTTGGAACCTGGACTGCGAATGATCATTTCCCCGATCGAAGATTTCGGAAATGAATTTGAGACCTACCCACAATCTTCAACTATAATTGAATTGTATAAAATTTAGATTTGAACTATCATAGATTGCATAGAAACGCAACAGGAAGAAAAATTGGAATTACAAAGAAAGAAAATTGGAAAGACTCTCGTTAACTTGACTTGAATGTAACTAAATTAATTACAGATTTATTACCAAAAAAAAAAAAAAATACTCCACTCTCAATCATAATAGGCGTTTCCTTTCCTCTCTCTCCAAATTTGAACAGCCGATGCAACCGGCGTCCTCTTTTCCTCATCAAACTAAGGTTGACACATGGCAAAACAGTTAAATTTGACACATGGCGAAAGTAGAAAACTCTTAAAATGACACATGGCAGAAGTAGAAAACACTTAAAATAACACATGGCGAAAGCAAAAGACATTTAAAATGACACATGATAGCTTCTTAGGAGAAACACCCTCTTTTTATTATATAAGATTCAATCTTTTCCCCTTAATTATCCAAATCAAATATGCATGCATCACTTTTATTTTTTAATAACTTGTTATTTCTTATTATTCAATCTTTTTTCCAAAATCATTCAAACTGAGTCTGCATACTGTTGGGATTATACTGAAAAGTATGCTTTTTACTTTTTATAATCGAAACTGAATTTTCAGACTTATTTACTGAAATAAATTGTTTATCACTGATACTTTAAATATGATTGAATGTTACATATATTTACTGCATAACTATTCAATAATTCGTACGTGTTACATTGTAGTTAATTTAGTGATACCAGATCACAGAAGATTAAATTAACAGTCCCTTGTAACTAAAAGTACGTCATTCACTACCTAGATGGAAATGAACAACCCATCACGAAAGGTTGGGGTGTAAGGCTCAGATTGGTTTGTCTTGACCAAGAGATTACACTAGTGCATGACTGATGCGCTGAATATGACCTACAGGAGGATAAATTCTTCAGAACTGAATAAGGAAGAATTAGATCTCAGTGGTACGTTGTTTCTTAACCTTCGTCCCTTAAATAGGATCACGTGGGATTGGTGACTATTGCTTTGACTTATCATGGGTAGCGAATCAGAGAGATTCAATACTTTTTATCTTGGGCAATATTATTGGTCACATGTGATTGCTAAGATTTAATACGAAGAATCGTGTGCAAGTACGCTTGTTTGATTTGCCCCCTTGGGAGGTTCATAAGCTTTATCATACCAAATCTTGCAAGTGGAATTAGTTTCCGGTATGGATAATAATGTTGAACCGTTCCTCGACCAAGAACAAAAGATGTTAATTAATGGAAAGCTATTTCAGTGGCTTGAATTAATTAATGGGCTAGATAATCTTAAACACGGGAAATAATGACCGGGAGTCATATTGATTGTAATATGGGTTAAGATGGATAGTGCAATATTAATTATGTAGTGGGATTAATTAATATTTATGGGCTTGAATTATATTGTGGCTCAATATTTGATATTCAAGGTCCATTAGAAGGTCAAATCTTAATTCTCCTAAAGGCCCCCTGAGTAGCCCAACATATAGTCCATTAACTGAAAAGGTGATTAAAATAAAATAAATATTGTTACTTAATTTTTCCTAATTATTTCAAAATTTATGGATAAAAGAGGGAGAAAGATTTTCTTTGAATTTTGTTATGGAATGAAGATATGTATTCTTGGAATACAAGATTATCTCATTAAATTCAAGAAATCTCCCACTTGGTTATTCATTAAGGAATTTCAAAATTTTTGGAAATATAGTGGGCAAGAAAGATTTTCTTGATTTTCTTGAAAAGATATCATGGAAGATATGTATTTCTTGAAATTCAAGAATATCTCATAAATTCAAGAAGATCCAAATCTTGGGATCTTGCTTAGTATTTTCGAAAATTATCCATAATTGAGGAGGTGGGATTTTTGTGGAATATTTTAATTATGGGAAAAAGAATATAGGAGATATATTCAAGATTTCTTGGTGACCAAGAAAAGTCTTTTCCCACATTGATTTTCTACAAGAAATTTCGACCACTCCTCTCCTATAAATAGGGGATGATTGTTTCATTCCCAAGGACAATTCCATGTGCTGGAAAAATTAGCAAATCCACATAAGTGGTGCAACAAAGTTTGTTTTTTCCTTTTGTTAATTGTTCGACAAGTGTCCTTCCACCGGATAGTTGAGCAAGGGCTAAGGGAATACATGGGAAGTCCTTTTGGTTAGTCCGTCCAACCGAATTCACTGCCATCCCGAGAGGTACGTTCACGTAAACCCGTAGATTCCGCATGCGTAGGTTTTACGTGGCTTTTTATATGAATGATATGTTGTTGAAATTATTATTTGAATTAATATAGGATTAATTCATGCTAGTAATAATTAATGAATTAAATTTGTATTTAAATATTCACCCCGAATAGATCTGTGCAACTCATTCCCCAACAATTGGTATCAGAGCCACATTTTCGGGCTCTGAATTTTTTAAATTGTAATTTAATTCGTGGACATTAAATTTGAAATTGGATAGTAGAACCATTAGATTCATTTTGCGGTATCCAATTGTCATGGATTTTAATGTGTTTCTTTATGCATGCATATAAATTGTGGTTTTAATTCGACTCGTTCGGATTTGTTTTGCCTCGTGAGAAAATCCACGAGTAGACTAGGATTTGTTTGATTTGATCAATGTAATAGACTAGTCTAGATCTAGGCTTATTTATTTTTTGTAAATAAATTGTAACCGGATCGAGAACTTAAGAGACGGAAGAAGTAAAGGACAAAATCCGTAATCAGCGTACAGCGGGCGCGGCGCAAGACTCGCCCAAGACGGGCGAGCAGGGCGAGGCCGAGCCGGGCCAAGTTGCCAAGGCGGAGGAACAGGTCGCGAGCACGGGCGGGCGCTTAGGCGACGCGTACCGCGGCGCCAAGATCGCAAAGCGACGGGCGGCCGCGACGCGAAGGCAGGCAAGGCAGGACGCGGGGCCGCTGAGGTCGCGGGCGAGGTGGAGGCGGGCGAACGCGCAAGGCTAGAGATGCGCTGCCGCCGACGACGCCGCCGAGGCGCGCCGAGATCGGCGGGGCACGACCACGGGCGGAGGCCGAGGCCGCCGAGGTCGTTTTAGAGCCAAGTGGCGTGCCGGATGCGGGCGTGCATCCCGGATGTGAGCTGCTTGGCGTGGCGTTTCGAGACGAAGTATTTTTTCGAGACGAACGAGTGGGAAAAATTCGAGACGTGTTTCTTCAAGATCAAGTCAAGAAAAATCAAACCATGACAATTGGATAATTTGTGCCCAATATGTTTATTTTTTTGTTTTGCTTGATTTATTTGTGCTATCTTATGCTTTATTTAATTTGTTTAAATGTGTTTGCATGAGAGTTGCCCAAATGGAAAAATCTCACCTTCAAAATTACTAAGTATGTTTAAATAATTAATTGACAATTTTATTCCGGATAATAAAATTGAATTAAATTTTGACCTCCATGATTTATTTATTTGTGAATTCTTTTGGAGAAATTCCCCCACTGGGACTCCGGTCAAAAGATAGCTTTCACATGAATGAATTCCAAACGGATGATTGTGGGTTATTACTAGTGGCTTATAATGACCCTCCTCACGAGGCTCGATCAAAGCGTAAATAGTAATCCCAGATTTAATCATGGTTATTACTTAGGTATAAAATTGATATGCATATACTTCCTCAAGTCCCCGTCAATTTTATATTGGTCAAGTGGGAGCCAACTATTAATCTGGATATTAAAGGTTTGTAAATGTTCTTGTTTGTAACTCGCTTGAATGTGTTTAAATAATGACCACCCCACACGGGCTTATTTAAACTGTTTTTTGAGATGTTGGCACGATGCATCATGTTTTTTTTTTTTTTTGAGATTTTAATATGATGCATGTGATCAAACCTTGTGATATAATTGTGCTTATGCATGGTTTTATTTATTTTGAGTTCATCATGTCGCAACCTTTTAATCCTTCGTTATATACACTCAAAGAACACCAATTAACCGGAGAAAACTATAATATTTGGAAACGAAATATGAGCTTTGTCCTACCCGCACAAAAAACATTATCGATTCTTGATGTACCCAAGCCACGTAAACTACCGATGAATCATCTGATGCGGCAAGACATGAGTATAATATTTGGGGAGCAGCCAATGAACCCATGAAACGTGTAATCTTGACTTCATTGTCTGATGATTTGAAACACATTCATGAAGGTGTTGAGTCCGGCCGCGAAATTATGCAAAGTCTTGAAGAAATGTTTTTAACAAAAGACCGCATGATCGATCAGTTTAAAAATGACGACGTGGCTAGGCTGAAAATGACTGAGGAAACACCTGTAAGGGAGCATGTTCTCAGAGTCAAACACCATTTTCTAAAACTAGCTTATCTCGGAACTAAGTATTGTGATGAGGCCCAAATCGAATTTATGTTGCTTACTCTGCCAAGGAGCTTCGATGGATTTTACTGTGGTTTTGTGATGAGTGATCACATGTTTACTATGGATAATCTACAAGAAGCCTTGGAGATAGTAGAGAAGCATTTAGGAAAGAAAGACGAAGCATTGGTGACCAAAAGTCTTTTCTCGAGATCTAGGCCAGTGGAAGGCAAGTCTCAAGAAAAGGAAAGTGTTCAGAACCAAAGTAAACTCATCACTAAGAAAAGTGAGAAAAAGACGGTTAGCTGGTTGGGTGTCAAGAAAGGACCAAAAGGAATATGTTTTAATTGCGGGGAGAAAGGACATTGGAGGTCAGCCTGTTCCAATCCCAAAAGGAAAGGAAAGAAAGGTAATCCTCACTCACTAGTTGTTGAAACTTGTTTAGCGGTGTATGCCTCCCATTTATGGGTGGTGGATCTGGATCCATCGATCATGTTTGTTTCACATTACAGGGGTTCAAACGGACGAAACAACTAAGTGGAAGTGAGATCCTCATCACACCGGGCGATCTACGAGAGTGGCGGTGAAGCGATGGGAGAAGTGCACCGTCTTTTGAAGACAGAGTTTTAATTTTAAGAGATGTTCTCAGACGTCCGAAGTTTTAGAAAGAATTTGATTTCGGTTTCTAAACTTTTTTCATGATGGATATTCGGTTACTTTTAATAAAGTTGCTACCATTTCTCTTTTTGATAAATTTATCTCATCATGGAACGTTGGCGAATAATCTCTATACAATTAATCTGTGAACACCACTCACTTAAATGCATCTTATAACACATCAATCAAGCTTTCCGAGAAAAGAAAACGTTCATCGACGTGAACGAGACACTTTTTGGCATCTAAGATTAGGTCATATAAATCTAAAGAGGATCCAAAGGTTGGTGAAAGACGGTTCTCTGGAGCTTCTCCAAGTTGAACCGTTTTCAACCTGCGAATCATGTTTGGAGGGGAAAATGACCAAGAGGGCATTTGGAGCCAAGGGAATAGGGCCAAAGAAGTGTTAGAGATCGTTCACACGAGATGTATGTGGTCCAATGTCAACCAAAGCAAGAGGATGTTATGAGTATTTCGTCACTTTCATTGATGATTACTCAAGGTACGGTTATATTTTCCTTATGAAGCATAAATCTAAGACCTTTGAGAAATTCAAAGAATTTAAGGCTCAAGCAAAGAATCATAGGGAAAAACGTATCAAGTCTCTACGATCTGATCGTGGAGGCGAATACCTCAAATGATGAGTTTTTGAACTACTTATCCGATGAAGGGATTGTATCCGACTCCATCGCACCTTTAACCCCTCAACAAAACGGGGTTGCAGAGCGAAGAAACTGAACTCTTTTGGAAATGGTTAGATCAATGATGAGTTATGCGGATCTTCCCAAGTCGATTCGGGGTCATGCCTTGGAAACAAATGCTTACATTCGAACTTGGTGCCATCCAAATCGGTTCCCAAAACTCCCAAAGAATTGTGGGATCGGGCGCAAGCCTAGTATGAGACACATGAAAATTTGGGGGTGTCTGGCCTACGTGTTGGATAAGGAAGCCGGTAAATTGGATCCTCGATCAGAATTAAGGTTGTTTGTAGGATACCCCGAGGGAACAAGTATGTTCTATGGTCCTGAAGATCAAAAGGTGGTCATAAGCACCCACTTTAGATTTTTGGAAGAAGACTATATGAACCAAAGAAAACCCAGAAGTGAGATTACCTTAAATGAGCTTAGAGGGCAAACCTCAAAGTGCCAATCAGACTAGATGATATACCAAACGATACGCTTTTCACAACCGGAGCCTCGTCGTAGTGGGAGGGTTGTTAGATAGCCCGAGAGATTCATGGGAATAGGAGAGTCCTCGGACTTGATTCCCGAACAAGACGAATCAGACCCATGGACATATGACGAGGCACTCCAAGATAAGGATGCAGATTCTTGGCAAACAGCAATGAAAACCGAAATGGGTTCTATGTTTCATAATAGAGTGTGAGAGCTAGTCAGACCACTTAATGGGGTCAAACTCATTGGATGCAAGTGGGTATATAAGAGGAAAAGAGGACCGGACGGGAAGGTTGAAACCTTTAAAGCAAGACTAGTGGCGAAAGGTTACACTCAGAAAGAAGGGATCGATTATGAGGAAACTTTTTTCGCCCAGAGCCATGCTTAAGTCCATCCAGTATTCTCCTATCGACGATTCTGCAAGATTTCGACTTTGAAACTGGCAAATGGATGTCAAGACAGCTTTCCTTAACGGAAGTCTTGATGAAGAGATCTATATGCAACAACCCCAAGGTTTCATTGAAACAGGCCAAGAACATCTTGTTTGTAAGCTCAAGAAGTCCATTTACGGACTCAAACAGGCATCCAGAGCTTGGAACCAATGTTTTGATCATGTTATAAAAGTCTTATGGCTTTGATCAAAACGAGTTTGAAAGTTGTGTGTATAAAAAGCATGTCGGAACTGCATTGGTATTCTTAGTACTATACGTAGACGACATTCTGATCATCGGGAACGATGTGAAGGTGTTATCAGACGTAAGGGCATGGCTTTCAAAACAGTTTGATATGAAGGACTTAGGGGAAGCCGGACACATCCTTAGGATCAAGATCACTCGAAATCGCAAGAAAAGGATGATAGGCTTATCGCAAGCTTCATACATAGACACTGTCTTGAAACGCTTTAGCATGCAAGATTCCAAGAAAGGATTCGTACCTTTCAGGCATGGAATCCATCTATCCAAGAAAATGTCCCCTAAGACGCAAGAGGAGATAGATGACATGAAAGGCATTCCTTATGCTTCGGCTGTTGGAAGTCTTATGTATGCAATACTGTGTACGAGACCGGATATTTGCTTTGCCATAGGCATGGTGGCAAGATATCAAAGTAAACCCGGGAAAGAGCATTGGACGGCAGTTAAAAACATTCTGAAGTATCTGAAAAGAACTCGGGATAGAATGTTGGTTTATCAGTCAGGTAGTCCAATCCCCATCGGTTACACGGACTCGGATTTCCAATCAGACGTAGACTCCAGAAAATCTACCTCCGGTAGTGTGTTTTGCATGGGGGAAGGAGCCGTGACATGGAGAAGCATCAAGCAGAAATGCGTCGCAGATTCTACCATGGAAGTTTAATATGTAGTCAAGCTAGCGAGGCAAATGAAAAAAGCGGTTTGGCTCAAGCACTTCCTAGTGGACTTAGATGTGGTTCCGAATTTGCCCAGCAGAATCACTGTTTATTGTGACAATGCCGGAGCAGTTGCAAATTCAAGGGAACCAAGAGCCCACAAGGCCAGCAAACACATAGAAAGGAAATACCATCTTATACGAGATATCGTTAAGAGAGGAGATATAGATGTGGCAAAGATAGCGTTTGAGGACAACCTAGCAGATCCATTCACAAAGAGTCTGCCTCTGAATACATTCGAGAGACATGTGGAAGGAATGGGTGTCAAGACCGTTGTCAATCTGCTTTGAGTATAAGTGGGAGAAATTATTAGGTTCGTGTAGGTGACATTAGATGTCACGGACTACGCGAGACATGTTGTAGTATACATAAAAGCAGACTTTGAGTATAAGTGGGAGATTGTTGGGATTATACTGAAAAGTATGCTTTTTCCTTTGTATAATCGAAATTGAATTTTCAGACTTATTTACTGAAATAAATTGTTTATCACTGATGCTTTAAATATGATTGAATGTTACATATATTTACTGCATAACTGTTCAATAATTCGTACGTGTTACATTGTAGTTAATTTAGTGATACCAGATCACAGAAGATTAAATTAACAGTCCCTTGTAACTAAAAGTACGCCATTAACGACCTAGATGGAAATGAACAACCCATCACGAAAGGTTGAGGTGTAAGACTCAGACTGGTTTGTCTTGACCAAGATATTACACTAGTACATGACTGATGCGCTGAATAGGACCTACAGGAGGATAAATTCTTCAGAACTGAACAAGGAAGAATTAGACCTCAGTGGTTCGTTGTTTCTTAACCTTCGTCCCTTAAATAGGATCACGTGGGATTGGTAACTATTGCTTTGACTTATCATGGGTAGCGAATCAGAGAGATTCAATACTTTTTATCTTGGGCAAGATTTAATACGAAGAATCGTGTGCAAGTACGCTTGTTTGATTTGCCCCCTTGGGAGGTTCATGAGCTTTATCATACCAAATCTTGCAAGTGGAATTAGTTTCCGGTATGGATAATAATGTTGAACCGTTCCTCGACCAAGGACAAAAGATGTTAATTAATGGAAAGCCATTTCAGTGGCTTGAATTAATTAATGGGCTAGATAATCTTAAACACGGGGAAATAATGACCGGAGCCATATTGACTGTAATATGGGTTAAGATGGATAGTGCAATATTAATTATGTAGTGGGATTAATTAATATTTATGGGCTTGAATTATATTGTGGCTCAATATTTGATATTCAAGGTCCATTAGAAGGTCCAATCTTAATTCTCCTAAAGGCCCCCTGAGTAGCCCAACATATAGTCCATTAACTGAAAATGTGATTAAAATAAAATAAATATTGTTACTTAATTTTTCCTAATTATTTCGAAATTTATGGATAAAAGAGGGAGAAAGATTTTCTTTGAATTTTGTTATGGAATGAAGATATGTATTCTTGGAATACAAGATTATCTCATTAAATTCAAGAAATCTCCCACTTGGTTATTCATTAAGGAATTTCAAAATTTTTGGAAATATAGTGGGCAAGAAAGATTTTCTTGATTTTCTTGAAAAGATATTGTGGAAGATATGTATTTCTTGAAATACAAGAATATCTCATAAATTCAAGAAGATCCAAATCTTGGGATCTTGCTTAGTATTTTCGAAAATTATCCATAATTGAGGAGGTGGGATTTTTGTGGAATATTTTAATTATGGGAAAAAGAATATAGGAGATATATTCAAGATTTTTTGGTGACCAAGAAAAGTCTTTTTCCACATTGATTTTCTACAAGAAATTTCGACCACTCATCTCCTATAAATAGGGGATGATTGTTTCATTCCCAAGGACAATTCCATGTGCTGGAAAAATTAGCAAATCCACATAAGTGGTGCAACAAAGTTTATTTTTTCCTTTTGTTAATTGTTCGACAAGTGTCCTTCCACCGGATAGTTGAGCAAGGGCTAAGGGAATTCATGGGAAGTCCTTTTGGTTAGTCCGTCCAACCGAATTCACTGCCATCCCGAGAGGTACGTTCACGTAAACCCGTAGATTCCGCATGCTTAGGTTTTACGTGGCTTTTTATATGCATGATATGTTGTTGAAATTATTATTTGAATTAATATAGGAATAATTCATGCTAGTAATAATTAATGAATTAAATTTATATTTAAATATTCACCCCGAATAGATCTGTGCAACTCATTCCCCAACACATACAACCCTCACAGTATCACGCCCTCTTATCATTCTTTTTTAAAATATTGAGCTATAAGTTTTATTGTCTTGCATAATATATTTCATTGTTATAAATCTCATTTTTTAGTATAATTATGAAATTATATTTATATTAATATGTATAATATTTATTATTTATTATACAAAATACGAAGGACCTAATAATTTTTTTTGCACTGGGTCCCTTAAATTGTTGGACCGGCTCTGACGGAGCTCTATGCCACCCTCTGTCATTTCCAGCCAAAGGATGCATCTTGGTGTGCTTGCAACCGCATCACATTCTATTACAACACATACCCGATTTGCGGTGTACTACAAGCTAAGGTATTTCTATCGAGCCCCTTGTATTTAACTTAATTGTTCCAGCCTTTCCAATATCTAAGCTTCGTCTCTTATACTACATGATTGATCAGGACAAACCAATTCATTATTGGGTTGAATAAGTACTCAGAGGCTATGAAACATGGATTTTCGGTTGTTATGCATTTCAAAATAAGATTTGAAGGAGAAGATTCTCATGAAAGAAGGTTAGTTCTTCTCTTTTTTTCACATTTGTTACTTGAGCCTTAATATTGTTACATTGATTATCGATGTACATAGTTTTCCAGATCCAGGACATCCAACATATTTTGAGTTTAAATTGAAGGGATATGTAGTTAGGAATTTGTGTAATCTCTGTATTCTCCCCCCAGAAAATCCCAAGGTTTGTGTTGTGTGTTTCTTGATTGTGATTTCCCGTGGTTTTATTCTTGAAATTTCTAAACCTATTTTCTTCAAATAAATAATTAGTTTGTTATTCATTTTGATCCTATGAATTATAAAGTCCAGGTCGACTCTAAAATTGGGCCCTTATAATATACTCCCTCCTATTCAAAATATAAGATGTTTTGGCTTATTGCATTATTTACTTTTTATTTGATGTTCTGGCTTTTATTTCCCTACACTGTCCTTATTTAATACTCTTTATTTACTTTTTTGTTTTACTCCCTATCATGTCATTAAAGATAATTTATCATTAAATAACTCTAATTTTGGCATAATTTTTCTTTATTAATAAACGTGCAAAAAGTCAAAACATCTTATATTTTGAATAGGAGGGAGTATAACATAATGTGTGTTGCATATTTTTATTAATATTTTCACATGTAATGATTGTGCATAAGTGTTTAAATAGGTAGAGTGTGAATGATATTTGCATATTTACTGCACGACTTGCCATGCACATACCGTACAAATTTTGTGCAAGATCTTTAAGTGCACATTTCGTATAAATTTTGTGCATGGTTTGTACATTCACGTTCCATATCGGTTCACACGTGCACATTACATATCTAATAACAAAATGTTGGGCCAAAATATTGTTATAATTTTTTAATAAAATTTTAAACATCTTAACAAATTTGATGTAGATCAAATGGTATAATAAGTATTTTTTATATTTTTTGTATGTGAGAGGTATAAGGTTCAATTCCACATATCTACCATACATATATACTAATTATTTTTTGAATATTTTCTAAATTATTAATATTATTTTTGAAATTTTGAACTAGATCTATTATAAATATATAATAACAAAATGTTATACCAAAAAAAGAAAAAAATTCAACAAAAAAATTTATTACAAATTTTTGAACTAAATCTATTTATACATATATAATAACCAAATACTATACAAAAAAAAATTAACAAAAAAATTACTACAAATTTATCATAAAATTTTAAATTGTGGTACATTAATGATTAATAATATAAAATGTTATATTTTGTAGTTGATATGGATATTTTTTTTTTAAAAAAAAATCAGTTACTCCTTCCATCTTTTTTTAGATTGCTCACTTGATTTTGACAGAGTTTTAATGAAGAAATTCTTTATTAATATTTGAAGGTAATAAAATAGCTTTTCGATAAGGGTATTTTGTCAATTTTAATAAATAAGATAAAAAATAAGTTACTTTTATATGGAATTATTAGTGACATGTGATGTAATTTAGTGATGTTTGTAAGGGGCATCATGAACTGTATAGTTACTTTATTGCTATTTTGAGTATGTGATAAAATATTGACTTTTTGGATTTTGAGCAATCTAAAAAAGAAAATACTAATCGAGACTAACTTATGACAAAGAGTGTTGATTTCGGGAATGACACTGAACTGACTTCATTATATAGTAGACTCTCTTTAACATTTTAGAAATATAATTTTGACTAATAATATCTTATGGTGTGACCATTAATAAGAATTATAGACAATTATTAAAAATCTTTGACTTTCTTAAGGAGGTCAATTTCAATCATGGATAGTTATATGTTATCATGTTCAGAGTAACTAGAGGGACAATTTGAAAATTTTGATATGCAATGAGAATTGGGAAGACGGTTTAGAAGGAAATAATTCAAAATTGTAAGAAAAAAATACATTTAAAGTTGCATTATTTAACAATGCAAATTTTTTAAGCAGTTGAAGCGCTACCAATTTCCCATGCCTGATTGCAAAAGCAAAATATGTTCATAAATCGTGTGTTGCATCGAAATGAAAAAAATTACAAAAATATATTAAAAAAGATTCTTATTATTATTATAAGTAAAATATTTTTTTATAATTTATTTAACACAAAAATAAATATATTTCATATCATATTCATTTTATACTCATAAACCGTGCAACGCACGGGTGATATACAGTTAAGTAATAATATCTTTTAAATGATATTATATAAATAGACAACAAATTTATAATTACTAGTAATACACTACAAATGCATATTTATATAAGATGCTTGGTTATTCACCCTCATAAAAAAATTGGTATAAATTCAAAAGATGGTCTTGCATAATTATACATTAATTTGTTAAATTTGAAAAGAAAAGGATAAATCATCTAAGCTATGCCTGTAATTTGTAAATATGGAGATAAAGATAAGATTTTCTCAAGCAAAAAAGACGAAGTACGCAAAGGAGGTGATAAAGTTTCATGTGCAATTGGTGCATGGATTTAAGATCCGTGCACTCGTCCCAACCCAATACATGTATCCACATAATATGTCTAATATATTCAATGAGTCAAATATTTTTTTTAAATAAATTATTTTATTACATAAGTAGACGATGCACTTGGATGCACAATAAACTCACACTAAAAAGATAGTTGGGTAAAGATAGTTGGGTATGCTATTGGGGGATAAAAGTAAAACAAACCATGTGATACTTTTGCATGGGCTTTTAAGTAATGGTAGACGTGCATGGGCGGATTATATTAGGGACAAATGAGGGCCATGTCTCACCATATTTTTCCCTTTTTACTATGCGGATATATATTAAAAATAATTTTAGGTTCCATTTGGATGAATGAATTTGAAATTCATAGATTTTACGCATAAATTACCACTCTCCAATGGATTTACAAATACTTAGATGAGAGAGAAGGGATGAGAGTGAATGGGGGGAGAAAGATGGAAGTGCTAGAGAGGAGGAATTTCACAAATAACTAGGTTTTGATGAGGATTTGAAATCCATCAATTTTAAACTAAACTATCAAATCTAAGTATTTGTAAATTCATTGGAGAGTATTGATTTGTATGTGAAATATATGGATTTCAAATTCATCCATCCAAATGGAGCCTTATATAACATATTAGAACTCATTTTGTTAAAAAGCTAATTGAGTATGGAATCTCACTTCTTTAGTCTATTTCCATGAGTAACACTTCTATGAATCAAATCTATACATGAATTTTGTCACTGTTATATGTAAAAACTTCTATGAATCAAATCTATACTTGAATTTTGTCACTGTTATATATAAAAACTATAACTGTTATGTATAAAAAAATTTATTGTTTAAAAATAGAAAATATTTTTAAACAGTGAGAATTTTTGTACATAATAGTAATATTTTTTATGCATAACACTGATAATATTTACACATAAAGTGATACTAAAAAAATCGAGTCCATCATGAACTCGGATTCACACAATTTTTTGTCTATTTCCATTTAGTTTTACTAGTACTTGGCCAGTTCGCTTAGTGTATTACGAGGGATTGAAAAAAAAAATATGTTATTAAATTTAAATTAAATATTTTAAATATTTAATTAAATTAAATTTATTTAATTTAATTATAATAAAAATAATATAAAAATGTAAAAACTTATATATAATATTGAATACTCTGATTTTTGTGCAATAAATTCAATTTTTTTTTTTTCAGGTTAGATCCCTTTTTTAAATGATCGAATCCTACCCTCCAAATATCTCCTTCTTCGCGATCAGATCTCTGTTGGTTTTCACAATGACGAGCTCTAGGTTTTTTCTTATTTAAATTCTTCCATATTCTTCTCGTTTTCTTTCATTTTATCATACTTGCAAATTTAAAGGTCATTTCGTTCTTTTTTCTCTCGATTTTTGGACGCAGTTTTTCAGATTATTCTACACTCTTTTTCGATTGTTCATCTCTTTAGACTGAGGATTTTTTTCGCCTTTGTACTAGTATTTTGTTCACGTGGTAGCATGTTTTTCTTCATACGATAACATTTTTGCACACACCTCGGTAATTTTAGAATTATAATTGCAAATTTAATTAAAGTGAGAATAATTATAGCCCATCAATTAAAAATTAATCATTTATACTCCTCCGTCTCAATCTTTAAGGAACTCTTTCAATTTTTTTTTGTCCCAATCTTTAAGGAACATTTCCTAAAATGAACATACTTATTTGATCACTTTATTACATAAAATACTAACAAACAACTATTTCTACTCCCAACTATCCATCACTTTATCACATAAAATACTACTCCCTCTGTCCCACTATATTTGTCCTACTTTCCTTTTATGGACGTCCTACTATATTTGTCTCAATTCATAAAAGGAAAAAGTAACACTCCACTAACTATTATTTTAATATTATTCCCCTCACTTTTCATCTCAATTACCCCAAATATCTATACTTTACATTCATTAAATACTTTAAAAATTCACTATCTATTATTTTAATATTATTCTTTAAATAATTCAACAACAAAAAAGTGCGACAAATATACCAAAAGGAGGAAAAAATAAACAATTCTTTCTACCCTCAATATTTTATCACTTATCAATATTTCCATAAATCCTCGTCTTCTTGAAGAATAAGACGGAGGGAATATTATATTACCCTTACTCTCGCTTTTCTGTTTTCGTTTTAGCAGCAATGGCGGGAAGAAATATATAAAGCAGACGGCGGCAGCGGCGAGACTGCGGCGGTGAAATCCGATGGAAGGCGGCGTTCCTCTGCTTCCGAAGCATTACAATTACAACCATACCACCGACGCTGCGGATGCACTGCCAAGTTAATTTTGTTTTAATACCCCTGCCCTCACTTTATCTGTAACTCAAACCAACTGTCTTCCAACAATTTCTATTCCCTTTATTGAACAATTTTTGCTTAATTTCTGGTGTATTTCTTCTGTAGTTTGATTTGATTAGGGATTCTGTTCGATTATATAGTATCTAAAATACTAAAGCAATGGGATAAAACCCAAATATGGTATTGTTAAAGTTTTCTTTACGAAAGAAACTGAAATAATTGTGGGTGGACTATTTGTTTACAAAATCTTATTGATTGTACGATTTTCAATAGCAAGGCTGAATGGATTAGCTGTAATATCTGTTGAGAAAATTGTTGAACTCGATTTTGCATACTTGAGTAATGCCTCTGCCTTCAAAAAGCGAGGCTAGATTAATTAGTTATTGCGAGAATTACATAGAGTAGGTATCCGGTGAAACTTGTTCATAGTATGAAATTTGTACAACTGATACCACTACACTTGTAAACTGTGATCATCGCATTAAATGCTATATGTATTAGTTTATAAGAGTAGTGATATCAGTATATAAGTGTAATGGTATCAATTTCATAGTATGAACAAGTTTCACAGGAGAGTTTGTGAAATTATTTGTACTAAAATTTTGAAGCCCATTTACAAGTTGGACTTAGCAACTGATTGCAGAGATCTAAATCTTTTTGCAGATATATGTGCAAGACTTGTTGAATGGAGTGAAATTATGGGTTACAACTTAGGAAAGAGAACTTGTATTGGGGTTATGGGACATAATGAAATAAAGATGGAAAATGATGGGGATGAGAGAACTGGTAATGCAATAAAGAAGAATGCCTTTTTGAGATCTCAGTGCAAATCCAGCCAAGATTCTGTAACAACTGATAGAAGAGAAATAAGTGTCTGTGTTAAATGTAATAAAATTGGAAAATTATTGGTTTGTGGGACTAATTCCTGCTCATTTGCAATTCATGAGAGCTGTTTGGGTTCTCTTTCGAGCTTTGGTAGAACAGAGGTATTTTACTGCCCATTTTGTGCATATTTTCAAGCTAGCTCAAAGTACATAGAGATTGAGAGAAAGGCCTACTTGATGGGAAAGGATTTAGCAAACTTTCTTTGTTCGAGGACCATAAAAGAACTGAATGGACAGCCTCATAAATCTTGTAGGACAATGCAACATCAGATGGAAAATGATGATGGTTTACATAAAAGTAGGAGAGCAGATTATTCAACATTAAGATCTGATGACAATCTAATTAATAGAGGAAGAGCTATAGATTCAACCAATGGAACAGTGCCTAATCCTTTGAATACAGATGAAAAAACGATGGAAAACCTAGGTCAAGTGCCACATTCTCCTAGAGTTCATGAATCTCAGTATGAAAATGCATCCTGCCAGATTCCAGGAAAAAGCATTGTGAGTGAAGGCCATGCTGAAATCAGTGGCACAAAGGGAATTTTACGTTATCCAGAAACACATTTGCCTTGCGAATACAAATGTTCACTACGTAATGAATCTGCTAATGCTAAAAAAAGATCAGAAGAGGATTCAGGCGTCTCGAAATGCTTCAAAAGGGTTAAAAAGTACATAAGGCCATAGTAAGTTCTTTTCTTCCTGAACATTGCTTATTGAATTGTTTCTTTCCAGGAAGATGTCTTATTCAGAGAAATTCTGTTAGAAATGAAATATTTACCAGAGGTTGGAGTAATGACTTATCTAAAATCAATCTTGATTAAATTCATGAAGTTTTGTCCAGTATTACGATTGGAGTTCACATCAGAAACAAGTTCATTAGCATTTATCTGTACTTCTATTATGAATGAACACTCACGTTATAAAGAACGGATGATAATGAAAAAATAAGCAACCCATATATTCATAAGTGGGTTAGGGTTGGGTTTTGGAAATCAAAACAAAAATGACTACTCCTGTTAGATGATGCAACATTAATAATCCTACTCAAATAGCTAATGAGAGGTTCACATTTTCGGCATGTTTCCATGTTCTACTTGAAATAGAGTTGAAGTGGGATTGATAATATTTTTCTACACCTGCAGCACATATGCAGATCAACTGAGGCGAAAAAGACTCCGGGGGGAGACTGTAGAAGAAGATAATTTAAAGGTAAAAAATGGTGTTAATTTTATTAGCATTAGATTTCCTTTGAGGCAAAATGTACATTACGTAACAGGTTCACTATCAATTATTTCATGTACAAACCAATGAATGCTCACGTTAGGGATTTTTCCAGCTGCAGTGTGTATTAAAAAAATTCTACCGAGATATAACTTAAACATTGGGTTTACCTATGAAAAATCACGTCTATAATTAATCCTAGTAATTGCCAATATGAACCTTAAGTAAGTATATTTATTTCACATTGAAATGTAAGAAAAGTGAAACTTTTTTTATTTTTATTATTATATATATGATATATAATTTTTTACTTGGATTATTTTTGTAACACTGATGTCCTAGTTTATCCCAATTAACCATGAAGTCCCATGATTCGTCCTTTGAGATTCAATGCTTTGGTTGGATCCTTAATGTTTAAATGTCCTCGATTGCTCTACTAGTTCCTGGAAGGTTGATGTAAGCTCAGTATTATTGTCAATTGTTGTTATTTTGTATCCTAATAGTTAATGTTGTTTGATTGCGGATGATGACTAAATTTAGATGTTATACTTGGTCATTAAACTATTGATTTTGCATTTTGAATGATGTTATATTAGTTGATTTGAAACATAATGATTATAACTATCAGAGGTTATGTTAATCTGAAAAACTATATGCGTTAAGGTAATTTACAATGATCTTTTACCCATGACAACAGGTGAATAGCAAATGCCTGAAATCCTCACTGAGTTTGTGTAGACCGCTACATGAAAGGAGATCAACTGAGAATCTTCCAGAAAAACTGATTTGGGACCCAAGAGGCAAGTGTTAATTTTTAAATGGCATTCTATAACGCCCTGTTTGGTTCACAGGACTGGATTAATTAGTTATGATAGTATTGAGTAGGATTGGATAAAATTTGATTGATTGGACTGGATTGTGTTTGGATTGTAGGATTGCAATCATGTACTGAAAGATCAATATAGGGATTAAAATGCTAATCCTGGTCAATCTCACCATCCACATGGGATAAACATATCCCTCCATATAGGGATTAAACATATTTGTGTACCCGGGCTAAAAATGTATCTTGGGTCCACATCCCACAAACGAACAACCGATTACGTGGGATTAAAATGCTAATCGGCCTATCTTGGTCAATCTTGCGACCAAACAGGGCCTAAGTATAGTGATAGGTGATCTATGCCAAATTGATGCACAATCATAATTTATTCTTGATTTGTTTATTCTAATTTGGTTATTTGCTTGATAGAAGATGTGAAGCAATTGAGAATGGTTAACAAGGAACTACATGCATCAACTACCCCATCTATTGTCATCTGCCGCGAAGATGAGCATAACAGGATCTTGGATTTCTGCAAGAAACGTGTTAAGCAAGAAAAGGCTGGAAGTTTGTTTGTGTGTGGTTGTCCAGGAACTGGAAAGTCATTGTCGATGGCAAAAGTGAAATTGATGCTTGTCGATTGGGCAAAAGAGGTACTCATACTTTTTGCTTCTGAATTTTGTTGCATTTATGTGCCATTATTAGAATAAGGTGTCAAAATGGGGTAGTTGAGTTAGATTTTTCTTGGGTCGTCCGCTTAAAAAGGTGGGTTGGTAAAAAATATTTTAGCTCGTTTGGAGACGTGCCTAGATGGGCCGGCCCATTTGGGCCGCGAGCTTTGGCTGGCTGGTTGGGGCGGGTTTAGGTGGGTTGGCCCACCTCCTAAATTAATATTTATTCTTTATATATTTATTATACATTTTAACAATTATAATGTTATTTTTGGATATTTTAAATTTTATGTTTATGGTGATAAATTTAAAAATAGGAAACTATATTTATAAATTATTATGATTGATTGATGAACTTCAATTTGTAGGAAGTTATATTTTTTTGTTAATATATATATATATATATATATATTTAGTGATAATAACCTGCATAAATTGTTTGATTACATTTTATATTGATGACTTTATTGTATTAGAGCTTTTAAATTACATATTTCTAATTAAAAAGAAAAAAGAAAAAAATATAATAGCGGACTGGCCCGCCAGGACCCGCGATTAGTGGGTTGGGGCAGCCCACCCCGTCGGCCCGCCCGTCTCGACTGCTATATATATATATATATATATATATATATATATATATATATATATATATATATGTGAAAACATTATTTGTAGAATTTGTGTTGCCTACATTAAATTGATGAGTGAGATTTCCGCGCTCTTCTTTCTTACGCCAGAGTGTGCTATTCATAAAAAATGTATATTAGGTTTCAGTTCTCATATCGATGGTTGGACTATTAACCAATTTGTTCAATTTTTCCTAAAAATGAAATGTTCCAAATTCCAAAAACACGAACTCCAGTAAGCCTCTTGCTGAATCTTGATTGAGGAATGAATTTGAGATCAATTACATGTGATGTCCCATTTGCAATCAATAATGTGCTTCTTCCAATGGCTAAGCTTGCTGTTACTTGTGTCATTCGATTTGACGTATTTCTCTTGGCTAACAATCACAAATTGGTACTTTTCTTTTCCTTGAATTAGGACAATGTACAGCCTCCAGATATATTATCCATCAACTGTACTTCTCTAACACACACAAGTGAGATTTTTCTCAAGGTACAACGAAGCTATGCATATAATGATTTCAAGTAAATTGTAAAATGGGTCCAATATTCATTGGGTGTTGGTGATTTTAGTCCTATACGAATTAATTTTCTCAATTAAGTCCCATAATTTTTTTTTAAATGCTGCAGTTCTAGTACTATATTGACAACGATTTGTTTTTGGATGATACTTAATTTGTGATTTTTTTTAAGTTCAAGTTGGTTAGAGGCACTACTATCTAGACCATGAGACCATGGGGAGGTGTTGGGAAATTTTTGAAAAAAAATGTTGGGGACTAAAAATTAAAATCATCAACACCCAATAACACGGGACAAATTTCACAATTTACTCTAATGATTTCAAATCAAGTATTCTAGTAAACCAAATATCTAACTTGATTGTTCCTGCAGATTCTTGGACAAAATCATTCGGTGAAGGATAAAAGCCAGCCTACATTTGTGCAGGAGCTGCAGAACTTGTATTCTCAGAAGCAACCACCTGGCATGAAAATGATGCAAGTATCATGTACCAAAATAATAGTCTTGAAGTCGTAATGGGATGATCTAGTTCTACCCTGAAGTCATTATAGGATTGTCATTTTCACACTTTAGTTGTTTACTATGTATCCTTTAGTGGAAAGACTCTAGTTTCTGAAGTCTTACATGTGTAAATCCTATAATCTCTCTTTTGGTCAACAGCCTGGTTATAGCTGATGAGTTGGATTATTTGATTACGAAAGACCGAGCTGTGCTTCAGGATCTTTTCACGTTAACAACTATGCCATTCTCCAAGTGTATTTTGGTAGGTATGTGAAACGGTGCTCATAACTTTTAAATTCCATGTTCTTACCTTTTTAATTTTTGCGAGTTACAAATTAAGCTCTTTGACTTGTGTTTGCAGGGATTTCTAATGCTATTGACTTAGCTGATAGGTTTATTCTGAAATTCCAATCTTTAAATTGTGAGTGCTTGTTTTTTAATCAAATCACTGCTACTATCTTCCAATGATAGTATTTTGGCTGCACTCCGTTTTTCCTTATGAAGATTATAGTACTTTGTTTGGGACAGACATAATTGTTTTCCTTGAGCCTGATAACATATCTGGTCCTTATTTCTTGACAAATTTCTAGATGTTTTTCTTATTCCCAGAAGACATTGTTTTCGTGTGAGAAATCTTTTGTTATATACTCAATTCATGTAACATTGCCCTTTGGAGGAAACACTTCCTTTCAGTTTTAGTGTACAAGTGAACTTTTGTTTCTGTCTTATCATTAGTACACTGGATAATGCTTAACACAGTTATCCTCTCTCCCTCTCTTCTCTGATTACTTACTATAGAGTGACATAAGTCTTCCAGCTTTTGTTTAAGGGTATTAGTCTAAGAAACCGGTTCTGTTTATTTAGGTAAACCTATGGTTGTAAGGTTTTGTGCCTACTCCAAAGATCAGATCATCGCGATTCTTCAAGAAAGACTGAGGGTAAGACTTAATGATAATATAAATAAGCAGTTTATTTTCTTTACTTGAGCACTTTATTTAAAATCATAAAAATGTTCAAATGTTATAAGTGAGACATAGTATGTAATTGATACAGATTTTTTTATCCATATGATGCAGAACACCAAGCAATTGAGAGAAAATTTCGAATAAAAGCATAATCTAGAGAAAACGTTTACAATTCAATATTTCAATGTCAATAATCATAAGAGGTACTCAATACACAGCCCTTGAGCAATTTATAGGCTAAGAGTCATAGTTCAAATATGAAACTAACGAAATAAAGAAACTAAATTACTAGGATTCTAATACTATTTTCCTTGTTGATGGTCTTCCTATATTATACTCCCTCCGTCTCAACTCTATCTTCACATTACCTTTTTTCTCGTGTTTTAGTGAGCGAGTTGTTTATTAGTATTTGAAATGATAAAGTGACATTTAAGAAGGGGTATGATAGATCTATCTCTTCTCCTTAAAAATTATTTTTATCATTTCAAATACTAATAAACAACTCGCTCGCTAAAACACGAGAAATAGTAATTGTGAAGATAGAGTTGGGACGGAGGTAGTATATATTAACATCATTGTGATTCCTACCACTAAGCCACCTTTTGGTAGATCTTATATTGTATGGCTTATTTAATCAAATAAATTGGACTAGGTTAAGCAGGAAAACATAAAAAAGAGAAACAATGCTCTATCTTTCCACGTAAGGGATGAATATTTTCTCAGATCTCATGGTTTAAGTTTTTTTGTGTACATATACCACTATCATTCTAACATAACTGAAATTCTACCAGGCACTTCCTTATAACGTCTTCCAGCCACAAGCAGTCGAACTTTGTGCTAGGGTGAGTTCTATTGCATTTTTTCAGTAGCACAAATCATGTGTTTTCCTTACAATTTAATAAATTCTTTGTTTAAATAAGTGTTTTGCTTGACTTGACTTGTGAATATTCTGAATGTCATTTGCTATGTGTTGCAGAGAGTTGCTGCAGCATCTGGAGATATGAGAAAGGCTCTTGCAGTCTGCAGGTTGATATTTTAATTTGTTATGTTGAAAAAAGTTATTTTTATTTTGGCGCTGTCTTATATGCATCCAGGTGCACCGTGCACTCATAGTGCATTTTAGAAACATGCAACTTGTTATACTGAAAGATGCAACTTGTTTACACTTAACCGTGCAACTATTTTTTCAGTGTAAACAAGTTGCATCTTTCATTGTTTACACTCATATCAATAGTTTCACGGTTCAGTGTAAACAAGTTGCATTTTTCAGTATAACAAGTTGCATGTTTTTAAAATGTACTATAAGTGCACGGTACACCTGGATGCACATGAGACCCACTCTTTTACTTTTGGTTTAATAATCTTCTAAGGACAGCTGTTGCCTATATGTGCTACAAGCGTAAGTCCTTTCAGACTGAATTATGCTTTCTTCCACATTGGGCTATAGTATCTGAGTTATTTCCGTGTATTTTCAGGAGTGCGATTGAACTGCTAACATCTGAGAGAAGAGATCCTAGGACTAAAGATCAACAAAAGCATTTTCACCTGACATGGTGCCTAATCAAGTACATAACTTGGTATATGAACATTCCGAATATTTATTTCTTGATAATCCCGTTTCATCTTTATTTCAATTGCTCCCATCTGGGTTATGCAACATGAGAACTCTTAATTTGCATATGAAAATCAATTCGTTTCCCTGTGAAACTTGCTCCTTCAAAACTGACAAAGTTTATCTTGAATTTTTTATCATGCTGCACCAAAATTGTTATCATCTTAAACCTTGAAGATAGAAGGCTCGCTACCTAAGGGTGTAAACGAGCCGAGTCGAGTCGAGTAATGCTGAGCTCGAACTCGACTCGAGTAGAATATTCAAAGCTCAAAACTCGACTCGAACTTGATCGAGCCCAAATTTTTAAGCTCGAGCTCGGCTTAACCAGAAACTCGATAGGCTCGAGCTCGACTCGATTACCTATATAATTATATAAAATATATTATTAAAATAAAAGTATATATATTTAGTAAAATTAATGGCGTAATAGTAATTATTGTGCAAGCTCGATTAGGCTCGCGAGCCTCTTGAGATGAGTATTTATGAGCTCGAACTTGACTCGACTCGATTATGCTCGAGTCGATTTTGATATTTTTACGAGCCGAGCACGAGTAGCTCGCGAGCCGGCTTGACTCACTTACACCCCTATCGCTACCTTGATGTTAGCTTATTAAGAATTTTCTTGAAAGCTATGTTCAATAGCTGCAATCACATATCTCTTATAAGGTTCGGGAATTGTTATAGGTGAGAGTACGTCATGTTGCTACTGCATTGTCTAAGGTGTATAAATCACCAGTGGTAGACACTATTTTATCCCTGCCTCAACATCAACAGGTAATACTCTATTTACGGGATATGCTATGTAGTTCGATAATTTAAGGGTTATTTGCTGCTAAAATCACCACATTGTTGCAAATTACAATCTAATCTAAATTTTTTTATTTTTGAGAAATAAAACCACAATTATAAAAAATTTGCTACTCGAACTTTGGGGAAGATCGACTCTTGCCCATCATGACGCGTCGAACAGTTAACCATGTCAGCACCCATTTATGTACCGCAAAGTAGGATGATAACATTGTTAATTGTTTGACACGTCATAAATGGGCAAGAGTCAATCTTCCCGGAAGTTCGGATTGCAAAAGAGAAAAAATTAATTGAAGTTTATTTGTCAAAAACTCAAAAGTTTAGATTAGACTGCAATATTTGCAAAAGTGGTGATTTTAACAGCAATTATGTCATAATTAAATCCAAAGACTATATTTTCTTGCTTGTGATTCAAATCAATCACCTGCCAACAGATAAAGCAAATCCTCAACCAATTATTTTACATTTTTTATACCTGTATATATTCTTTCTTAATATGGAAAGCTGTTTTGTCAGGTCATACTTTGCTCTGCTGTGAAGCTCTTCCGCAAAGGAATGAAGGAGTCAACTCTTAGAGAGGTCCGTATGTGTAGGGTTCTCCATTTTTAAGTTTGATTAAAATACACTTAATTGCTACTAAAATCACCTCATTTTCACATGTTGCAATTTAATCTAAATTTTGAGTTTCGACAAATAAAACCACAATTTTTTTGTAAAAAAAAATTGCAATTCGAATTTACGGGCAAATTGGCACTTGCTCGTTCTGACTTGTCATCTTACTCGGCAACAATTTGAATCCCAAACGACGCCGTTCATCCTAATTACTACTCAAACGACGTCTTTTCAGCCTAAAAAGTAACTCAATCGGGCAGAGTCATCTGCCTGGAAGTTCAAATAGCAATTTTTTTAAGTTGAGGTTTTATTTTCCAAAACTCGAAGTTTAAATAAGATTGCGATTTGCGAAAAGGTGGTGATTTAAGCAGCAATTAAGCACATTAAAACACTGTAATGTTTTGCATTGGGATTGATGAAGGCCACTCTTCACTCTTCAATGGCTGCAGTTGAATAAATCTTACGAGGATGTTTGTAGATCAACTCGAATCCCTCCAATTGGCATTGTGGAGCTCTCAAGCATGTGTAGGGTGCTAGATGACCAGGTAAATTAACTACCTAAGATCATTGCAAAGAGAAAAGTTACATGATTATGCTTGAACATTAATTATATTCTGATTATCTGATACCATAACAAGACACTTGGGCCATGTTATTTTGGTTATAAAAATCAAGTTTTGAATTTACAAATCGGGTAAATTGCGCCAAACCGTCCTGTGGTTTGAAAAATCGGCGTCAAACCCCCCTGTGCTTTAAAAATTGTGTGAAATCCCCTTGGGGGTGGTTTGGTGTCAAGCTTTCATATTTTTACAATAAAAAAAAAACACTAAAAATCGCATGACGCTAGCATGTAATACATTTTCCATTATTTCAACAAAAATTGGGGTTTCGCGCCATATATATAAAACCATAAGGGGGTTTCACACAATTTTTAAAGCACAGGGGTGTTTGACGGCTGACGCCGATTTTTCAAACCACAAGGAGGTTTGGCGCAATTTACTCTTTACAAATATAAATACGATTTTACTTCGGGATTTGGAAATCTGATTTTATAAAACCACCACTACAACACCTATAATAAACCTATTTCACATATTTCAATGCAGTCAATTATATCTCCTTACGCTTGATTGTATTTAAATCATAACCCACTTCTTTGTCTAATCATGACAATAACACCCAACAACAATAAAATAATACAAGATCATTCACTCTTGCACATTATTTTTGACATAAAGTTAAAATCACACCCTAATCAAACTCCCAATGCAAACATACACTTTACTATTTAACAGGATTTCAAATACCCTAGGTTTCAAAAACTCGTTTTTAAAAATCACTTAAAACCCAAAACAAACATCATCTTAAGATTATGTAAATTACGCTTTGCCATCCAAATATTGCTCGTGTTTGCACTTTACATGCAAGAACTTAACGTGATTCAAACATGCTAAACTATAATATAGAATCACACATGTGGAAGCAAGGGATCAAACGTACCTCGAGCCATTGCAAATTAAATAAACACCCAAAAAAACTTAATAGTAATGTGTTTTGAGATCTCTATTGATTTTTCCTAGACTCAAATCTCTTAATGCTTGACTGTGCTGCAATGTTATGAAATGAAAAGCTGATTTGATGACCCTATTTACTATATAATTTTTTATTTTTTTTTGCTACACTTTATCTCGATCTATATGATTTGTTGAATTTTGTTATCTAAAGTTGTCCAAATCTATCCGAGATTGAATATTTTACTGTTTTTCCCTTGGCATATGCCGAAGGCGTTTTAAGGGTACTTCTATTTTTTAATTGATTCTACACTAACAAATCGTGCAATTAATGTGATAGTGTCAATTGCAAAATAAATCACTGTTTTTTCACGTTTTTTCAATTACAACATGTGTTGTTAAAATTTGCAATTCATACATTACATTTCAAATTGTTGCAATTATGTCACATGACTATTTTCTGGAAAGTCTTGCTGATGTGGTAGTTTATAAAATTGCAGAAATATTAAAAGGTTGTGACTAATTGAATTACAAAAAATACACTTGGATGGCAATGTATTTTACCCTTGCAAATTGATTGCAAGAACTAATAGTGTGATGAAAATTGCAGGGAATTCTCAAACTAGGACAATCAAGAGAAGAAAACTTAAGAAAAGTGACATTACAGGTCGATGAAGCAGACATTGTTTTTGCACTGCAGGTACACAAATTTTGTTAGTATATATCCTCGACTTTATCTCTCTCTTGAGGATTAATGCACTTATGTTAACCGTCATGATAATGTTGTGAATAGGGAATTCGGTTTCTTCACAATTTCCTGCAATGATTTTCTAAAGAAGCATAATCATGCGGTGGCTGTTTTGTGTCTGCAATCTTTCTACAATGAGTTTTCCTTCAACCAGCTGTGATATCCTGGAGAATACCAGAATTAACTAATTAAGAGTGAGTCTCATGTGCATTCAGATGCACTGTGTACTGTGCAATCATAGTGCATTTTAGAACCATGAAATTTTTTATACTGAAAAATGCAACTTGCTTACACTGAACCGTGCAATTACTTTTTCATTTTAATATTTGCATGGTCCAGTATAAACAAGTTGCATCTTTCAGTATAACAAGTTGCATGGTTCTAAAATGCACTATTAGTGCACAATGAACCTGGATGAATATAAGACTTAACCCATAATTAATTGTACATTAGTTTATTAAAATATGTCATTTCTCACTTTGTATTTTGAAATTGGAAATCATCAGCATCCTGATTTTATTTTCTTTTTATATTTTGTCACCCTACTGCTAAAGAATGGGGCAATTACAATTACGTGTTATTTATAAAGCACATTTACTATAAGGTGCACTATTTTTTAGTCCTTACTCTAAGACGCTAAATTTTGACAAAAATGTCTAATTTGCCCTTATGTATGAAATAATATGTAGAATTTGAATTTTGAATTTTACTGATTTTTTTTATTTATATGTTCTTTTATTTAATTATTTCTTTTCAAAAATAAAATATTAACCAAAAAATTTGAATATTTCAAATTTTACAATTTTTTTAATTAACTATAATTTTATTTAATTAATTATTTTAATACTAGACAAAAAAATCTGCACAATCCAATTTTTTTTTTAATCATCTGTCATTTTATTTAAAAAATTTACACACCCGTAAAAAAAAACTGTACGCTCATAAAAAAATTTGTACACCCATAAAAAATTATGCACACACGTAAAAATTCTGCACACACGTAAAAAATCTGCACACATTTTTTTTAATTATCAGAAAAATTCTACACATAAAAAAATCTGCACATACATTTTTTTAAATTATCTGTTCATTTATTTAAAAAATCTGTACACACATTTTTTTTAATTATCTGTTTATTTGTTAAAAATTTTGCACACCCGTAATAAATTTTGCACCCCCAATTTTTTTAATCATCTGTCATTTTATTTAAAAATTTGCACACTCATAAAAAACTTTGCACATCCGAAAAAATTTTTTGCACATTTCAAAAATATTTTGCACACTTCAAAAAAATTATGGCACTCCAATTTTTTTTTTAATTATCTGTCCTTTTAATTAATTTATTTTTAACCATTTTGCACGCCTGTAAAAAAAAATGTTGCACACCTATACCAAAAAAAATCTGCACACCCGTAAAAAAAAAAAACCTCCGTCCACCCGTAAAAAATTCTGCAACTTGATATGCAGTACATATGCCTATTCTCAGTAATTTAAAAACGTCAATCAAAGCTAAACAAATAAAGTAGCTCCCACAGATCCATTCTCTCTACCACAGATGAATGCACTACCCCCTTCAATTCCACCGAGACAAATCAAATGCCCAAACCCGTTTCTATGTATCAATCCATGTAAGAGGTGAGTGTGATCGTCCAATGCACCTTCGGAAGTATCAAATGGCACTTCCTTTTTTGACACTAAATGATGACTCCAACCTGCACCCAATTCAAAAAAAACCCCAAATAATTCCAGTAAACCCCAAAATTAATAACAATAAGCAAAATTTCGAAACTCAATTCAAAAACTCCAACTAAACAGCTGAGCGGCAGTACTCGCAGAATGGCTGATCGGAATTGCGCACACCGTAAAAATTGCACACCCAAAATAAAAAATTACAGAAAATTTTAAAAAAGATAAAGAAATCACCTTGCTCCATAATCTTTCCCTCTTGAGATCGACAAAATTATCATTCCTAACAATTTATCTAAGATGAAATTCAAATTGTATTTCTGCACTGCAATTAGCACTAATACTACTCATATAAAAACAAAAAGAAGTAATATTAATACTTACAACCATTAATATGATTCAGAAAATCAAACTCCCACCCATCATTTATACAAACCATTCAAAATATCAAAAAAATCAATTATGGTGCAAAAATTAAAAATCTACCACAAATCTACAAATTCGTCACAGATCCGTCGCAGATCCGGCCAACATCTGTCACCAAGCCCGGCCACCTAACCTTCCTCTTCAGATCCGCTGCACCACCCAAACATCCGCCGCCACAAACGTCGATCCGCCACCGCTCACACCACCGCAGCCGGAGTTCACGAAACCTCTTCTCCGTCAACCGTCGGTGCCAAGATCGTTAAGGTGGTTACGACCTTCGTCATACTTCGGGCTGCGGCGATGCACTGCAACGACAGCGGCGGCAACTCGGAATGAAAGGCGGTGGTTGGGGTTTCAACCAGTCACCATTCCGCCGTCTTTATCTTCTCCACAGTCGTCGCCAACCATCACGCGCCACCAACAAATCACGTCGTCGACGATTTGAGTGTGTGTATGCGTGTGTAGGTTTGAGTGTTTGAGTGTGTGTGTGAGCAGATTTGTGTGTGTGTTTGGGGTGGGGGATCTCAAATTCTGAATAATTGAGAAATGAGGGAGAGGAGTAGTGATATATGCACATTTGACCGAATGGCAGGCGGTCAACCTCGGAATCCTATCGCGCGACGCGCGCGACTAGCTTATTTGTGTCGAGCAACGCACGGGACAAGTTGATTTATGTCGCGCGACGCGAGTGACAAGCTGAATTTTTTTTATTTTTTTGGCTTTATAATTTTGTGAGTGTGAATATGTATTATGTTACATATCGAAAAAATGGAAATGGAAATATCGAATTATGTTATTATGTTTAAGATGTCGAATTTTGTGAGTGTGAGTATGTATTATGTTATTATATTTAAGATGTCGAATTTTGAGTTAATAAAACTATTCATTTAAGTAAAAAAAACATTTATGATAATAGTAGACCGTTTAATTGATATTTTACAAAAATTAAGCATCAATTTAATACAACCTTAAAATACATGACATTTAAATGTATTTTCCCCAATCCAAGCGCTCCCTCTTTTGCATCACTGATCCTCCAGGACAGTCAAGGTATAATCGGGTGTTTCTCCAGGACAGTCAAAATTAAGAGTAATGACATTTTCTGTAATATTATAAACATTGTGAATTGTAAATTATTACTCTCAAAATTATTAAAATGTTACATATGATAAGTTTGATATTTTTCAATATTATCTCTTAAAAAAAATATATTATATTATATTATGCCCCGATTTGAAAATTTCTAAAATCATATGTAACATAATACACACTCAAAAAATTATAAAGCAAAAAAAATAAATATAAAAAAACGAAAAAAAATCATAAAATCAAAAAATAAAAAAATAACAAAAAAAAAATTATTGGAATTTCAAATGTAATTTCGTGCATGTGTCAATCATTGGAATTAAGAGTAAATAGTTTAACAATAATTGTATCAATTATGAAAATTATACCTCTTCAAAAAAAAATTATATTATATTATGCCCCGATTTGAAAATTTCTAAAACCATATATAACATAATACACCGTCAAGGTGTGTTTTTCTTGTTTATTGATGTCTTTCAATGAAACAATAAATATTTTTAAATGAAATAACTAATAAATTCAAATCTAAACAACTAATACTTTTGAATGAAACAACTAATACTTTCAACCCTAAACAAGTAATATTTTTTAATAAAACAACTAAGCCTTCATATATGACTGCATATTTTTTAAAAATAATTAGAATATTTTTACCTAATTAATTAATTATCTTACATTGCATATACAACACAATAAACTAAATAATAAAAGGAAAAAAATACAATAAACCATCTAAATAATAAAAGGAAAAAAAATTACAATAAATAATTAATCATCACTTAATCATCTAACTCAATTATCACCTTATCATCACATTTGTGCGATTTGACTAAACTTGTCAAATCGCACAAATGTGCATATAGCACCAATGGTAGTTTGGGTATGGATTGCACCTTAAAGTAAGAGGAAAAAAGTAATTTATCTTAGAGTAAGGAGTCTCTATAAATGCTACTTTATTTTAATTTTTCCTTGAAGAATATCCAGCTTCATGAGAAGCTACATTTTTGTTGTATCAAAAACTTGCTTGAAACAAGATTCGTGTTCTACTGTAGATAAATTAAATTACGTTGTTTTTTTCTGGAGCGGTGATCAATAAATATGTATATATATATATATATATGTGTGTGTGTGTGTGTAATGTTACATTGTGCAATATTTTTTAAATACATGAATATAATTTTGCAAATCAAAATCGGGTATAGGTTGAACTTGGTCAAGACATATATTGTACACATGATTAGGTGTCATGTATAATTACACTTTCATTGTACAATTCTAGCTCATATCCTTCAATTACATTGTGATTATAGAGTTTAGACACCTCTAGTGAAAAAGATCAAAATACCAGAAAGTTTACAAGAATTGGGTTCAGAGTACCTTCAAATTTCAACGGGGTTTTCAACTAGTGCAAAGCATATTGACCACATAAGGATTTTCCCTTTCACACTCACCCTTTATAGGCTTTATACTTCTTGGGGAGATTTACTGACAAATACATTTCAAGATTATAGTTTACTAATAGATACGAAATGGTTGCATATATATAGATACATTTGCACTTTCAATTGAATAGTATAAATTAAATTAGAGAAATGAATGGTGAGATTAAAAATTATACCATAAATAAGTAAAACTCATAAAATTTAATGGCAAAGAGAATAAGAAAATGAATAATATATATTTTAAAGATGAAGTATTATATCATAAATAACTCTTTATAGAATTGCGGAATTTTAAAATGTAGAATTTAAATGAATAGCGGGTGACTCACAATTAGTTGATAAGACACTATGTAAACTCAAGCTCACCATAGACTCTAATTTAATATGACTCATTTTAAGCGATGGGTTGACTTAAAAATTCACTTCTCAATGCATTCATGCTCATTCCTCCATGCTCTCTGCATTTCCAAAACTTAAATTCTTGATTTAACTTGAAAAATGGATTGTATGACCGATTTTGTGGGGGGATGCAAATTTTGTCGGAAACAAATATCGTTATCATGTGAAACAAAAAGTGGATATCCCACCGTGTGGACGGTGGCAATGTCCCATGCACTAGTTTGGTTCGTGCATTTCCAAAACTCAAATATTTGATTTGACATGGAAAATGAATTTTTATGGCTGATTTTGTTGGGGGGTGCAAAGTTTCTTCGGAAACAAATACCGTTATCATGGGAAACCAAAAAGTGGCAATCCCACCATGTGGACGGTGGCGACGTCCTATACACTAGTTCAGTTAGTGCATTTTCTAAACTTAAATACTTGATTTGACATGAAAAATGGATTCTATGACCGATTATTTGGGGGGATGCAAAGTGTTGTGGCAAACAAATATCGTTATCATTGTGAACAAAATAAAGTGACTATGCCACCATGTTGACCGTCACGACGTGCCATGCACTAGTTTGGTTCATGCATTTTCAAAATTCAAATACTTGATTTGACATGAAAAATAGATTCTATGACTGATTTGTGTGGGGGATGCAAAGTGTTATTGCAAACAAATATCATTATCATGGGGAACAAAAAAATGGCTATCCCACCGTGTGTTGATTCGATACGAATATCGGAAGAAGAACGATAACAACACAAAGAATAGGATAAAACCTGGTATATTTTATATTTCATTCAAAGTTATCTATTACAATGTCTGAAATGAATTATTTATACTAGTCTAACACGACATATGAAAAAAACATAAATAAATAACTAATTAAATAGAATTTAATAGCATTTAATGAGATTCTTTGAATCCTGCTATCGATTAAAAGTCGGTCAAACTCATTCATTAATAGTAGAATTAATTACAAGGAGGTGCAAGACCCCCATAGCATTACTCTTAGGTCCAACTATATTTTTTAATTACTAAGAAATGCAAAAACGACACATAAAATACCACAATCCCCTCTACTCAATAAAATAAGTCACACCCCATTCATCTCTCCCACAACCCAAAAACCCGTCGCCCCCCACACCCCAAAAACCTGTCGTCTTCTCCACGCCTCCAAAATCAGAAAAGTCCAGACCCCACACCCGCCGCCGTCCCCGTCGCCTCTCCTTGTCGGGTTCTCCACTGAGCCAACGTCTCGTGCTCTTTGGATCTTGGTCGCAGTTTCAGTGGCGATGGCGCTCTGCCTTGAGGCGACAATAATTTCGAGGGCTAGTTCGTACGAGATTTCTACTTATCATTTCTTGCATCATTTTGAGGTGGGGTTTTCTTTTGATGTTCCTACAATGGTTCATAGAGCAAGTTGTTTGTAGTTGAATATTTTACATGATTGTTAAATGTGTTCTACGTATTATGTTTTATACTATGTTATGTTCCATGTTATGCTACTTGAAACATTCCATGAAATTCTTTGTTATGAAGTCTAATAATCAATGACTAGTTCACGGGTCCGGGACCATAAAAGTTGTCCCCGGGAATGACCAAGATCTTTATATGATCTTGGGAAGGCTTGCAGTGCTCTATGAGAAAATTTTATATGTGGTAATACCGGGTCATTAAAAGGCTTTGAGAAGGCCCACAAACTCTACGTGTGAGAATACCAAATTCATTGAAACGACTTTGAGAAGGTTCAACTGACCATCTTCACCTAAAGGTGAATATAATCATCTAATTATGCCAAAATAAATCATCTAATTGTGTGAGAATACCAAAATAGAATTTTACTTGTTATTTCCATTTTTAGCTCATATGACCATCTTCACTTGAATCGGGAATAACTGGACGTTTGGGAGCATAAAAGTTGGGCACTGTACTAGGATCGACATCGCTGCCTATAAGCATGCATCTCAAGGTTCTATGGAGGAAATTGATTAAAAACATATTCACTGTTTTGATGTATAGTGTTACCACTAGCGTTGCTTACTTTTTTGTAGTGTCACAAAAACAATGAGTTCTTGATCCTTGTACAAATCTAAATATTCAACCACATCACTGTTGTTTCTAATCTTCAATCGAACAATTTTGCCTCTACAATCAATAAGAGTTTGTATTTGATAACTCCATTCACTCATACTCGCTTGGGCTATATCATGTATACTTTCCAACAGACCGACATATGTACATGGCGGGTCGATCGAAACAAACATTGCGGTCATTTCACCATCTACATACTGAAGACCTTGCCAATAACCTCCGTACGAAACAATCAATATTATATTTTCCATCTACAACCAACAAAAATAAAATGATTATTATTAACAAAACAAGATTAACAAAAAACAACTAATGTTCTATGTACTATAATAATATTTTGGAATATAATCATCTAATAACAAGCAAATTTATACCGAAGTCAATTAAACGACTTTGGAACGACTACAACTCTATGATAAATTCTATGTGCTTAAGTTAAAGTTTGATAAACTTTATCACTTTAAATATTAATAAATAATTATCACATTAAAACTCTTTCTAAAATTAAAGGGGTAAATAAATTTAGAACGGAAGTAGTATTAATTATTTAATATTTAAAATTTCAGAGATCGATACTAAAATATATAGTATTGAGATGATATTATAATTTTTTTTTGACACAGGAGATGATATTATAATTAACACTTGAATTCATTTAATCTATTTTTTAGAAACATTCTAAAATAACATTCTGAAATTTGGAGTACACTTAAAGTCTTTTTAAGAAAATATATATTAATTGTATTTTATAAAAGAAAAATGAAAAGCAAAGCCCAAAAAATTAATAAATGGGCTGGGCTGAAAAAAACCAAAATAAAGGGCCGGTTAAAAAATCCTAACCTTCTCTCACCCTTCATTCTCCAGTTTCTTCAATCGTCGCCGTCGCCCGCCAAGCCATCCACCACCTGACCACCTCTCACGCCACCCGCTCTTTTTCTCCCCCAGATATCAGGTAACTCTCCTTCTCTCTTTTTTTTGACCCAGAATCGAAATTTGTTAATTTCAACTGATTTTTGCCAAAAAAATATATGATGATTATCGATATATTTTTTGACCGGAGATGGCGGCAGATGCCGGTGACTGTCGTTAAACTAGGGATTGAATATGTATTTTTAATATAAAATGATGAGGGGATTATGGGATTTTCATAATATTTTGTATCTACTAATATGCTGGGTGTTAATAACAAAGAATGGGGTGTTAATAACAAAAAATTCACTTGCACAATATAGCCAGAAATATAGAACATAAAAATTTGGCCATATATATATATATGTATGTAATTGCAGTTTTTCATTTTGGGGATGCAAGTGTACCCCTTTGTTCTATGGTGGATTGTTGCCTTGTTGGGCATAGAGTGTATATTTGCTGTGTACCACACTCTTGAATGTCATTTTTAATTACTGCATAGATCCTCCTTCTGTAATAATCATGCAATGCTTTCTTGAGTAGGGTTTCTGCAATTGTTCTTCATTTTTGTCATCCCCCACTTTTCTAATAAAAACAAATTAAAAGAAATTTTACTTGTTATTTATGTTTTTAGCTCATATGATGTGGAAAAATATAATTTAACTTATAGGAAAAGTCAAGTGATTTGAATTATCTTGTCTCAACTCGAGCAATTAACTTGGTGTAGACATCATTATTATTTGAACCCCTAAGCTTCTCATACAAAATTTCTTCATTTGCTCTCTTGTCTTCCAGCTTCAACGTAATTTGGTGAAAGAAAGGGCTGCCTAAAAGAATGGGGAGAAAAAAGAAATTTATTGATAAGAAAAACTCTGCCACATTCCATCTGATGGCTAGAGACACATCAGATCCTAATTACTCATCTGAGGCCACCAGTGACCAAGTTTTTTTCCGCGTTGATAACAATCAGTACACGCCTCAATCCTTCTTTGGCGATGAAAACACAAATGACTGCAGTGACCCTGCTGATGCAGACTCGATTTTTGCTGATGCCCCAGAAGATTGTGATGATGAGGATTCCAATGACTTTGTGGGTCTGCTTCATCATAAATCTCAATCCACAGCGTTGCCAGATCACGTACGGAGGGAGATTCTGGAATTAGGGTATCCTGATGATGGGTACAATTATTTGGCCCATTTACGGGAGATTAAGAATACAGGTGGTGGTTCGGCATATTACCATAATCCCAAGGCTGATTTCCATAAGCTTCCACAAGATGTCAAGGTCTGATTTAATCAATTATTTTATTTTATTTTTTAAATTGAGTTTTGAAATTTAGGGTATGGTTGTTTTGGGCGGTAGGGGATTGGGCAAATCCTGATTGAGAAATCCTTGAATAGTAAAAAAGCATAGTTGTTACGGGCGCAAGGCGCACCGAGGCCCAACGGTGCGCTTAGCGCCTGAGGCACACCTCGTGCCTTAGGCGCGCGTCTTTCGTCCCTTGTGCACAAAATTCATAAAAACACTATGTAACCTTAAATTGAACATATTAGCATGTAAATAATTATTAGATTAAAGAGCAAAAACACATAAATGACACAAATCAAAGGCATAACCTTCAATAACAAATAGCAATCTTCAAAAGTACAAGTAGTAAACAATAAATATCCTAATTAAAGGCAAACAAGTGGCAAACTGATCATCTTCATCATCATGTTTCTTATGTGCTTGGTACTTATAAACAAAGAAGTAAATATTCTGCTTAGTGCATATACACACATAACGTTTTTTGAAGAAAACATCTGCTTAGTTAGTGCTGGTTTGGGTAAACAGGCCTCCTTTTAATAATTGATAGAGTTAAGACAAAGGGATATCAATAATAATACTAATAAACTGAAAATAAAACTCCTGTCACGGCGTAAACAGCCGCTGCGATCTATGATCTAAAGATAATTCTGACTCCTAGAGAAGTCTTATTTAAATAGACTAAATCCTAACCCTAACTTACCTTAAGTAACAAAAGTCCACGTGTCATTTATTCTAAACTTTCATTAAAAGGAATCTAACTTAAATTAAAAATCCCAACCACAATAATAATAAAAGATAAATAAGAATACACTCTATAATGTTATATAAGTATGAAAAAAAAGAAAAAACCCTAGTGAGAAGGTAAAACCCTAGTTTCCTTTACTAAAAAAACGTGCAAGTACTATTTAAAACCTAGAAACATGTTTCCTATACTTAAAAAAAAAAAGTGCGCCGGCCTCACCCATGGAGAGGCACCAATCCCAGCGCCCCATGTGCCTTGCGCCTCAGGCGCGTCTTTAACAACTATGTAAAAAAGTGAATTTGACATTTTTTTTTAATGTTTGGTTGGTGAGATGTAATAGGGTAGGATTGAGAAAATTGATAGTAGTAAGTGGTTGTTGGATTATTATGTTGTGAAAAATAAAAGTGTGTTTTATTGGTAAAAGGAAAGTATGAGAGAGAATGTAACAGTGTAGGTATTATATGTTAGGATTTTGGTGGATTTTGGAATCTATCTTGCATAATCCTTACTAACAAACATGCATTAGCCATTAGAATTTTGAAAGTAAAAACTTGCTTTGCTATTCCAGAAACAAACATCTTCGACTTTTGAATTCTCGCATATTGTTGTTCTTGCGTTGATTCTAAATTAAATTCACATGAATAGTTCATTATACTATACACAGATAGAAAGTATAGTTAATTTAGTTGATGTTGTGGAAATGATGAATAAGATTGTATAACATATGCTTTCTATTACTCATATTACATTACATCTCTTATGTTGGAATGCAGATCCATGCAGCTAACTCCTTATTATTTATGTTGATATAAGTGAACTATAGTAGTGCTTAAGTCTCCTGGGGATTTAATTTGGTTTATATATTACTATTATTTCCTGAATTTGTCTTGTTTCTTATAATTAAAAGTAATTGTAGTAGTGGTAGTAATATAATAATAATAATTCCTGATTTTGCATATGTGTTAGGCCTATGATGCTTCAAGGGTTGAGGTTTCTAAGATAAATGATGCTTCTGAGAAATTTATATACGGAGTGGCATCAAAGACTGTTAGTGTGAAATTACGGAGAGCGGCTGATCCTGAAATCGCTGCGTTGTTGGATGACGACGACTCATTGAAGTTTGGGTCTGATATTGAGGACTTGGAAGAGGACTTTGTTGTTAGAGCTAATCTCTTGGAAGAAACAGTTGGTGAAGAAATTGACGAGAAGTTGACTTCTGCTGTTGACTCAAGTGTTGATCACGTACATAGTAGTGATTCCAGTGTCTCTAGTGGAACAAATAAAGGGGCTTCTGTGCTGTCCTTAGGCTATATGAAGCCTAGAGTTCTTCGTCCACTTGATGAGCAGTTTGATTTGGTAAGTTCATTGTTTCTGTTTTGTGTTTAGGGGTGCAAATGAGTCGAGTCGAGTAGTGTCAAACTCGAATTCGACTCGATTAAAAAGCTCGAAGTTCGATTTGAACTCGATCGAGCTCAATCCTTTTGAATTCGAGGTTGTTTCTGTTTTGTGTTAAGGGGTGCAAATGAGTCCAGTCGAGTAGTGTCAAGCTCGAATTCGACTCGATTAAAAAGCTCGAAGTTCGACTTGAACTCGATCGAGCTCAATTCATTTGAATTCGAGGTCGACTCTATGAAAAATTTGAAATACTCTGCTCAACTAAATAACTTGCATAACATTAATTATAGATTTTCATTTTATTTATAATTGGATTATATTTGTAAGTAATTACTACCTCCGCTCCTGATACTAGTCTGATTCTATCCAAAATGGTGTTCCTAATTATTTGTCACTGCCAATATCAACAAAAAATTTCCATTTTATTCCACCAATACCCCTTGTAAGTTCTAACCATCTGCTTGTAAAATAAGCTTATCAATATCATCAAGTAGTGATAAATAAGGGCACAATCGTCTTTTGATATCCTAATCAATGAAATATTGGTTTGTGTGAATGGATACAATCAGACAGATAATTAGGAATGGAGGTAGTAGCATATTGTGGTAAAATAATAAAATTATGTGAGCTCGATTAGGCTCGCGGGCCTGACGAGCCTAGTATTACTGAACTCAAGTTTGACTCGATTAAATTCGGGTTGTTATTAATTTTTTCTGGATTTGATCACAAGTAGCTCGATCCAGGTTGACTCAATTGCACACCCCTATTTGTGTTTTACATTGGCGTAATGGGTGTTCAGCCTCACATGCATAACTTATTTGTTGCAGCTTGAGCTGAATGAATATGGCAATGAGAGTGAAGAAGAATGTATCGGGTACATGGATGAGGAAGAATGTCAAGAATCTCTTACAGAAAAACTCAACAATGCCTTTAAAGTTCATCCATCAAATCTATTGCAGCTTCGCAAAGAAGCAGATATTGATGAATCACCTGAACCCACCGCTGAAGTAATTCTGCGTTGCAAGGAGTATGCTGAAAAATACGATAATGAAAATGATGATCTAGAGGAAGTGTTGGTTGAAGAAAGCAGCGATGAATCAGAAGTGTGGGATTGTGAAACTATTGTTACTACTTATTCAACACTTGATAATCATCCTGGTAAAATTGGAGCTCCAGAAGCAAGGAGGAAGAAGAAGCTGGCAGAAGCAATATCTGGATCGTCTGTGGACCCGAAGCAGTTGATTACACTTAAAGGGAAAGATAGGCTTCCTGTGGACTTTCTACCCCGGGGTAGAAAAAATTTTGAAGAAAAGAAAAAAGATGAGAAAGATGTGAATGAGAAGAAAAGTGAGTTGAAGAAGCCACGTAGGCAAGAGTCGAAGGAGGAAAAGAAAGAAAGGAAGGTATAAAGATATTTATTTTTCATGATTTTACATGTTCTGTGATTGGTATTCAATTCTCCCTCCAGTTTAAAATTTATGTCGTTTTAGATAAGTGCACTCTTAATAAGAAAATTGTTTTCTTCCTATTATACCCTCAATCAATTATTTTGAATTCTACATAAAATTGTGAAGGCTATTACTACCTCCGATCCTAATTATCTATCTGATTTTATCCATTCACACAAACAAATTTTTCGTTAATCAAGATATCAGAAGACTATTGCACCCTTATTTATTACTACTTGATTATATTAATGAGCTTATAATTGCAAGAAGATGTTTAGTCTTTAATGGGGGTATTGGTGAAAAAATGGTGCATTTTTGTTGATATTGGCTAAGTGACAAGTATTTGGGAACACCATTTTGGATGGAATTGACAGATAATTAGGAACAGATGTAGTACTATCTAGGTTTTTAACGGCTTAGGATAAATTAGGAAGAAATTGAAAAGTGCACATTACCATTTTAATTGCAAATGAAGTGTATAGTCGAAACGTCATTTAAATTGAACTGGAGGGAGTATTTACTGTGGTTGGAATCAGACCACATGATTTTTCCCTATTACTTCATGCATCTTTGCCTTGCTGGTCGTTTTCTATCATCAGTTTCTGCGTAGTTCATTATTTTTTCATAGTTCCTATTCATATGATCAAAAGTATCATCATTATTTTTTCATAGTTCCTATTCATATGATCAAAAGTATCATCATTGATAACCAAAGTACTCTTTTGCAGTCTGCTGTGAAATTAGAACGACGTGAGGCAAGGGAAGTGAAAAAGGAAATGAAAGGGCTTTATAAGTCTGAGGCCCACCGTGCTCAGAAAGTCGCAGCTTTTACGGGTCCATCCTCCATTCATCTTATGTGATTGCATCGCACTCCTGTGCTTCAAGGTAAGACGTTCGTAGATGGAATTATATTTAATTCAAGTCTGTTTGGCCTTGGAGCATGGAGACATCTAATTTTTGTTAGATATCAGACTTTAAAGGACTGTTGTTGCACTCAAGCTAGTTGAGATTTCAAACTGTTTCTCCCTCAGTGTTTGTTATTGTTATTTATATATGAATATGTTATAATATAGTAAGAGGTTTGAACTAGTGGGGCTTGAATCTAATTTGAGCTTTTATTATTATGAAGAAAATTAATGAGGTACAATCTTAAATTTATTAGTCCTGGAATGGCATATGTGATAAATATCAATTAATACTGGGCTATAATAATTATGGGAGACCTACTGATAGATATATTTTAGCATAGTTATTAAAGACATAAGACGCTCCTAGGCGCTAGTGTGCGCCTAGAGCCTGAGGAGCTAGGCGCTCGCCTTAGGCATGCCTTGGACACTTCAAGGCAAAAAATCATGCAAATGCTTAATAAACCTAAGTTAATCATACTAACATATAATTAACTAACAAGTTGAAGGTTAAAAACATATAAATCACACAAAATAAAGACAAACTTAAAACCATAGAAATACGATAATAACAAACGGTAAATATCTAACTTAATTACGAAATTAAAGACATAAATAGCAAACTAATCATCTCCATCAACGAATTCATCAAAAGCAAACTCCTCCTCCTCCTCCTCCTCATCATCATCATAACGTGGATTGTCCTCACGAAATTCTTCTTCCTCCACATCTTCACCTTCTAAGTTAAATTCAATTTCATCTTAATTTCTAAGGCCAGAAGATGATCCTCTCACACCCTTGCCCTTTCCCTTCCCCTTGCCCTTCGTCTCTTTGCTCTTCTCAACTTGGTTAGGACCTTTAGGTGCGACTTTTTTCCCCTTTGATCTAGTATCATACGCAGACTCATCAACTCCCATGGCTTCTGTAGCAACACCCCAAGTCAAATTTTCACCTTGGTGAACCAACTCATCTTCATCTTCCATTAGACCAACCACCCACTCATTGCTTTCATCTATATCCCTCAAAGAGATAGGATCAATGTGATCACGTGCGTCATACCGACGCTTCAACGCACGATTATACTTGATAAAGACCAAGTCATTCAAGCGTTTTTGCTCTAGTTTATTTCTTCGATTGGCATGAACCTAACAAACACCAAAAGTTGTAGTAATATGTACATGGATATAGTACAATATATTAATTATATAACATATAATAATAAATAATAATTAATAAACAAACAACGCACTTACATTTTCAAATATACTCCAATTACGTTCGCAACCCGAAGAATTACAAGTGAGGCTCAATACTTTGATAGCAAGCTTCCGCAAAGTAGGGCATATCTCGCCCAAAATTTGCCCCACCATACAATTTAGAGCTACCTTCGCTCTTTTGTCTAACTGCAAAAGGTAGCCCAAATTCACCCTCTGCATTTCTATATGCATCAAGCTTTGCTCTAATTTTATCTTGCTCAGAAGACTCCGGGAGTAATTTCATCATGACCGCATAAAATCCTTTTCTCACTTCTTTATCCACATGATCACTTTTATAAAAGAACTCGGGATTAAAGAAATACCCGACTGCGTGCAAAGGTTTATGGAGTTGATCCTCCCACCTTTCATCAATTATAACAAATGCTTTCTTGTAGTGCTCTTCTTTTTTGGAAAATGCATCCATGATTGCTTGTTTGGCACGATCCATGGCCTCATAAATATAACCATTGCCCCTTTTTTTTCACCATCAACTAACCTCAAAACACGAACTAAGGGGGCATATATCTTGAGGATGTGTGCGACACTTCTCCAAAATCTTGGAGACAAAATTATTGCAGTCACCTTCTTGCCATCAACTTCGTTGGACCATGTAGATTGTGCCCATTCTTCGGAAGTGAACATGTTCTTCAAGTCATCCTTCAACTTTAGCATTCCTCTGTAGAGTGAGAAATGCAGTAGCAAATCTAGTTACTCCAGCTTGACAAATCTCCATTTCATTAGTGAAAGTCCTCATCATATGCACTACTCCTGGGCGAACATACACGTAAGCAGTCACACTCATTGCTTTCTTCAACGTTGCTTTCATTTCAGGCATTTTTCCGATGTCTTCCAATATCAAATCTATGCAGTGTGGTGCACAAGGAGTCCAATATAGGTTTATCCTCTTTTTTTGCAACATCTTTCCTACAAAAGTTACAAAAAGTTAAAATACACTTGAACAAATAAATCTACGTTTCAATCTCAAGAAGTGTGAATAAATTCTTGGTACCATTCTTACCACCAAGGACCAGGTTGGCAGCGTAGTCTGTATGACTTGAATGATGTCTTCTTCTATACCAGTCTTCACTATAATTCCATCAATCAACTCAGCCAATTTCTCTCCCGTCTTTGCATACTCAGCAACATCAACGGACTCAATGAAAACTGAGCCCTTAGGAGAGTTAACCAAAAAGTTAAGCAACGTCCTTTGCCTCCTATCCGTCCAACCATCAACCATCAACCATCAAACTACATCCATATTTCTTCCAATCCACTCGAAGAGATGCAATGTAATCTTTCTCAACTTGATCAACGGCCTTACTTAAACAAGTAATCCGCACCTCGTGAAAACTAGGAGCCCTGAAACTGGGTCCATGTTGGCATGCAAGGTCAAACATCTGTTGAAAATTAGAGTAGTTAACAGCATTGAAAGGAATTACTACATCATACATCCAATTAGCTACACCCATTATACCTCTCCCCCTCAAATCCTTATTATATGCTTCATTCATCGTTGTCTCTCTCTCTTTCAATCCACTTACGCCAGACTTTTTAACAAACATGTCCATAGGACCTTGTTTTTGTCTCTTGTTTTGCAAAGGCATGCTCATGGAGTTGCTAGGTTCCACATAATCTTGAGATTCTTGACCATTATATTCATAGTTGTCGGATATGTGGTCAGAATCCTTAGACGAAGTCCTATTTTTTTCCATGAAAGCTTTTATCTCTTGGCATACATCAGGGGGGCACTTGGTGCACATACTAGCATTTTTAAATCCTCCAACAAAATATTGTTTTGCATGGCAGACGCCTGCTCTGTATATTTTATCACAAAATCTAAATTGTAAATCGTTTGTGTTTTTGAATGTAATCATTGTGAAGCACTTCCATGCCGAATCGTTGGACGAATAGGCAATTGGAGTTGGAGCAACCGCAGGAGCACTACTAGCACCACTCTCCTCCATCTCAAATTCTCAATAAACAACCAACAAACTGAAAAAAAAAACCAATAGATAAACGAAGTAAGTACCAACAAATATCAATCTATGATATTAAAAAAAAAAAAAACTGAAAATTGCATATCAAGTTATCAACCACCAGAAACTGTAATGTTACTAAATTACTAATGTATAATTAAAAAAAAAAACAATTGCATATCAAGTTATAAACCAACATGTACCAACAAACTGTAAATCTGTAATGTTACTAATGAGTCTAATATATAATTAAAAAAATAAAAAATAATTGCATATGAAGTTATCAACCACCAGAAACTAGTTATCGAGAAAATAAATAATAAATAAAAGGACAGAAGTCGCAGAAATCAAAATACGAAAAAGAGAGAAAAAAGAAAAAAAAAACTAACCTGGACGCCGCTGGACGACAGCGGGCGGTGGGCGGTGGACGAACGCCGGTGGCTGGACGGTGGCGGGCGGGTTGGGCTTGGGCGTGAGCGGGGGAAAAATGAGGAATAAATGTTTGCAGATTTTTTTTAAAAAGTGAATCTTGAAACTCTAGATTCACGATTCACTTAAATATTAAGACTTTAGAGATATTTTTTATTATTTTGATATTATTGGACACATAAAAAAATATTTTTTTTATATTTTAAATAAATAGTAAAAAATAACATTTTTATGCCATGTATGCAAGGCATGCCTAGTGCCCAGAGTCTAGGCGCCAAAAGGCGCTACCGGGCGAGCGCCCAGAAATTCCCGACGCCTGGACCTAGGGCAGGCGAGGTAGCTGGCGCCCCAAGTGCCTAGAACCTAAGGCATGCCTCGGGCGCACCTTTAATAACTATGTATTTCAGCATTGCAACTTACTAATAGGTACAAAATGGTTGCACATACGTATACATTTGTACTTTCGTATGCAATTTTGATGGTATATGACTATATGTAATCCACTTTGTACCTATTAATAAGTTGATCTCAAATTTTGTATTTATTGGTAGTTTCCCAAATAATTACTCATTAGCACCTACAGGAGTAAATATGGTCAATTCCGACAATGTAGTCGAGAATTTGTATACTTTCATCTAACATCTAGAGTTGTATACATGGTGGTTTAGTGAAAATATAAGCTAGATTGATCTATTACAATATGTTTCCTTTTCAATATGATCCCATATGAAATGATGTAATGATGTCAATATACTTAAATCTTTTATGAAGGATTGGATTTTGAGTGACAACAACGCAACTTGTGTTGAGCGTGTGTCTAATTTCAATCTCACAATCCTTCAATTGAAATTGTATCCAAAAGATCTAAGAACAATAACTCTGGTTGTCATATAATAGTGTTGCTTTTCTTTTTTTGTCATATAGAGATCAAATTAAATTATTTAATTTGGATACAACTTGATGGTTTAATATATTAATTGAAATCGTTTATTTTTATCAAACTTTATATAGAATAACAAGATTGAATAGAGACATTGTTCTTGGAAGATGAAAGACGAAAGCGGTTGCTACGGTGAATTTGGAAAAGATGAAATGAACAAGTGAGTAACAAAACAACTAACACTTCTATTTATACTGTGTTCTTGAAATTGTGCAGCTGTTGTTCTTGAAATTGAACGCTGGTTTGTATGTTAATAATTAATTGGAAATTGGAAATGACAGCTGGTTTGTATGCAATTGTGCAGCTGTTGAAGAAGACGATGATGATGGTGGCAAAAATTGGGCACAAAAGTAGAAGGACAAATTAGTAATTTGTTAATGTTTCAATTATTTTTTTATATTTTATTCATTTTTAATACTCCCTACCAATGAACATATAATATTTAATACACTCTTTTTAAGCATTCATACCAATCAATTTAATAGCATTTCTCCTCATTAAAATAGTCATACAACAACTATTTATATAATTTTTGTAGAGCTACCAATCGGGGCCTTAGGAGTTAACTCTTCCTCGTTCATCTCTCCTTTCCTACATGATCCCATTTTTTTCATTTTCTTTTCTTTTTATATTCCCTTTCTTTCTACTTTATTTTATCTTTTATTTTATCTCCTATAAGGTAGGATTTTTATAATTCATTTTATCCATTTCTATTAATTTATTTTATTCCTCATTATTTTTCTCAAGGCAGGAATGTGACACTACACTAGACAATAAATCAGGTAATCTCAATATATGAGGTACGTTGCGAGAAATCGCAATAACCTGTAATGTGAAGGTTACAGTGATAAGATCATTTCATTCACGAATACTCCGGTTAAGTCTAGAACATGATGATGTGTCTATTCAAATAACTTAATCACATTATCTCATTACACCAATTAATCGCGTCTGTCACATTTGGACACCATTCCAAATGTGTCGTGCATTGACCAATGAGTAACAATCCAATTAGTTCTGAGATGACGAATATTCTCTCCAAATCTATTTCGAGGAATGAATCCTATTATTGGCTCATGTTGGTCCCGGTGCAAACGAGTCTTACACGTGTATGGGGGGGGAATACACGTGTTCAGTGTTTTTAAAACTTTTTCCTACTGAGGTCAGCTTGGGTCAGGTTGTCCTGAAGATTAGGTCCTGGGAAGCACACAAATCACTCCGAGTCAAAGTCTACTGAGACAGTGATCCTGAGTTGCTTTCAGAAACCTCAGATAATCCCAACTGAGTCCTGAGTTTCAGAGATCCTGAGTGGCTTGGATCAGATAACTAACTTACTGAACCCTCAGAAGAGTAAGTTCAGTTTGGTAACTATCTGTTCTAGCTACTCAGATGTGCGGAATGGTTGGCCCTTTAGTTTATACTCGTTTTAAAGCTTTGCTGAAAATCTTCCTTTGAATGGAATAGTGATTAGGCTGTGATTCAATTATGCAACTTCCAGTGGATTGATTCCAACTGAAATGTCAGTGAAAATATGCTTTTAGTTTTTAAGTCAATGCAACAGTTAAGCACAAATAAAGAAAGCAATAAACAACACAGCAATTTATAGTGGTTCAGAGACTCAAGCTCCTACGTCCACTCTCCCTGACTCTTCAGAGAAATTCACTAATCACTTCCTGAGCTTTCTGACTACCTTGCGTAGTTTACTTACTCACCTCGGCCCTGAGCTTTCTGACTACTCCACGTAGTTTACTTACTCAACCCGACCTTGAGCTTTCTGACTACCTCCGTAGTTTACTTACTCAAACTCAAACAAGCTTTCAGACTACCTCTGTAGCTTACTAACTTCACCTCTAGAGCTTTCTGACTACTCCGCGTAGTTTACTAACTCTTTACAACTCTTCTCACCAACAATCACACTCAAACTACCTTCTAAAGGGTTTGGGGGTTTCTTGGTTGGTTTCCAACTAGGAGGAGATATCCTTTACAATAAAGTACAATGCAAAGGATAGGATATCTCGACTAAGCTTTTGATATATCTTATCAAGCTAGACTTAGTATAGTGAGCTCTCTTCGATTTAAAAGCACTTGGGAAATTCTAAATTTTTCGAGTGCTTTAACTTTGCGATAATAAGTTTGAGCTCTTGAGTTGCTTACAAATTTCCCGTAACCTTACAATGTAGAGGGTCACAATTAGGCAAACACCAATGTCACTCTTGAAAAACTATCCGTTGGAGGAGATAGCTTCGTGAGTTTCCTCTTATGGTGTGTGAGGAACGGCTATATTTAGGGTTTGAAACTCCCTAACACTTTTTAGGCAATAGCCTTTCATGTAGCCGATCTTCACTTTTTGCAGTCTGGAACTTTTTGTACATCTGACATCTTTTTCAGCGACCTGTCACTGTCAGTGTCAGTTTTGTACATTGCTGTCTCTCTCTTTTTAACTTTTGTCTCCAGTTAAAGGTAGACACCTTCAACGGCTCTTTTGGTTATAAACTCTGAGTTGTTATAACCTTAACAACACTCTGACTTAGTTCCTTTTGTCTGCATTTGAATGTCTTGGCAAATATCTATTTTTCTAAGGAATCGCTATTTTCTCAGTATTGCATCCTTCAGATAGATATTCTCAGTGCCTCGGAACATTCAGGTTTATACTGAGCATTCAGTATATTACCGAGTCTTCAGTAATTACTGTGCCTTCAGTATTCTTGATCTTCAGTTCTTCAGTCTTCAGTCTTCTGCGTCTTCAGCGTCTTCTGAGTCTTCAGAGTCTTCAGAGTCTTCTGAGTCTTCAGTGTCTTCTGAGTCTTCAGAGTCTTCTGAGTCTTCAGTGTCTTCTGATTCTCAGTTTCTCACTGAGTCTTCAGATTCTCAGTTTCTTACTGAAACCTCAGAAACTTCAGTTTCATACTGAAACTTCAGTTTCTTCAGAAACATACTGAGTCTTTATAACATAACAAAATCTATCCTGATCTATATCTGCTGACTATACATTTTGCAGATATCATCCTGAATACTCTAAAACTGAGTCCTGACTCAACTATCAATATTATTCTGAACATGTCATACTCAGGGTTTTGGGATCTAATCAAAATCAAATATCTTTATTAAATTCATCTCCCAACAATTTCCCCATTTTTGATGATGCCAAAACCTATCTTGTTACAAACATTTAACCTATACTCAGGTTTCAGTTTTATCCTATTACAAGATTGGTTATGTCTCAATAATTTCCTAAATCAGAGAATCTCCCAACAATTTCAGAGAATCTCCCAACAATTAATCATTCAACAATTTTTTCAGTAATGAATCTTCTTAAATAGTTCATCACCAAATACTTAAACAATTTCCCTCATATTTAAACAATTAATTCAGAGACAATCATTCAACATATCAAAAGTAAAAGACATGTAAATAAGATAATGAGATATTACCTTTTGAGCATAAATGATAAATTTTCATTGATGATGAGTAGTCTGTTACAGGTTACAATGAAATTTATCAAAACAAAAATAAAGACAAAAAGATAGAAAAATTACAAGTGTCTTCAGGTAAGTCTTCAGTCTTCAGATTTGGCTCTTCAGTCTTCTGCTCTTCAGTTTGCATCTTCTTCAACTTTATCAGCGGGCACTTCCAGGTTGAACATTCCGAAATACCTCTTCTTCAGCGCATCTCTTTCCTTAATGATATCCGGACTGTTTCCTGTCAAACCCAACTGAGCAGCATATTGAGCAATTTCTTGAGTAATGGCTTTCTCATTCACCATGCCATTATCAAGTCTTGGAGGAGGGTAGGTATATGGACCGGGGGCTACTATCTGCACCTTTCCTTCATCTGCAAGGTTCATCCAGCTTTGGAGATATTTAGGATAGAAGGTTAGGAGATATTCAATGAACGCTTCATTTTGATCTGAGCTTTCCCCTCTCCATTCCCTGAGCACATCATAGTAGAACCAGAAGGTTCTCTTGACCTCTTCCCACACATCGTTGAATTTGATAGGCATCCATTTGTCAACGTGTGGCTATTTCAGTGCTTTTGATGTCTCTCTCCTTTTGCTCGCAAACTTTTTGAATCCACTCCTTAACCCGCTTTCTTCTTGATCTTTTTTTCGATCACAGCACGCTGAGATCGGCAAACATCTTTCTTTGCTTGTTCTATCTGGAGTGTCTTCAGAGCATTCTTTGTGTTGAAGACTTTCTTCTTGGGTTGACCTGCAGACTCTTCCAATTCTTCCATCAACTTCCTTTGAACTGGCTTAGAAGCCTTAGCACGCTTGCTCTTAGGTTCAATAATGCCCAAGGCTTTCCTCTTCATAGGCAATTCAGCAGCAGCCTGGCTTGTTCCAACCTTAGCTCTATCACTCAGTTTCTCTCTTGCCACTTCAAGCATGGTTTCCTCAGAAACCTGAGTGTAGATAGGCTTCTCCACCTTACTGAACTTCATCTTTTCAGTAGCTTCGACTTCCTTCAAGGCTTTAGATAGAATATACATTTCAGCATCCTTTTGAGCCTTTTTTTCTCCATAATGCGTGCCAATAACTTCACGAAGTCTTCACCTTCATTTTCCTTCTTGGCACCGTACTTTGGAAGAAATCTGGAGAAAGTCTTTGTGTCCATATGGTATTGTTCTTTGCTTACACAAATAAGACCTCTCCGCTTAAGCGATCCTGTTCATCTTCGGCCTCGATGTGGTTCTTAGCCACGAAAATTTTTTCGAGAGATGGGAAACCGGCGGAGAGAAAGCATCTTTAAACATCTCTATCATCTTGGTCATGAGCATTGAGCTCATTTCCTCAACAGCAGACTTGATCAGCACTTCATTCTTCTCTGCCAATTTCACCACTAGAAACTTCGGTTCTCTCGCGGTGCTTACATTTTTAAGTTCAAGACTCAAATTTCGGCCTTGACTCCTCCGAACTTCTCATTCGGCTTGTCTTCCATGGAGGTCATCTTTGAGGTCAGAGTGTCTTGGAGTTGCACCAGTTCTGAAGATGAACCAAGATTCTCCATCTTCTGAGCTTGGCTGGCCAATGTCTCTTCCATCTGAGCAATCTTGTTCAGCATTGGCTCAACCTTTTCAAGCTTCTCCATCAAGGGAGTGAGGTCGATCTCGGGAACATTCTGCACCTTACGTGGCTGATTGATCATCTGAGGTTCGAACCTAACCCGAGGGTCGGTCTGCGACTGAGCATCGGCTTCATCCGAGCTCGATCTCTAATCGAGCCTCGGTCAGTACATCGAGACAATTGAGTTAAAGATAGAAACCCAATAACTTTGGCATAATTTTAATAGTGCGAAAAAGGTACCAAGAGTGCTAACTTTTCCGGACCGAGGTTGAATGATTCGGAGTTGATCGGCATAAGTTTCCTTCTCCATCGAGACCGATCCTCGGCATCTCCTGTTGGTCCCCATCTTGAGATTTGTCTCTTTGCTAGGGGCACCAACCCGGTAGCTCTCCTCTCATAACTAACTTCTTACGAACTAGCTCATCAAAATCGGAATTTTTCATCCGAGCTTTGTCTTCACGAATCGAGAACTTCGGTCGGGGAAGGTGTCTCTCATTCCACCGATCTTCCCCCTCTGAATGCGGCAATGTTAAGCATCTCCGGGAAGAGTCGATTGAGGATGAAAACCGTCGACCTTAATCTGAAGAAGATATCTTGCGGATCGGGGTATGAAATTTGAGCTCGGGGTAGCGGTCGAGGATGAACCGTTCCCCTTGCTCCTCCACTCGGTTTCTTCAACCGCCTTCCTCCAATCTTGGGCTTTACGGTTCGATAAAAGCATCGGTGAGGATCAAGTAGATCACTCAGGAGCTCATCAAAAGTAAGTTGCTCCTGAGTCTCAAAGAAAGATCCGAATGTTGTCTTGTCAGTCCTCGGTTTACATCTGAGTAGGTTCGTGAGTCTGAATCGCACATCCTCAGTTGACTCGAGTTAGCTCTCTTTGTCTCGAGCCAAGCAAGACATCTTTGGTAGGAATCTACGAGGCTGAGTTCCTTTAAAAATTTCGAGAAATTTTATCCGAGTGAAGCGATGTCTCAAGAACCTCGAGAAGACACGCTCTCGCCGATGCGGTCTGTGCCTTAGAGATAACCTGAGCCAAGACTTGCAATGGCGATTTCTGAGCGGCTTGGCTCTCAGGTTGGATCTCTTCAGAATCACTGCCATCTTCATCGGTGAGAACCACCATTCTTCTGCGCTTGGGAACGAGGGTTTTCTGCTTCAATTTCTCACCCTGCTCTCTCTTGGCTTCCAACAAAACCTTTCCCCTGGTTTGTTGGGTCTCTTTAGCAGCAGCAGCACTTGGTGATTCTGCTTTCTTTTCTTTCTTCCCTCTGATGGCCTGCTTCTTCACAGCAATGGGCTTGAAGAGCACCTTGGACTTAGGGAATGGGGTCGAATTGGCGAAGATATCCTCCTCCTCTCTCCACATCTCCAAAATAAATGCTATTTTGGTGGCATGGTGGATCTTGCCTTTGATCGAGATTGCCCCGTCAACCTTTTTTATGACCTTGGCTTGCTCACTCACCATCTGAATCAAGAATCTGAGCCAGTTGAAGTCGGTGGTGGGAGAAGCCTCGATCGCCGCCATTAATCTGAGCTTCGGGGTACTAATCTGCTCAAAACTCCCCGAATGACTCATGATGCATTTGCTCACAATATCCAACAAAACTCTATACTGTGGCTTCAAATGCTTCTTATGCAGTTTAGCCTCAAATTTTATAGGATTCTCAGCAATCCTATCTAAATACTCCTGCTCTCTACCCGACATATACACAGCAGGATCATCTCCTCTATCACAAAGCTCAAAAATATCGTTTAAATTTTTCGGAACTATATATAATTCTCTTTCAAAATCGACGTATTTAGACGAATGCTCTAAATGTGATATAGTAATCTCTAAGTGTATACTCTCCTCTTCATCTATCTTCAGATTACAGATGAATTCGATTACCTCTTTCGCGTATTCTTGGTCTGGTCGGCTTGAGACGAGATGGTGAGCTTGGCCAAACGAATCATATGGAGAGCCTCCTCTTCTGGTTTAGAGTTGCTATCGAGCAAGACAACGAACTCGTACCAAGGTTTATTGGTTTCGGCCAAACGTTCGAAGACGATAGGAGCCATTTGAGAGATTTAGGGTTTGGAGATTTTCTGGGCAAAGGGATTTTAATTGCAGAGGATTTTGGGAACGATGGGTTTGATAAAATTTGGCTTGAATGTCTTCTTGGGGAATATATAGCTTCGAGATCATGGGGATTCGCGTTGGTTAGGTGAAAAGCAACGGTTGAGATTAATTGTCGATTAATCGGGTATGCGAACAGTCGATCTTCCGAAAAGTAAGCCGCCATTTTATCCTTATTGGTCATTAATGTAACAGAGCATTAAATGACTGTTGACCTTCTTGGAATTTCAAAAGATCCCGCCTAAAAACATTCCTTAGGTGTTTTATATTTATTGCAAATGATTACTGAGCTTCATTTAAGCAATAAATGAGTTACATGAGTCATTACTTCTTCAGACTAATTTTCTCTCTATCAGTCTTACTGAGTATTGGCTTTGATAAAATGTCAGTATGATCGAAATCTTGAATGAGTTCAAGATATACTCTTTAATCTTGACCTTGATAAATCTCGGTTTCACGAGACTCGATTAAGATATTTCCATTTTATCTGAGCTTCTCTCAAAGAGAATTCTCGAGAAAACTTCATGCATCCGAAAACCTTCAATTTTTTGATTTTACTCTATACACTGGATCTAACATCCCTAATTCAATTGAAAGTTCACGAAATCTTGATTGACCAAAGGTTTAGTCAAGATATCGGCTCTCTCTTATCGGTATGAATTTTCTCCATCCTTATGTCATTTTTCTCGACATGATCTCGATGAAGTGATGTCGATATCCACATGCTTGCATCGGTGTGCAATAACGGATTTTGTGAAATAGCAATGACACTATTATTATTGTCACAAAATATCGGTACTTCATTCTTCTACAACTTTATAATCCCTTAATTGTTGTGCGAGGCAAAGAATCGAAAGCACAATGACTTTTCTGCGGTCATGTATTGACTTAATCTTGGTTGGTTCTATCGAGGTCATTTCTTCGAAAACGGGATATCGACTTACTTCCTAAGAATTGACAAGTTCCTGTAGTGTACTTCCTGTCAATCCTGCAACCTCCATAATCAGCATCTGAGTAACCAGTTAATTCAAGGTTATCATCAGCTGGATACCATAATCCTCTATTCACTGTGCCCTTAAGATACTTCAGTATCTTTTTGGCAGCCTCCATGTGACTAGCCTTAGGATTAGCTTGGTATCTTGCACATATTCCAACAAAGAAATGTTATATCCGCCTACTGCTGGTTTGTGAGATAGAGCAATGATCCAATGATTTCTCTATAATCGAAGATGACTCACCGATTTGCCTTGAGAATCGGGATCCATCTTGTAGTTAGTATTCATAGGAATTCTAACTGCATTGCAATTCTGTACACCATATTTGGCAATCAGATCTCTAGTGTACTTTGCCTGGTTGATGAAGATTCCTTCCTTTGATTGTTTCACTTGAAGACTTAGAAAGAAATTCATCTCCCCCATCATAGACATCTCAAACTTGCCTTTCATCAGTGTTGAAAACTTTTCACACAGCTGATGATTTGGAGATCCAAAAATGATGTCATCAACATATATCTGAACCAGTAAGATATCTTCTCCATCTTCTATCCTGAACAGAGTTCTATCAACATTTCCTTTGACAAAACCATGGTCAGTAAGAAACTGAGAAAGAGTATCATACCATGCTCTGGGTGTTTGCTTAAGACCATACAAAGCTTTTCTGAGCCTGTAAACTTGGTCATTCTGTTTGAAACCAGGAGGTTGTTCCACATAAACCTCTTCTTTAAGCACACCGTTCATAAATGAATTTTTCACATCCATTTGATAGACTGTGAACTTCATGTGGGCAACATATGCAAGAAAAAATCTGATGGCTTCTAGTCTTGCAATTGGTGCAAAGGTTTCATCATAATCCAAGCCTTCTTCTTGGGAATAACCTTGTGCAACTAGCCTTGCCTTGTTTCTTACAATGTTGTTGTTTTCATCTCTTTTATTCTTAAAAACCCACTTGGTTCCAATGACATTGTGCCTTTCAGGTCTATCTACTAGCTCCCATACTTCATTCCTTGAGAATTGATTAAATTTCATCTTGCATAGCGAATAATCCAATGAGAATCTTGTAGAGCTTCACCAATCTCAAGAGAGCTCTTTCTCGATAGGAATCGTGCCAGAATAGTGCACTCTCACCATGGAACCTTCTTGTTTTAACACCATCAGTTAGATCACCCACAATCTGACTTGTAGGATGACTATCTAACCATTTCCTTCTAGATGTTCCCCCTTCAACAATATCCTCAACATTTGAAATGTTAGGTTCGATTAATTCGATAAACTTCGAGGAACAACAGTAAAGCGGAGAAAGGGAATCATCTTCCTCGTGGAAATTCCATTGAACATTATCGAGAGACATTTGTTCCCCTTTGGTTGATAGATTTAGAATTTGCCTCAGCTGTGACCACATCTTCATTGGCATCACATACCTGAGTCTGAACTGGTGTCTGTTCAGATTGGTCATCTTTGGAGTGTTGGCTTTCCTGAGTCTCACCATCCTGAGTTCCATCTTGAACTTCTTTATCTGAGTCTGAGTCACTCCAATCATAGAAAGTGACTGACTTCTTCTTTTCAGGTTCAGTGGATGATTTATCTTTCTGTTTCAGGCTTAATCTGGTGATCCTCTTGGTCAGTTCATCTGCATCATGTTCCTATTTCTTCTGAACACAAGTAGATTCATCAAAAACAACATGAGATGTTTCCTCCACAATAAGAGTTCTCTGGGTTGTAAATTCGAAGCTTTTTATCGACTTGAGAATATCCTAAGAATATTCCTTCATCAGCTTTACTATCAAATGTTTTCAACTGATCTTTACCATTATTGTGTATGAAACACTTGCAACCAAACACACGAAAGAAAGAAACAAGAGGCTTCCTTTCATTCCAAAGCTCACAAGGTGTTTTTCCTTGACTCTTAGTCAGCATGGATCTGTTCTGTGAATAGCAAGCAGTGTTGACAACTTCAGCCCAAAACCTTTTAGGAATGTCAGCTTCAACTTTCATTGTCCTTGCAGCTTCTTTCAGAGTCCTGTTCCTCCTTTCAGCAACACCATTTTGTTGAGGGGTCCTTGCAGCTGATGTTTCATGTGTAATTCCATTTGCTGCACAATAATCAGATATGATATGATTTATAAATTCAGTTCCTTTGTCAGATCTGATTTTGACCACACTCAGATTTTTCTCAATACTGAGTCTTTTCAGTAACTCTGGCAATTTTATATGAGTCTCTTTCTTACTGAGTAAGAATATGACCCAAGTATATCTTGAGTAGTCATCAACTACTACTAGTGTGTATTTCCTGCCATTGGTGCTTACTGGTGTTATAGGACCAAAAAGATCCATATGCAATAACTGAAGTATTCTCTCAGTAGAAACATCTACTTTGCTTTTAAATGATGCTTTAACTTGTTTTCCTTTTTGGCACGCATCACAAATAAGTTCCTTACTGAATACTTCATTAGGTAACCCTCTCACAAGAGCTAATCTTGCAAGCTTGTTCAGGGTTTTAAAATTCAGGTGATTCATTCTTTTATGCCATAACCATCTGGTATCTATGGAACTTTTAGCAACCAAACATGTATCTTTAGGAGTTGAACTCCAATCAGCAAGATACACATTTCCTTTTCTTGTACCAGTCAGTAATATTTTCTGTGTTGTATCATCTTTCACATAACATATGTTCTTAGAGAACTCAACACTAAAACCCTTATCACAGAATTGGCTTATTGAAAGCAGGTTATGCTTCAATCCAGATACATATGAAACACCATGGATATGAATTGAGTCGATTTCCAAAGTTCCATATCCTTCAGTCTGTCCCTTGGAGTTATCTCCAAAAGTGATCTGTGGGCCTCTTTGTTCAACATAGTCACTGAGTATCTTCTTGAATCCTGTCATATGTCTTGAGCATCCACTGTCAAGATACCATACATCAGGGGCTTTTTCATCTCTGCTCATCAGTGCTATGTGATCTTTAATCAGCTTTGTACCCTTGTTTTCCTCCTGAAAAATAGATCAATTCTTAGTTACCCAGTTTGTATAGGGTCCTACAAGGTTAGCTGTACCTTTCGGAATCCAAATCTGCCTGACAACTCTAATCACTTTAGAGTGGCTAATTTGTCTTCCATAAACATCAACATACACATTCACTACTCTGGGTGCCTTAGCAGTTTTCTGTGTATGTGTGCTAGCTTTAGCATGAACATGAGCCTTTGAATTTTTCTTTGGTTCAGGCCTTTTGTTCAGATGCTTTGGCTTTTGTGCAGCCGGTCTAAATCTTTGTTGTCTCGGGTTCAGGTAACCTTTACCCTTAGGCAAGTGGGGTTCAGGTTGCCTGTACTAAAATTTGGGTCTTTCAGTATACTGAGGACTTGGTCTCTTCAGTTGAGAATATCTCTGCTGAGTGTTTCTCTTCTGAAGATTCCTCTGATGGTTCAGTGTGGATCCTTTCAGGTTTGCATTCTTAGCCTGAGGCTTTGATGTACTTGCCTGAAATTTTCCAACTGACTGCTCAGGTTTTCTAGCCTTCACCCGAGTTTTGGGCTTTCTTACCTGATCATTCAGTTTTACTGGAACCATAGGTCCTTTTCCCTTGTCTAACACCTTTGGCATTTCTTCAGTTTGAAGTGTAGGTGCCACTGATTTAACAAAATTGTCTTCTTGCTACTTGATGCAGCATTCAGATGACTTTGTGAGGTTCCCCCTGGAATGTATCCCAATCCAGATTTTATAGTGACAGATCTCTGGTAACTCTGAATTTCATCTATTACATTAGATGCAGTATTCAATAGAGTTAACTTCTTCTGTGCACTATCCTCACAGTTCTGTAGAGTTTCATGCTTCTCAGAGAGGTCATTGAATTTAGTTCTGATCAGCTGAATCTCTTCAGTGGATTTCTCTAGCTTTTCAGTTAGGGTCACTATCAACTTCTCTTTCTCTGAGAGTTGTACTTTCAGAACATCCAGTTCATCAGTAGCTCCCATTAATTGAGAAGTGATCTCAGTTTTGCTAGAGTCTTTCCATTTAAGATTTTCAGCCTTCAGTTCCTTATTCTGCTCTTGAGTTTCATTTAGCAGTTCTTGTAAAACAGAATAGTCCTTCATTAGATTCTCAAAAGAATCCATCAGGTCAAATTGACTGTTTACACTTGAACTTGACAACTCTTGTGCTAGTGTAGGAGCAACAACGGAGAAAGAAGAGTTTACCTCCTCAATGGCCATCAGACAGATGTCATCACTTTCACTGTCTGAGAATATTTCATCTGAAGAGCTAGATCCCTACTCAGAATGTTCTTCTTCTGCAACCATGGCCTTTTTGCTAGAGAACTTCTTGTCTCTTTTAGCTTGCCTTACTCTTCTCTCCTTAGCACTCAGGTCAGGACAATCATACTGGAAGTGACCTTTCTTTTGGCAATTGTAGCACCTGTTGGAATCATCATCCTGATCACTTTCTTCCTTGGACTTGGAGTCCTTCCTCTTGGATGACGATCCTTCAGTTTTCAGGTCCTTTCTCTTCTCAGTTGGTTTGTTCTCAGTCTTCTTCTGAAACCTGTGATTCCTGTAATAGTTTTTATATTTTCCAAATCTACTATTAAGTCTTTCAAACCTCCTTGCCATCAGTGCTAGCTTTTCCTCAAGCTCATCCTGATTTTTGGCATGGGAGTTCTCAGACTCTCTAGTTTTACAGGTTTTATCTTTGACTTTAAAAGCCACATTTTTACTAGATGATGAATCATCTTTGCTGTCAGCCTTTTTGGATTTCTTATCAATTACAAATCATAGGCCTTCAGCTCAGAGAAGACTTGTTGATAGGGCATTGAATTAATGTTCTTGGTGTTTTCAATCACCACTGCATGGATGTCCCATTTCTTAGAAAGACCTCTAAGAATTTTCAATGCAATTTCTCTCTGTGGATATTTCTTTCCAAGTGCGTTTAGATCATTCATAATACTAGTGAATTTGACTTCTAATTTGTCAATTGATTCACCTTCTTCCATCTCAAAACTATCAAACTTTCCTATTGCAACTGAAAGCTTGTTTTCTTTGATATGATATGTGCCTTGGCACATTACAGCTAGTGTATCCCAGATTTCTTTAGTAGTATTGCAGTGAGAAATCATTCCCATTACACCATCATCAATTGTACTGTATAGTGTGTCTTTAGCAATGTAGTCTAGATTGACTAACTTTCTCTCCTCAGGAGTCAGTTGGTCATCAGACTTAGGAAATTCTTCTCTAGGATCATTTCTCTCATTATCTGTTCCTCTAGGATTCACCACAGTAAATTGGAATGGTCCTTGAGAGACCACTCTCCACATACGCTCATGTTTAGAATACAGGTGAGCCTACATTCTCAGTCTCCACAAATCATAGTTCTCCACTGAGAACATGGGAAGTTTCTTAGAAGACATTTTTATCTGAGTCTTTTAAGAATTTCAGCAAATAAGATCAGTTCAGATAGACCACAAGTATTTTTAGCAAATAAGACTTTGGTCAACAAAGCAGGTGGTCAAGTTGAACCACTGCTCCGATACCACTTGTTGGTCCCGGTGCAAACGAGTCTTACACGTGTATGGGGGGGGGAATACACATGTTCAGTATTTTTAAAACTTTTTCTTACTGAGGTCAGCTTGGGTCAGGTTGTCCTGAAGATTAGGTCCTGGGAAGCACAAATCACTCTGAGTCAAAGTCTACTGAGACAGTGATCCTGAGCTGCTTTCAGAAACCTCAGATAATCCCAACTGAGTCCTGAGTTTCAGAGATCCTGAGTGGCTTGGATCAGATAACTAACTTACTGAACCCTCAGAAGAGTAAGTTCAGTTTGGTAACTATCTGTTCTAGCTTCTCAGATGTGCGGAATGGTTGGCCCTTTAGTTTATACTCGTTTTAAAGCTTTGCTAAAAACCTTCCTTTAAATGGAATAGTGATTAGGCTGTGATTCAATTATGCAACTTCCAGTGGATTGATTCCAACTGAAATGTCAGTGAAAATATGCTTTCAGTTTTTAAGTCAATGCAACAGTTAAGCACAAATAAAGAAAGCAATAAACAACACAGCAATTTATAGTGGTTCAGAGACTCAAGCTCCTACGCCCACTCTCCCTGACTCTTCAGAGAAATTCACTAATCACTTCCTGAGCTTTCTGACTACCTTGCGTAGTTTACTTACTCAACTCGGCCCTGAGCTTTCTGACTACTCCACGTAGTTTACTTACTCAACCCGACCTTGAGCTTTCTGACTACCTCCGTAGTTTACTTACTCAAACTCAAACAAGCTTTCAGACTACCTCTGTAGCTTACTAACTTCACCTCTAGAGCTTTCTGACTACTCCGCGTAGTTTACTAACTCTTTACAACTCTTCTCACCAACAATCACACTCAAACTACCTTCTAAAGGGTTTGGGGGTTTCTTGGTTGGTTTCCAACTAGGATGAGATATCCTTTACAATAAAGTACAATGCAAAGGATAGGATATCTCAACTAAGCTTTTGATATATCTTATCAAGCTAGACTTAGTATAGTGAGCTCTTTTCGATTTAAAAGCACTTGGGAAATTCTAAGTTTTTCGAGTGCTTTAACTTTGCGATAATAAGTTTGAGCTCTTGAGTTGCTTACAAATTTCCCGTAACCTTACAATGTAGAGGGTCACAAGTATTTATAGGCAAACACCAAGGTCACTCTTGAAAAACTATCCGTTGGAGGAGATAGCTTCGTGAGTTTCCTCTTATGGTGTGTGAGGAACGGCTATATTTAGGGTTTGAAACTCCCTAACACTTTTTAGGCAATAGCCTTTCATGTAGCCGATCTTCACTTTTTGCAGTCTGGAACTTTTTGTACATCTGACATCTTTTTCAGCGACCTGTCACTGTCAGTTTTGTACAGTGATGTCTCCCTCTTTTTGACTTTTGTCTCCAGTTAAAGGTAGACACCTTCAACGGCTCTTTTGGTTATAAACTCTGAGTTGTTATAACCTTAACAACACTCTGACTTAGTTCCTTTTGTCTGCATTTGAATGTCTTGGCAAATATCTATTTTTCTAAGGAATCGCTATTTTCTCAGTATTGCATCCTTCAGATAGATATTCTCAGTGCCTCGGAACATTCAGGTTTATACTGAGCATTCAGTATATTACTGAGTCTTCAGTAATTACTGTGCCTTCAGTATTCTTGATCTTCAGTTCTTCAGTCTTCAGTCTTCTGCGTCTTCTGAGTCTTCAGAGTCTTCTGAGTCTTCAGAGTCTTCTGAGTCTTCAGTGTCTTCTGAGTCTTCAGAGTCTTCTGAGTCTTCAGTGTCTTCTGATTCTCAGTTTCTCACTGAGTCTTCAGATTCTCAGTTTTTTACTGAAACCTCAGAAACTTCAGTTTCATACTGAAACTTCAGTTTCTTCAGAAACATACTGAGTCTTCAGAACTTAACAAAATCTATCCTGATCTATATCTGCTGACTATACATTTTGCAGATATCATCCTGAATACTCTAAAACTGAATCCTGACTCAACTATCAAGATTATTCTGAACATGTCATACTCAGGGTTTTGGGATCTAATCAAAATCATATATCTTTATTAAATTCATCTCCCAACAGCTCAAATACCACACACATGTACTTCGTGATGTGCCCAACACATGTCATATCTACTCTATTTAGAGTGCAAGCATCGGACATGATCAAAGTTCATCACTCTGTACATGTCGTGCGTATTGACCTCAAGTCGGAGGACTATCACACTATTCTACAAACTGATATTCCTGTAGATACTTAAATAGAATACATCAAAAGGTTTTTCAGTCGGGTATGTCAATACCCTCTAAGGTATTTGTGCATCCATCATGAGTTACCCAGTATGTCATAGTTGTAAGAATCACTACATCCTCTAAGGATATGATGCAGATCACACACCAATATCAACTGTATCATCAATATCCCATTCTTGATGATCATTGATTGGGGCTACTTTGAGGACCATGTCATGGTCATTTGAGATCTCACATCCTCAATGATGACATTGGTTCATGGGAACACAAACATGAATAAATGCAAACAACCAAACATAATATTCAAATAAGTGCAATGTCATATATTATTAATGAATAAAACAATAATACTAAATAACTGAATATGTAAGACACGAATACGCAAGACACGCGTCCAAAATGACGTCGTTTTGGGCAATTTTGAGTGACCTCCGACGGTTTGGGACTAAATTGGATCAAATTGAATACATGAGTGATTAAATTGGAAAAGTTGATAATTATGGGACCATTTCAATAAAGGTGCAATGTTATGAGACGATTTTGGTTTAAATCCCTTCCACAATCTGGAGAAAAATTGGCGTTAAAGTGGTTTAGTAAACACGTCATCAGCTTGATCAACACTTGGAACATGTTGAACAAGGATTTGTTTCTTAGCAACCCATTCTCTGATAACATGAAGATTAACCTCCAAGTTTCTGGTTCTGGAATGGAACACAGGGTTTGCATATAACGATATAGCACTCTGATTATCTATCCAAATAATGGGAGGTTTAGAACAAGGATGGTGCATCTCTTTTAAAAGAGATAGAATCCAAATCAGCTCACAAATGGCAGCTGCAAGGCTTTGTACTCAGCAGCAGTGCTAGATCTTGAGATAATTATTCGCTTATTAATTTGCACACCAAGCTATGAGATTGCCATAATAAAAAACACATTGACCTGATGTAGATCTTTTATCATCAAGATCATTGGCCCCATCAGCATCAACAAATGATGTGATATCAAGTGATTTAGGAATCTGATAAGTAAGACCAAGATTAAGAGTTCCAGAAAGCTATCTTAAGATCCTCTTTACAACTTTCCAATGAGGTTTTAGAGGATGCTGCTTGAATTGACTAACCTTGTTGACAACATAGGCAATATTTGGCCTAGTGAATGTGGCATATTGAAGTCCTCCCAAAATGCTTCTGTAAAAATGAGAGTCCTGGATAGGCTCTCCAATGTTTTTGAAATAAATATTACTCCCTTCGTCCCGAATTTAATGGCGCATTTACTATTTGCTCGGAGTTTAATGAGAGAGTTGTTTATTAGTATAAGTTGTTTTTTATGGAGGGTGTAAATGGTAAAATAATGGCATGTGATATAAATAAAAGGAAATAAAGTTGACTTTAGTATGAGAAAAGTAATGACATTGTGTGTAATTTTTTAGATGTTTTGGGGTAAAATTTTAAAGTAATGTAGTTGTTTTATTACCTTTTTAGAAAATGTGTCAACTAATTCGGGACGGGTCTTTTTGGCAAATGTGTCATTTAATTCAGGACAGAGGGAGTAACAAATAATAATTGGGAAAAAATCTTTTTATTTAGATTGATTATGATTTTTATGATTTATACTCAATAATAGATATCTTTCAATTTGGTTTTAATATATATATATATATATATATATATATATATATATTTTTTGTAGTCCTGTAACTTTGCTTCATTTTGAAATTGGTCCCGATTGTTTGACTTTTTGATTTTAGTCCTGTAAGTTATTAAAAATTTTGTAATTGGTCCTTTAACCTGTTGTATCAGGTCACCTAACAGGTAATCGCCACCTATGAAATTATTTTGTTTTTCTTTTAATTTTGAAATGCAGCCTAAACATTTTTAATCCTAATAATTTTGTGTCGAAATTTTTCTGCATATTTTTTTAGGGAGGAAGAGTAATTCTCTGCGTATTTTAGTTTATTTTTTGATTTTTTGGTCAGTTTAGACCAGTAAACTGTTGAAATTTACAAGCACGTAATACAGTAATACACGCAGCGGAATATGATAATTCACCAAAAACGAATTCATACAGATTGTATAATTGAAATACAGAATATGAAAACAGAATCCTTACAGTGTTTCGTAAGAAAATCCCTCAACTACGGTATCCACGAACTTGCACAGATTTGCTAGTGTTGAATTTCTAGTTGAACTTGCTAGAAAAAAAATTCTAATTTAGAAATATTATAGAGAAATTGATTCTTGGATAATATTCTGGATCCCTATGACCCGTGTATATATATAGTGGTGGCTCTTTAAACCTAAGCAATTAATTTCCTAATAGGAAATTAAAGCCCAAATCCATCTTGAATTTGACCTAATCAAATTCCATAGATTTACTACCATATATATAATTTCCTACTATAATATATTCAATATATTATTATGGAATTCCATTGAATTAAATTCTATTTAATTAAATAATAATAATTCTATGTAATTTTTATAATTCTCTATAACTTAAATATTATGATCAAATCAAATATTTAATCAACCTACTATAATTCGTAAACGAGAGTTACTTGTTGTGTGATCCATGGGCCCTCATATATTAAGCGATTGACAACTAAGGGGGAATAACTGTCTAGTACATTTGAAAAATGGAAATAGCAGCCCGGTACAAACACTGTTTAGAGGGTGTGGGAAAAATTCTAAATTATCCTTCTTTGTAGGAAAACAAAATTTGGGGGAAAATCAAATTATAGTTGATTAGACGGTTCCAGAAGCGCGCGGCTCAAGACGGAAGGAAGCTTCCTTACTCAACCAGCCACCTGCCGTTGTCTTGTCAATCCCGTCCTCTCTGCAAATTTTGCCTTTTCTAAGAAATTAATTATTTTGCTTGTGTAAATTACTATCTCTCCTCCATTTTTTCGTCAGTTTCAATACCAAGCCAAATTATTGTAGAGAGAGAATTTCTTATGTGACCCAAAAAAATCGAAAACCCCCATTTGCATTTCGCTTGTAATCTAAAGTTTTAGGGCTCGCTATCCATCAATGAAAAGGGCGGACGGTTGAAAATTCGACTGTAATGGAAGTTTTAAACTACAATCGGTAAGTTTTCGGTAGGATTAAGCCTGTCTCTCTGCAATTTTCACTTGTTTTCGTGTTGGGATATATTTTTCATCTCCCCCTCCCCCTTCCTTTTTGTTTACTTGTATTTTTCATCTCCCCCATAATTTGTAAGAATCTTAACTTTGTTGGTTGTGTTAGAATAACTGTAAGAATCAGTCAATAATTTGAGAATCTTAACTTTGTTGGTTGTGTTAGATAATGTTTTTGTGAAAGCTTTAAATTTCTTAGATAATATTGGTAGATTTAGAACATTTAAAAAATTTACAAAAACAGAGAAGAACATAGAGAGTATTAGTTTTGGTTTTGTTTTTGTTTTTGTTTTTTTTTTGGCCACCCTTGTTTTTATTGATGAATATGTTATGAGATGGTCTTGTTTTACACATTAACAAAAATCTGCCCACTTTGTTTTTTAATGTAGTGATGAATACCTTGTTTTAGTGATGAATACATTTGCATGATCCCGTTGTACTCCTTTGTGGTTTTGAATTTTTGGGTTGGATGTATTTGAATGAACTCCTATTTAAAATTCCGAAGCTGAAATTTGTAGAACCTGTAGATTTATAGACAATCGAAATTTGGAATGGCTATATGCAAAGTTATGTGTATGATGCAAATTATAGTGTATATGTGCAGATATGGAGTTTTGTGTGTTACTGTTTTAACCGCATACAATGTAAATGTCTTAAGTGCAATATTAGAGTGTCGAATGCATCAGTGTATATTATTGTATCTGGGTTATAAGAATCTTATCTGGTGAGGATACTCATAAAGAACATGCTGCATTTTCATAATTGATTTGTCAATGCTTGACCTTATAGGGGATACCTATATATAATTAAAAGGTAACAAACGGTTACTGTTTAAGTTTTGCGTATTTGTTTTATAAAAAATGAATGCATATGAGTTAAAGAAGGATATGTGTTATGAATTGAGGTTTGTATATTATTTATTTGTGCTTTGTTTGTTTGAGTGATTGGTTCTTTATGGTGAAAGTTGTGTAGGAGAAGGATGAATGGTCGTAGACGATCAAGCAGGAAGAAGGCTACTGAACATTCTATGAGTACTGAAAGTTCAATTGGTGATATTCGAATATGTATATGAGTGATTTTCTTGGGAAGATACATGTTGTGAAATGTTACATATTCTGTCCAAACTTTAAACCGGTGTATATATTACTATTGAACAATGCAATAAGGTATCTTCTGATGCAAATATCAATATATGAATGCAACACTGATATGTGTTAATGTATATATTCTCGTTTTTGTGCAATAAATGTTCATGATATGATTATTGACTTTATGATATCTAATTATGTATATTGGTTTTGTTATTGGACACATTTTATTTCGCTATGCACGAATATTAAAATGCATGACCCTATATTTGTAACGATTTCAAGTATTAGTGGGTTATTTATGGATTGTAATACTAGTGGCTTGATCATTGGAGATGGATATTTTTATTTTTATAATATTGATAGCTATGTATTGTAATACATGTTTGTGATATTGAATAGTTATTTTTATTGTTTAAATGAATGTTTCTTTATTTTGTAAGTTTTGGAAGTGAAGGATATGTATGGTCGTAGAAGATCAAGCAGCGTGTGTTATTTTTTATTTTTATTAGGATCTGATTCCGACTTTGTATATAAGAAGAGAAGTTCGACGAGCAGTAACAAGCACTTACAAGTTTTGGACTCTCATGACGAGAGGAAACACAGTGTCAGTGGATTCATGTTGAGAAAGAGGGTGATGTGGTTTGTTGACCCAACATGCGTTGTTGTTCCGCCTAATATATAGTGATTCAAAATTATGGGCTATTTTGATTTGGGGACTGTTTAAATCATTGTTATATTTGTTAGACATCTTTATAGGTTTGGTCAAACATACAATTTATTTGTATATGGTTGTTAAGGCTATGTAGGCCATATTTTTGCTTGATGACTATGTAAGTCATATTTTGCTTATTGACTTTATAGGCCATATTTTGCTTCTTGAATATGTTAAACTGTTGATACTATGCATGTGGGTTGTAATGGTTGACTGCATTAATTTGTACCTGATCGTAAATTAATGTTACATTTGTGCATGTAATTTCACACTTGTTAATCATAAAATCGCATTTGTTATTATTGTATTATTTTATAATTCTTGTGCTTGTTCAAAATTTAAAATGCATACGTACCTTTAAAAATTATTGTTCAAGAAAATAATATATTACATATTCTAAAAACATTGCATATACACTATACATATTGCATATACACTAAATATATTGCAAATACACATAAAACATTGCATATACACATACGTAATTTGCATCTTCATATTGCAAAATCTCCAAAACTCCACCACACTCTAAAATACAGATATACTGCCCGATTTATGCTGAAATTTTTGTTCATAGGTTTTGAAACCAACTGGTGAATCCATAAAATAAAAAAAAAGAAAAAAAAAAGAATATAAAAGGTGTGTGGAAGACAACTTTCTGCTGCCTTTCGGTGGAATTTTATTTCTTCTTTTTTAATAATGGCAAAATAAAAAATGCATATATCTATAAAAACTCATTGTCCAGAAAAATTAAAAAGTTGCATATACCAAAATACATTGCATATATACTAAAACCATTTCATGTACACTAAAAAAACATTTCATACACGTAAATTACATTGCCTCATATAAATTATATTGCATATACGCGTAAAGATTGTATATAACTTAAAAAATTGCATATACGCTGACACATAATCAATTTGAATCCTTCACACTACAGAATCATCAATTTCACCGCATCTTCTTCACTGTAGAATCAACAAACTACCAAAAAATCATCAAAACCCCAGAAATCACATTACAAAAATCACCAAAAAACCATTTACCAAAAAATCAACAAAAAACTACCCCCCAAACAAACACCAATCTGAAAATCAACCAAAAAGCTCAATACATTAGTTCACAAAAATATCCTGAAGTCTCTGTATAACCCAAAACATTAGATCAAATTATAACCAAAAAACTCATCACAAAAGCTAAATTTCATCGATTAACACACCTTTTGTTTTTGTTCCCTAAATATGTATAAAATACTTGTCAAGCTCCAGTATACCACCACCAAAAACGCCGTCCACAATCCGTCTAACCACCACCTTCGCAACCTTCTCCAATCGCCATCCCCGCGGCACCAAATCCGCCACCACCGCCACCGAGAAGCTCAGCCCAAACACACCACCGCCACCTCCGTCAAAAAATACACCGCCTCCATCTCTCAAATCGCGCCCCCAAACGCCTTTGAAGAGGATGTGTGTTTGTAGAGAGAGAAACGGGAGAAGAGAGAGAGAGAATGTGTGTTTGTAGAGAAAGAGAAGGGAGAAGAGAGAGAGAGAGATTGAATTAAGAAATGTATTGGGATGTTTTTTTAATTTTGAATTAAAGTGGTTTGGGTGATGGTGGACAATGATGATTACGTATGATGTGTGATATGGTGTAAGAATGATTTGACCATTTTAATTACACAAAAACTCTCATCCTACATTCAAGGGTAACAATGGTATTTAACCACATAAAAAATGAACTAGGATGTTATTTTCTAATTAAGATGTAGTGGGCTGCTATTGCATACCCAAAAGGTGCACTACATTGCAATTTCCCCGAAACTAATAGTACAATATTAGTTGTGATGGAGAAAAGTATTAGTTGGATGAAACTTCAGTTGACTTTGTTGGAGTCTTTATACCCCCCTCAAAATTGGCCTTAAATGAGTTGTAGAGAGCAAGTCCAAGTGGTTTAGTGAATGCATTTGCTAAGTTTTCAATTGTTGGAAGTTGTACTAACTTGATGATGACTTGTTGGATCGTCTCCCTTGTAACGTGTACATCTATTTGAATGTGTTTATTCCTCTCATGCAATGCTGGATTGTGGGAAATGTAGTAGGAAGACTTGCTATCAGTGAAGAGATTAGCAGCTTGTGGATGTTGGATCTTGAGGTCTTGAAGATTGTATAAATGATCTGCTGATAGTATTTTGCTTCTTGGTTTTGCAAGAAATGAGAGAATTCCCCAAGTATATTGCATATACAGTGATGTTTTTCCTTGTCTCTTCACACCTTGCCCAATCACTATTAGTATAACTCTATAACTTGAAAGTATTGTTAGAAGGATAGAAGAGACCTTGTCCTATAGTGGACTTTTGATATCTTAAGAGCCTGTGCACAACTTGTAAATGGCTTTCATTAGGCTTGCTCATGTATTGAGTTAAGTTTTGAACCACATATAAAATATCAGGTCTAGTAATTGTAAGATACAGAAGTTTACCTACAACCTTTCTATATTCAGAAGGATTGGATTGTTGGGGAACGTTTTGCCCGGATCTATTCGGGATAAACTTTAAATACAAATTTAAATAAACAATTATTACTAGCATGAATTAATCCTATTAATTCAAATAATAATCACCAATAACATACATGCATACGAATAATTCACGTAAAATCCTACACATGCGGAATCTAGGAGTTTACGTGAATCTTACCCTCGGAGAGACAACCGTTGAGAAGATGGAACAAGCTTCAACAAACTAACCCAAGTGCCTTATCAAGTATTCTCAAATCCTTACTCGTTGATCCGGTGGGCAATCCTCACGAACAATTTAACAAAGGGAAAAAGAAAATATTTATTGCATCACCTTTGTGGATTTCTAATTTTTCCAAGACTGAAATTGTATTGGGGATGAAAAATTCAGATATTGGACCTCCCAAGGGGATTAAGATATTGTGGGGGGTAAGGGGATTAAGATTGGACCTCCCAAGGCCTCTGAATTACAATATTGAGCAACAATATTATTCAGCCCATTAATATTAATTTATTCCACTATAAAATTAATATTGCACTATCCATCTTAAATCATATTACAGTAATATGACTCTTGGTTATTATTTCCCATATTTAAGATTATTTAGTCCATTAATTAATTAAACCACTGAAAAGCTTTATATTAATTGATATCTTCTCCTTGGAGTAAGGACAACTCAACATTATTACCCATACCGAAAATTAATCCACTTGCAAGATTTGGTATGATAAAACTTCGTAGTGTTGGGGAATAAGTTGCACAGATCTATTTGGAATGAATATTTAAATACAAATTTAATTCTTATAATTATTACTAGCATGAATTAATCCTATATTAATTCAAATAATAATCCAACAACAAATCATGCATATAATTAATTCACGTAAATCCTACGCATGCGGAATTCTACGAGTTTAAGTGAACGTACCTCTTGGGAAGGCAATGACTTTGTTTGTTAGACACACCAAAAGAACTTCCCAAGTATTCCCTTAATCCTTGCTCGACTATCCGGTGGTAGGACGCTTGCGAACAATTAACAAAAGGAAAATAAATTATGTTGCACCACCTTTGTGGATTTACTAATTTTTCCAGCACATGGAATTGTACTTGGGAATGAAAGAATCATCCCCTATTTATAGAGTAGAGGTGGTCAAAAATATTGGGGCAAAAACAATGTGGGAAAATCTTTTCTTGATCTCCAAGAAATCTTGAATATATCTCCTATATTCTTTTTCCCATAATTATAATATTCTACAAAATCCCACCTCCTCTTTGTTATGGGATATTTTCGAAAATTATAGGGCAAGAATCCAAGATTTGGATCTTCTTGAATTTATGAGATATTCTTGTATTTCAAGAAATACATATCTTCCATAATATATTTTCAAGAAAATCAAGAAAATCTTTCTTTCCCTTAATTATCAAAATTTCGAAATATTGCTTCATGAATAACCAAGTGGGGGATTTCTTGAATTTAATGAGATAATCTTGTATTCCAAGAATACATATCTTCATTCCATAACAAAATTCAAAGAAAACCTTTCTCCCCTTTTATCCATAAATTTCGAAAATTATGAGGAAAAATAAGCAACAATATTTATTTTATTTTAAACATCTTTTTCAGTTATTGGACTATATGTTGGGCTACTTAGGGGGCCTTTAGGAGAATTAAAATTGGACCTTCCAATGGATCTTGAATTATCAATATTGAGCCACAATATTATTCAAGCCCATAAATATTAATTAATCCCACTACATAATTAATATTGCACTATCCATCTTAACCCATATTACAGTCAATATGGCTCCCGGTTATTATTTCCCGTGTTTAAGATTATCTAGGCCATTAATTAATTCAAGCCACTGAAATAACTTTCCGCTAATTAATATCTTTTGTCCTTGGTTAAGGAACGGTTCAACATTATTATCCATACCGGAAACTAGTTCCACTTGCAAGATTTGGTATGATAAAGCTTATGAACCTCCCAAGGGGGCAAATCGAACAAGCGTAATTGCACACGATTCTCCGTATTAAATCTTAGCAATCACATCTGACCAATAATTTTGCCCAAGATAAAAAGTATTGAATCTCGTTGATTCTCTACCCATGATAAGTCAAAGCAATAGTTACCAATCACACGTGATCCTATTTAAGGAACGAAGATTAATAAATAACGAACCACTGAGGTCTAATTCTTCCTTGTTCAGTTCTGAAGAATTTGTCCTCCTGTAGGTCCTATTCAGTGCATCAGTCATGCACTAGTGTAATCTCTTGGTCAAGACAAGCCAATCTGAGCCTTACACTTCAACCTTTCACGATGGATTGTTCATTTCCATCTAGGTCATGAATGGCGTACTTTTAGTTACAAGGGATTGTTAATTTAATCTTCTGTGATCTGATAACACTAAATTAACTACAATGTAACACGTACGATTTATTGAACAGTTATGCAGTAAATATATGTAACATTCGATGATATTTAAAGCATTAGTGATAAATAATTTATTTCAGTAAATAAGTCCGAAATTCAGTTTTGATTATACAAAGTAAAAAGCATACTTTCCAGTATAATCCCAACAATCTCCCACTTATACTCAAAGTCTGCTTTTAAGTATACTACAACATGTCTCGTGTAGTTCCTAATACGTGACATCTAATGTCACCTACACGAACCTAATAATTTCTCCCACTTATACTCAAAGCAGATTGGCAACGGTCTTGACACCCATTCCTTCCACATGTCTCTCGAATGTATTCAGAGGCAGACCTTTGTGAATGGACCTGCTAGGTTGTGTTCTGACGCTATCTTTGCCACATCTATATCTCCTCTCTTAACGATATCTCGTATAAGATGGTATTTCCTTTCAATGTGTTTGCTGGCTTTGTGGGCTCTTGGTTCCCTTGAATTTGCAACTGCTCTGGCATTGTCACAATAAACAGTGATTCGGCTGGGCAAATTCAGAACCACATTCAAGTCCACTAGGAAGTTCTTGAGCCAAACCGCTTCTTTCGCTGCCTCGCAAGCAGCTACATATTCGGCTTCGATGGTAGAATCTGCGACGCATTTCTGCTTGACGCTTCTCCATGTCACGGCTCCTCCCCCCATGCAAAACACACTACCGGAGGTAGATTTTCTGGAGTCTATGTATGATTGGAAATCCGAGTCCGTGTAGCCGATGGGGATTGGACTATCTGACTGATAAATTAACATTCTATCCTGAGTTCTTTTCAGATACTTCAGAATGTTTTTAACTGCCGTCCAATGTTCTTTCCCCGGGTTACTTTGATATCTTGCCACCATGCCAACGACAAAGCAGATATCCGGTCTCGTACACAACATTGCATACATAAGGCTTCCGACAGCCGAAGCATAAGGAATGCCTCTCATGTCATCTATCTTTGCGTCTTAGGGCACATTTTCTTGGATAGATGGATTCCATGTCTGAAAGGTACGAAGCCTTTCTTAGAATCTTGGATGCTGAATCGTTTCAAGACAGTGTCTATGTATGAAGCTTGCGACAAGCCTATCATCCTTTTCTTGCGATCTCGAGTGATCTTGATCCCAAGGATGTGTGCGGCTTCCCCTAAGTCCTTCATATCAAACTGTTTTGAAAGCCATGCCCTTACGTCTGATAACACCTTTACATCGTTCCCGATGATCAGAATGTCATCTACGTATAGTACTAAGAATACCAATGCAGTTCCGACACGCTTTTTGTACACACAACTTTCGAACTCATTTTGATCAAACCCATAAGACTTTATAACATGATCAAAACATTGGTTCCAAGCTCTGGATGCCTGTTTGAGTCCGTAAATGGACTTCATGAGCTTACAAACTAGGTGTTCTTGGCCTTTTTAATGAAGCCTTGGGGTTGTTGCATATAGATCTCTAATCAAAACTTCCGTTAAGGAAAGCTGTCTTGATATCCATTTGCCAGATTTCAAAGTCGAGATGCACATCAATCGATAAGAGAATTCGAATAGACTTGAGCATGGCTACGGGCGAAAAAGTTTCCTCATAATCGATCCCTTCTTTCTGAGTATAACCTTTCGCCACGAGTCTTGCCTTGAAGGTTTCCACCTTCCCGCCCGGTCCTCTTTTTCTCTTATACACCCACTTGCAACCAATGGGTTTGACCCCATTAAGTGGTTCGACTAGCTCCCACACTCTGTTATGATACATAGAACCCATTTCGGCTTTCATTGCTGTTTGCCAAGAATCTGCATCCTTATCTTGGATTGCCTCATCATATGTCCATGGGTCTGATTCGTCTTGTCCGGGAATCAAGTCCGAGGACTCTCCTATTCCCATGAATCTCTCGGTCTGTTTCACAACCCTCCCACTACGACGAGGTTTCGGTTGTGTAAGTGTGTCGTTTGGTATGTCATCTTGTACAGTTGGCATTGAGGCTAGCCCCCTTAGCTCATTTAAGGTAATCTCACTTCTGAGTCTTCTTCCAAAAATCTAAAGTGGGTGCTTATTACCACCTTTTGATCTTCGGGACCATAGAACATACACCCTTTTGTTCCCTTGGGGTATCCCACAAACAATCTTAATTCTGATCGAGGATCCAATTTTCTGGCTTCCTTGTCCAACACGTAGGCCGGACACCCCCAAATCCTCATGTGTCTCAAACTAGGCTTGCGCCCCCCGGTCCACAATTTTTTGGGAGTTTTGGGAACCGATTTGGATGGCACCAAGTTCAGAATGTAGGCTGCTGTTTCCAAGGCATGACCCCAGAACGACTTGGGAAGATCCGCATAACTCATCATAGATCTAACCATTTCCAAAAGAGTTCTGTTTCTTCACTCTGCAACCCCGTTTTGTTGAGGGGTTCCGGGTGCAGTTAGCTGGGATGCAATCCCTTCATCAGATAAGTAGTTCAAAAATTCATCGCTGAGGTATTCTCCTCCACGATCGGATCGTAGAGACTTGATACGTTTTTCCCTATGATTCTCTGCTTGAGCCTTAAATTCTTTGAATTTCTCAAAAGGTCTCAGATTTATGCTTCATAAAGAAAATATAACCGTACCTTGAGTAATCATCAGTAAAAGTGACAAAATACTCATAACCTCCTCTTGCTTTGGTTGACATTGGACCACATACATCTGTGTGAACGATTTCTAACACTTCTTTGGCTCTAATCCCCTTGGCTCCAAATGCCCTCTTGGTCATTTTACCCTCCCAGTGAACCATCTTTCACCAACCTTTGGATCCTCTTTGGATTTATATGACCCAATCTTAGATGCCATAGAAGTGTCTCGTTCACGTCTGATGAACGTTTTCTTTTCTCGGAAACAGTTGATGTGTTATAGGATGCATTTCGTGAGTGGTGTGCACAGTTAATTGTATAGAGATTATTCGACAACGTTCCATGACAGATAAATTTATCAAAAAGAGAAATGTTAACAACTTTATTAAAAGTAACCGAATATCCATCAAGAAAAAGTTTAGAAACTGAAATTAAATTCTTTCTAAATTTTGGAACGTAAAGAACATCTCTTAAAATTAAAACTCTGTCTTCAAAAGACAGGTGCACTTCTCCCACTGCTTCAGCTGCCACTCTCGTAGCATCGCCCAGTGTGATGAGGATCTCACTCCCACTAAGTTGCCAGGTCCGCTTGAACCCCTGTAAAGTGAAAGAAACATGATCAGTGGATCCCGTATCCACCACCCATAAATGGGAGGCATACGCTGCTAAACAAGTTTCAACAACTAGTGCGTGAGAATTACCTTTCTTTCCATTCCTTTTGGGTTTGGAACAAGCTGACCTCCATTGTCCTTTTTCACCGCAGTTGAAGCACTTCCCCTTAGCTGGCTTACTCACTCCTCCACCCTTCTTCACCTTTTCTTTGCCATTGGCAACACTTGAGTTCACTTGCTTGTGGCTCTTGTCCTTCTTCTTATTCTTACCACCCCTTGGCCTAGAAGAAGAAGAGGGTCCATTTGCCACCAAGGCTTGGCTCTTTTGCCCCAATATCGCCTCTGCCGAGACTAAAGCTTGCAACAGATCAGGCATCGAGAACTTCTGATTATTCATCTAGTAGTTCATCCTGAACTGTTCAAAAATTTTCGGCAGAGAGTGGAGCACGAAATCGATTTGGGTCTCGATATCATATTCAGTGCCAAGTACCTCAAGTTTATTAAGGTGAGCCATCATCTAGAGAACGTGCTCCCTTACGGGCGTTCCCTCCACCATTTTCATAGAGAGCAAGTCCCTCATGGTGATCTGATGAGCCACACGGTTCTGATGTTGAAACATCGCTTTAAGACTAGTCATGATGTCTGCAGCGGTCTCAACGTTCTGGTGTTGGTGTTGCAACACATCTGACATAGAAGCCAAGATGGTACACTTTGCCATTTCGTTGGAACGCTCCCAGTCAGCATACTCTTTCTTAACCGTTTTAGTGGACTCATCTTTTGGCTTTTCCGGTTTAGGTGTAGTGAGAACCCAGTTATGGCTTTGTGCAGTGAGGACAATAGTAAGTTTATGACTCCAATCAACAAAGTTTTCACCAGTAAGCAAATTGTCTTTAAGTATATTGAATAGTGGATTAAAAGGTTGCGAAATGATGAACTGAAATAAACAATAATATGCATAAGCACAACTATATCACAAGATTGGATCACATGCATCATATTAAAATCTCAAAAAAAATATGAACATGCATCAGCCAACATCTCAAAACAGTTTAAATAAGCCACGTGGGGTGGGTCATTATTTAAACACATTCAAGCAGGTTACAAACAAGAACAATTACAAACCTTTAATATCCAGATTAATAGTTGGCTCCCACTTGACCAATATAAAATTGACAGGGACTTCGGGGAAGTATATGCATATCAATTTTATACCTAAGTAATAACCATGATTAAATACAAGATTATTATTTCGCTTTGAACGAGCCTCGTGGGGAGGGTCATCGTCGCCACTAGTAATAATCCACAATCATTCATTTGGAATTCATTCATGTGAAAGCTAACTTTTGACCGTCCGTGGGGGAATTTCTCCAAAAGAATTCACAAATAAATAAATCATGGAGTTCAAAATTAATTCAATTTTATTATCCGGAATAAAATTGTCAATTAATTATTTAAACATACTTAGTAATTTTTGATGGTGAGATTTTTCATTGGGTAACTCTCATGCAAACACATTTAAACAAATTAAATAAAGCATAAGATAACACAATAATAAATCAAGCAAAGCGAAAAAATAAACATATTGGGTGCAAATTATCCAATTGTCATGGTTTGATTTTTCTTGACTTGATTTTGAAGAAACGCCGTCTTGAATTTCTCCCACTCGATCGTCTCGAAAAGAACTCCGTCTCGAAACGCCACGCCAAGTAGCTCGCAGCCGGGATGCACGCCCGCATCCGGCCGGCCCCTTAGCCGGCGGCGCGCGTCGGCGCCTGGGCACGCGATCTTATCGATCGCGCCATATGCCCGGCGACCTAGGTAGCGCGTCGCCCGCGTCGGCCTCGGCAAAGATCTTTCGGGCGACCGCAGCGTGCCGGCATCGTACAAGCGACGCTTTCTAACCTCGCCTCACCTTGTTGAACTTCGGCGCGCCCCAGCGTCGCCTTGGCGCCCAGCGTCTTCGCCTCCGTCCGCCCGGCCCGCCATTACGGTGCCGCGTGCGCCCTATCGCCCGCCCGTGAGTGCGGCTGATCTCGCCTTCGCTCGGCCTCGACCTCGCCCCCCGCCCATGCGTTACCAGCGTCTGCATCGTAGCGTGCCTCCTTGACGCGTTTAGCGTGACGCCGCGCCTCCTCGTCGAGGTTACGGATTTTTATCCTTTAATTCTTCATCTCCGTCTTCGTTTCCGATCCGGTTACAATTTATTTATAAAAAATAAATAAACCTAGATCTAGACTAGTGTATTACATTGATCAAATCAAACAAATCCTAATCTACTCGTGGATTTTCTCACGAGGCAAAATGAATCCGAACGAATCGAATTAAAAACCACAATTTATATGCATGCATAAATAAACACATTAAATTCCATGACAATTGGATACCTGCAAAAAAGATCTAGTAATTCTACTATCCAATTTCAAATTTAATGACAACGAATTAAATTACAATTTAAAATTCAGAGCCCGAAACCGTGGCTCTGATACCAGTTGTTGGGGAATAAGTTGCACAGATCTATTCGGATGAATATTTGAATACAAATTTAATTCTTATAATTATTACTAGCATGAATTAATCCTATATTAATTCAAATAATAATCCAACAACAAATCATGCATATAATTAATTCACGTAAATCCTACGCATGCGGAATTCTACGAGTTTACGTGAACGTACCTCTTGGGACGGAAATGACTTTGTTTGTTAGACACACCAAAAGAACTTCCCAAGTATTCCCTTAATCCTTGCTCGACTATCCGGTGGTAGGACGCTTGCGAACAATTAACAAAAGGAAAATAAATTATGTTGCACCACCTTTGTGGATTTACTAATTTTTTCAGCACATGGAATTGTACTTGGGAATGAAAGAATCATCCCCTATTTATAGAGTAGAGGTGGTCGAAAATTTTGGGGCAAAAATAATGTGGGAAAATTTTTTCTTGATCTCCAAGAAATCTTGAATATATCTCCTATATTCTTTTTTCCATAATTATAATATTCCACAAAATCCCACCTCCTCTTTGTTATGGGATATTTTCGAAAATTATAGGGCAAGAATCCAAGATTTGGATCTTCTTGAATTTATGAGATATTCTTGTATTTCAAGAAATACATATCTTCCATAATATATTTTCAAGAAAATCAAGAAAATCTTTCTTTCCCTTAATTATCAAAATTTCGAAATATTGCTTCATGAATAACCAAGTGGGAGATTTCTTGAATTTAATGAGATAATCTTGTATTCCAAGAATACATATCTTCATTCCATAACAAAATTCAAAGAAAATCTTTCTCCCCTTTTATCTATAAATTTCGAAAATTATGAGGAAAAATAAGCAACAATATTTATTTTATTTTAAACACCTTTTTTAGTTATTGGACTATATGTTGGGCTACTTAGGGGGCCTTTAGGAGAATTAAGATTGGACCTTCCAATGGATCTTGAATTATCAATATTGAGCCACAATATTATTCAAGCCCATAAATATTAATTAATCCCACTACATAATTAATATTACACTATCCATCTTAACCCATATTACAGTCAATATGGCTCCCGGTTATTATTTCCCGTGTTTAAGATTATCTAGCCCATTAATTAATTCAAGCCACTGAAATAGCTTTCCGTTAATTAATATCTTTTGTCCTTGGTTAAGAAACGGTTCAACATTATTATCCATACCGGAAACTAGTTCCACTTGCAAGATTTGGTATGATAAAGCTTATGAACCTCCCAAGGGGGCAAATCGAACAAGCGTACTTGCACACGATTATCCGTATTAAATCTTAGCAATCACATCTGACCAATAATATTGCCTAAGATAAAAAGTATTGAATCTTGTTGATTCTCTACCCATGATAAGTCAAAGCAATAGTTACCAATCACACGTGATCCTATTTAAGGAACGAAGATTAATAAATAACGAACCACTGAGGTCTAATTCTTCCTTGTTCAGTTCTGAAGAATTTGTCCTCCTGTAGGTCCTATTCAGTGCATCAGTCATGCACCAGTGTAATCTCTTGGTCAAGACAGGCCAATCTGAGCCTTACACTTCAACCTTTCACGATGGATTGTTAATTTCCATCTAGGTCGTGAATGGCGTACTTTTAGTTACTAGGGACTGTTAATTTAATCTTCTGTGATCTGGTATCACTAAATTAACTACAATGTAACACGTACGATTTATTGAACAATTATGCAGTAAATATATGTAACATTCGATGATATTTAAAGCATCAATGATAAACAATTTATTTCAGTAAATATGTCCAAAATTCAGTTTTGATTATACAAAGTAAATAACATACTTTCCAATATAATCCCAAAACTTAGCCCACCAAGGGGACATATCAAAGAAGACTCTCCCTGCGCACGATTCTCTGTTAAATCTTAGCAATTGTCATATAACTAATAATATTGCCCAATATACAAAGTATCGAATCGATCTCTGATTCTCTACGCAACATAGATCTGTTGTGGCCCCACCATGACAAGACGATCATCCCAGGGCAACCAAAGAATGGGGCGACCAGGCTATGGCGAGCAACCAGGAGGCGATAACCTAAGCCTGGCCTCCACAACCCGACCGTTTTCCCATAGAGTCGTTGTGTAAATATGGGATAAGATCAGGGACATTTATGGAGGCGGATCCTCAAGGCATAATCGGGGAAAGTCCAACTAATGGCGAGATTCACGCCGAGAAGAAAGGGATCTGTTCCCAGCCAGCGAAGAACCCTAAGAGGCCGAGGGTTCCGGCCCATGAAGAGAGAAAAACCTAGTTCACAGTCTATAAGTATACGTTGTAATGCTCATTGTAAGAGATCGAAATCTTAGTTCTTAGGCAGATATTATAGTAAAATCCCTGGCTTGGTATTGCCCCCGGATGTAGCCGTATTTGGTGAACCGGGTCACCAAATTGTTCTTTCTCTCTTGTCTGCATTCATTATTGTTATTTTGTGAGTGATTGTTCATACGCTCGAATAATTCCAGCTATAACAATTTGGCGCCGTCTGTGGGAAACTCACCTTATCAAACACACGAATTAATAAGAACTCATGAAAGACGATGGCGCAAAACAACATCCTTATCATTGGCCTTGAGATCGACCCACACAATGGGATGGAGGCGTCCCTATCCTCAGAATCGAGGCCTCTGCGAGCGGAGGCAACAGAGGAGCAGAACTGGGCCCATATCTTCAAAACTCCCGTGGAGATGAAGAACGCTTGGGTGTACTTGCGCAAGCGAAATCTAAACTTTGACGATGATGACGACGAGCAGCCCATTGTCAAGGCTGCCGGCCTTGGGGCGGCGACCAAAGGAAAAGCCCAGCTAGGAGGGCAACTCTGTCTTAACCAAACCATCTCCGCTTCGATGGCTAAGCGCCTCCCAAAAGAGGGGATGAACATAACCTGTCACGTGGACGGACAACCTGAAGGGCCACGAGACATCTCAGTTTTCGACCGACTAGGGGGCAACCAGGCCTACAACTCGGTCTTCAATCGACTAGGTAGTAACTTAATGCAAAAAAGGCCAAACTCTACATAAGAAGATGAGGCTAATTCCCACCCCTTAATCATGGTCGAAGCGGGAGACCACCAGGGGAGGTTTAGGAACGAACTACGCATCTCAGCAATGAGTTGGCTCAGCACCAGCGACCACCGAGATGCTCGTGCAAACCAGCGAGATGACGAGCTCATCGCCCTGAGGCAAACGGTCAGGTCCCTTCAGGAAAGAATGGAAAACCAGCCCATCCCCACCGGACAGGCGATACATATGGCCCTCCCGTTGTCGCCACTCAGTGCGACCATAGGTGCTGCCCCCCACTCAGGCTAAGATCAACACCACCTCGATTGATCGATACGGCGGGGACTCCGACCCGAGGACGCATCTCGCCAAGTACAACTCATACATGACTTCCTTAGGGGCTTCTGACGCGATTATGTGCCGACTTTTCCCCCTCACTCTAAACGAATAAGCGTACAAGTGGTTCACATCCATCGCCCCTCAATCTATTAATTCTTTCGAGCAGTTGGGGTGACTCTTCATGGGGAACTTCGCGGCTATGGCACCCAGACCCTCTGGAAAGCAGCGACTGACAAATGTCGAGCAGGGCGAGGATAAAACTGACAGGGCCTACCTGGAAAGATTTGATCGGCTCATCTTAGATGGGGAGTCGGTGGGCGACGAGGCTAAGCTATTGGGCGCGATCGCCGGGCTAAAAAAGGGAACTAAACTCTGGCAAAATGTGACCGCCAACTATCCAGCGAATTACGCGGAGTTTAGGACCCACGCAAGCGACATCATCAACACCATGGAACTCCTGGCGGCCCGGATGGGAGAAGGGAAGAAGTCGGCACCCCCAAAGACAGGCAGGAAACCAGGGCAATACAAGACCCCGGGCAACTTCAAGCCGTTTGAAGATCCAGTGGCGGTCAAACTAATAGATGCATTCGGCGTATCCCCCGGATACATCTTCACTCAGATCAAGGACAAATGGCTGCTCGGCAATCCCCGACCCATAAAAAAGAGCAATGGTAGGCAGAACCCAGGAAAGTATTGACACTATCACGAAATGGTCGGTCATAACACCAGCGAATGTCGCGACCTCCTGAAACAACTCTGGAAGCTCTATGAAGACGGAATGCTGCACGAACACGTCAAACGACCTCAGCACAAAGAAAACCGTACTCACAATGGCGCACCGCCTCAGCAGCGCGAGATCGCCAAGAAACATGGAGAGCAGAAGACTGGTCTACAGGCACCCCCGTGCTAGAACACAGCGGCAAGAGGGTAATCCACACCTTATCGCAACTCAGGGCAGTGGGTGGTCTCTCCGCATCGACATCGCTATCAAAGAGACTCCAGAAAGCCGAACTGAGGGAAATGGCTAACACGGTACAACTGTGCCTATCAGTGAACGCCACCGCACAAGAAAGCAATCAGATCCAATTTGGCGAACAGGACAATGAGGGCATCGTGTACCCGAATGCCGGCCCCCTGGTCATATCAGCTAAAATGATGGGGGTGACAGTCAAACGACTACTGGTCGACAGCGGGGCATTTTGCAACATATTGTTCAAGAAGACGTTCGACGAGCTCGGCGACTATCACAGCTACCTCGAACCAAGCGAACACCTGGTCAGAGGCTTCGGTGATGCAATAGTAAAGCCCCACGAAATCATCCGCTTAGCAGTGGAACTGGTCTCTTCCTTAGATAGGGCCATTAGGGCAACGAAACTTTATGATTTCCTTGTAATTGACCTGCCGTCGACCTTTAACGGTTTCCTCGGCAGGTCATTTGAACATGAATTCGAGGCTGCGTCCTCAACTTACTAATTCTGTGTAAAGTTCCTTACGATAGATGGGGTGGGCGGCACCGTAAATGGAGACCAACTTGATGCAAGAGGATGTTCGATTTATACCCAATCTTATTTAAATTATGTTCCAAACACTTACAACCCGATACACACAATCGAGCACAATGGTCCAATGCAGATCGACGACGATGGCACAATCACCATGTAAAGTGACCTCAATAGTATAAGGAACCAGGTCGACCTAGAGCCAAGGTTGGGCCCCGAGCCGAGCGAATTCATCATCCAAGAGGCAATCGATGACCTAAGAAGGAACCAACAATGAGCTACGCCGGGTGAAGAACTTGAGAAGGTCATGGTGAACCCAGCCCACCAGGACTTGGAAGTAATAATCGGCTCCAAGATATCGCCGAAACTACGGGGGCAGATAATCGACTTCCTCAAAAGCAACCTGGAAGTCTTCCCCTGGTCGCACAAAGACATGTTATGCATTGACCCCAAAGTCACATGCCATCTACTGAACATCGATCCCGATAGAAAGCCAGTCGCCCAAAATCGGAGAAAATTTGGGTAGGAAAAATACGCACCGCTGGCTGAGGAAGTGAAAAAGTTGCTCGATAACGAACTCATCGAGCAGGCCGACCAGCCACAGTGGGTTTTAAATGCTATTCTAGTAAAAAAAATAAACGGGTCGTGGAGACTGTGCATCGACTTCACCGACCTAAACAAAGCATGCCCCAAGGATATCTTCCCCATGCCACATATCGACCACCTGATCGACAGTACAGCCGACCATGAGATGATGTCCTTCATGGACGCATTTGCAGGCTACCATCAAATATCCATGCACAAAGACGACCAACAACATACCTCCTTCCTCACCGAGAAAAATATGTACTGTTGGAAAAGGATGCCATTCGGCCTCAAAAACACCGGGGCTACGTACCAGAGGAGGAAATCGGGAAATCCATGGAGGTATACATAGACGACATAGTCGTCAAGAGTGTGAAAAAAAGAAGATCATCTTGCCGACCTTGCCCGAGCATTCAACATCCTGAGGAAGTTCAACATGAAGCTCAACCCAAAGAAATGCAACTTCGGCATGGAGTCAGGCAAATTCCTCGGCCACTTAGTCAACAAGCGGGGAATAGAGGCCAATCCAACAAAAATCAGGGCGATACTAGAGATGGGCAGCCCACGAAACCCAAAGGTATGTGATGGTCGACGACAACTTATACAAGCGAGGCTTCAGCATCCCGCTACTCAGATGTGTGACAAGGGCCGAGGGGCAAGCCATCCTGAGAGAAATCCATGAGGGCATCTGCGGAAACCACACGGGAGGCCAAGCCCTAGCTCACAAAACCATCCGACAAGGATATTTTTGGCCAACGTTAAAATGGGACGTTCTTGAATATGCAAAGACATGCCATCAATGCTAAATATTCGCCCCCTCAATCAAGGTATCCCCAGAAGAGTTAACCAGCATTCTGAGTCCATGGCCTTTCGCAAAATGGAGAATTGACATCATCGGACCCCTGCCCACTGCCCCAGGGACCGTACAGTTTCCCCTCCTCTGTACCCGGTTTTGTTACCGGCGAACAAACAAATAATTTAATAAAAGCTCCGATCAATATAACGGCGAAAGCAGTAAATGGCAAGTGATTTGATTACCCAGTTCGTCTTTGAAATAGACTACGTCCGGGGGCACCAATCCAGGATATTTTCTGTATTATTTCTGCCTAGGATACTAAAAGTTCGATCCCTTACAATGTACATTACAAGTGATATTTATAGACATAAATCTACGGCTACAGTCTTCATGGGATTTCTCTCGTGGGCTGATCAGGGCTTCCTTACTTGCTCCGCAAGTCGCGCTCACGGATATGCTTTCTCTGGTTACATCCCGAGAAATCCGCCTCACCATAACTGTCAGAATCTTGTCCATATATATCTCTAACCGAAGTTGTGACCGCTTCGACCGCGACTTCTGGATCTTTCAAGTCACTCCGCAACCTTCTTGCTACGTCAGGCCGCTGGCGACCTCCCGAAACTCCAAAGTCACCTCCCGTCTTGCTCGAGCTGGACGAAGTCGGATAACAAGCTACATATGAGATTACCCAATCCCAAGCCTTCCTTAGGTCGAGTTATTTCCCCGTACAATAATTGCCCCTCAAGATGAGGTCGCGAGCTCGCTTTGGGATCTTATCTTGAACCGTCGATATTAGCCGACTTATAGCAAGTCGATCTTGGGATCTGTGCCCGAGTCAAGTCTCTGTCCTTGGGGAGTCGTATGGTCGCCTAGGTCTCCCCAATCGGCGTGACAGGTGACAGGATTGCAATGATGGTGCGGTAGGCAGGTGACGTTTTGAGCCGCGAGTTCGCCCAATCAGCGATCGCGTGCTCCCCATGCATCACCCATGTCGCCCTAATTTCTGCGGGGACCCCAAGAATTTCGAATTTATACTTTCGACCCTTCGCCTCTTTATAAATAGGTCTAGGGTTTCTCCTCAAAACCCTTCCTCTCTCTCGTCTCTCGAAACTCCGGCTTGAACTCCTGTCTTTCATTTTATTCTTGCACTTTCGGCACTTTTCGTGCTTGTCTTTCCCCAATTTCACATCAATGGCTTTCGGTTCCCGATCTGCTCCCACCCCCCTCCGTTCCTGGTTTCTTCATCTTCCGATGACGACGATACTGCGATTTCCGAGTTATACCGGCGTAGCAACACCAAGACCGCCACCCTGGATCCCATGATGCCCCCGACCGCCGGTGCCTCCGGCTTCGGCCGGGACGGTGATGGAGATGACGATCAATTTCTGAGGGAGTTGGATGACATAACACATATCCCTGCCCTGGAACCGAGTTCCCTTCGCGTGGCCGCACCGTCGAGGGAGAAGACGTCTGGACCTTCCAACCCGGCCCAAAAATATGGGGCTTACGAGCGGGCTTTTGACTACCACTCATACGTGGCCCAGGCCCCATACAAGAGACCGGGCCGCAGCTTCCGGAAGTCGGTCAAGTCAGATTTTGTGGCTTCACTTGACAGGAACAGGTCGGTCCTCACCGACGGTTATGTGCAATCTCTCCGACGCCTTTACAAAGTCCCCCGGGATGTGCACTTTTACGGGGTGACCTTCGACGAGAGAGCCGACCAACCGCCGCCCGGGATAATTGCGGTCAACAAACATACAATGGAGCCGAGAATCCCGGTTCCGCTCCGGGCGATTTCTCACTTTGGTGGCTTGGAACTGTGAGAACGAGCGACGAAAATCACTCCTAATGGATGGAGTTACATTCTTTCTACAATAACTGTGCTGGGACAGGCCGGGCTATATCGGTTGCCGAACCTTGGGGAAATATCTTTCATGATGACGCCCATTACCCAAAGCGGCGGCTCAATCTTGATCTTGACTTCAAGAGTGCGGAGCTCGTGAGTGGGATCCCTAACAAAATCGACCGTTGGCACAAGAAATGGTGGTTCGTTGGAGGGGCTTGGGAGTCCGTAGACCCTTCAAGCACTCTGCCCATACACATCCCGACCGATTATGCCCATCTGGTCGACCACAGTGAGTTTTGCCTTTTTCCTGATTTAGACACTCGTACTGATCTAATTCTCCTCTTCTTTTGCAGTTTTCACACCCACTTCCGCCGACCTTTATTGGAATTTCAAAGCGGCATTCGACATCGTTCGCGACACTCCATCGAGTTGTCAGGATGTGAACGCTTTGAACACCGAGCTTGATCGACTCAATCTTGGGCTCTGTATACTTATCCTCGCCCATCCGAAAATCCTCAGAAGTTCCTTAACTATTGCATTTTTCGATGTCGACCGACCGATTGGCTTCTCACATTCTCGCGAGTTCTAACGTCCTAATTTACCGCCCGTAAGCCTCATGTGGACATCATGGCCTCACGTGGGAAACGTGTCGGGAAACATGAGGCGATTGGCGACCTGACACCGCCCAGCAAGCGGAGCTCCAAGGTCGTCCCTCCAAGTTCGTTTCCCCCCATCGGTCCCTCTGCTGGCGACACACAGGCATTCGAAGAAAGTGAGGAGGAGATCTCGACGTCTGAGTCCAAAAATCAGCGAAATTTGGGAAGAAAAGATCGGGTCCGCCCGATCGCGACCGGCGACCGACCCGACCTGCGCCACTTGACCCCGACTGCCTCGCCCGGGAGGAGGAGAGGTGCAGACGACGATGATGACTCCTTCTTAGGCTGGGAGGAGGAGAGGGTGAACGAGTAAGTCCTCATTATGGTTTGCCTGATCCTCTTTTTTTTTACATTAATCTTCATAACTCTGATGATTCGGCTCTCCTTTACAGCCCTGAACTTGGCCCCGCCGACTTTTGCCCCGAGGTGGTTAGCTTCCTCAGGAGTCCTCCCCTTGCTTCGGCCGACCTCCCCAATAAGTGGCCGGGGTACATTTCTCGAAGCGTGCACAACATGCCCCGGGGTACATTACGATATGAACATGTTCATCAGAACACATGAACATGTTCATCTCCGATTTCAATCCTCACCCTCAAAATTTAACAAATCTAAATCTTCATAAATGAATCTTCAAATCTTCCTTCAAAAAACATTCATAACAACAATCCAGATCTTCAGAAAAATCTTTCAAATCTGGCAACTTTCCCCCTATCCCCGTCGCCAACCTCCGCCGCAACAGCACCCCCATCCACTCAACAACAACTTATTCAAATTCACCAAACCGGAAAATTCAAAAAACTTATTCAAAATCCAAAAAATCCAAATGAACCAGCACCAAACCATCTCCATCCTTATGAATTAGATGAACCCAGAAATTTAAAATTAGATGAACCCAGAAATTCAAAGAACACCAAATGAATCAAATGAACTCAACAAATGAAATACAACCAGCAAAAATAGACAAGTGGCCGCCGCCACCATCTCAGGCTGACACCACCATCGTCCACCCACTCGACAAACACCTTTGTCAAAATTTGCAGAATAGAAAAAAAAAACAAATCCACATGGGTGTGGTGTGGGGAAGACGACGGGCCTGGGAGCCGATTCATCTTAAACGAGGGTGAGGAGGGGCTGGCTGTCTGGTTTTGGACCTTAGCATTTACGGGGTGGGGGTACTCTAGTTTTGGGATTTGGGCGGCGAGGGCGGCGTGGGGGGCGGTGGTGCCTTGGGTTTATGGGGGCGGCGATGGGGGGAGAGTTGCAGAGAGAGAGAGAGAGAGAGAGATGAGATTGTATCTGAGAAATGAAAATGAGAGGAAGGAAGCAACTAATGGATATGTGTTGGTTTGGGAATAAAAGGGGTATTTTTGGTACTTCACATGGGGCTTTGGACCTCTTAATAATACAAAAATATGTTTAGACCTAAGAGTGATAATGTAGTGAACTTTGGACCTCTAATTAATTATTTCATAATAAAATTCAGCCACACCCCCATTCATCACTCTCAACCACGAATTTGAAAATCAAAACCCACATTCATCTCTCCTAACCCACAAAACCAAAACCCCACATTCATCTACAAAGACGGCAAAACCTCACAAATTCAAAAACCACACTCCTATTCATCACTCCACCATTTTCGATCCACAATATTGTCCGCTGCAGCCCTATGCAAGACGGCATCACCACCGCCGCAGCCGGGATATCGATCACGGCGGCATCGCCACCACCGCGACGCTCTTGTTGCTGCCGTCGCACAGATCGATGAACCGCGGCTGCGACGGGCCGCACAGATCGACGAACCGCGGAGGTGGTGAGTAATGGTGGCGGATCTGGGGGTGTTTTGGGGGCGGATCTACGGTATCACGCTCCCCCCGCCCCGTCGCCTCTCTCCCCCTCTGCAAAATCACCGCCCCAAATCTTGACCGATTCGCCATTCGTGTTTTCCGGTGGGGAGCGTCCGAGTGGCTAGATCTGCGACTCACTGAGTCTGTGTGGAGGAGCGTTCGAGTTAAAGTGCTGAGTCAATCGAGTCGCACCCTGAGTCTCCGAGTCGCGCACTGAGTCACCAGCGTGATTCTCAGATCCTTTAGTTTGGACCCAAATTATCGTCAAATTTGTGTGTTTTCCATTTGTATTGTTGTTTTTGGTTTTGATATGAACCAAAATGTAAATTTACAAATATATCAGTACTCTATGATACAAGCAGTTAATAGTTCGAGGTGGTTTTACATCAAGGATTATTGAGTCATTTTTGTTTGTTTTTCATGTCTATTTACTGATAAAATTGTTGGTTTTTGGAGATGGTGGATCTGAACTGGAGATGCATATGTTCATCAATTTGATGAACATACGCACGTTTTCATCAATGCAATGAATATGTGCATATCAGACTGAACACGAAAATATGTAAATTTTTAGAGTTTAAATGAAAATATGTGAAATTATGTAATTTCTATAATATTAGATATATAATGTTTTGTAATTTTTTAATCTCTTGAAATGAAATTTTGAAGATTTTAATATTTTTTACACATGTATATTTTTTACATGAAAATGAACAAAAAAATTACCTCAATCCCTAAAAGGGAGGAGGATGATTTTAAAAATAAGAGATGAAAGTAAGGGTGTATCAGTTTTTTTTTATACCTACTTTGTATCTATTAGTAATTTTAGAAAAGGGTTGTACCTAAGAAAAAGTTAAACATGAATTTTTGATCTAAGGTGAGTCGCTCATTAATTTTCATGATATTAATTTTTTAATAAATGTGAAGTGTGAATGTTAATATTATGTAAAACAAAATATGAAACTCAAGTATCTAGTTTAAATTTTTGGATTCGTAAACAAAATGAATTTAGTTTCATGACAATATAATGACATTATCAGTTTTTCGTCCCATTGCTTGCATCAACGCTTTCCTATCGCTCCGTGAATTATTCGTTCACGCCAATTAAACAAAAAATTCAATATCGCAATTATTCACAGGTCTAATGAAAATAGTACCGTGCACGTAACTAGTGGACCATCATCGTTCATGATTTTTTTTAAAAAAATAAGTAATTAGAATTTTTTTTCTTATTATGTTATATTATATTTCTTCAAACTCAAATTATAAAAATATATATATATCTACATTAAAAAAAAAACCTAATGTACATTAATTTGACAAAATTTTGTGTGAACTCGAGTTATGTATGCACTAAAAACACTTCATTTTCAAACAATGGTTATGCATATGAATAACAGTGATAGTATGTATGCTTAATAGTGACATTCGACAAAAAGAGTCACGTGTTCACAAGAGACCTGAGTCTCCTGTGCACCAAGTGCAAGGTGCACTCCATAATGTATTTTAGAAACTTGCAACTTGTTGCATTGAAACTTGCGACTTTGTTGTTCATGCATGTTTTAGTGCAACAAGTTTCAAGTTTCTAAAATACAACACGGTGCACCTAGTTCATACAATATAGATAATTATATACAAAATAATTAATTTCACACCTCTTTATAAGTTTGGACTTTTAGATGAGACATAATTTTTTTATGGTATCAAAGTCTTCGGGCTCACACCCACGTCCTCGATTCAAACCCGCTGACATCAACTCTGCCCACATTATAATATATACTTGTTGATGTTGTAAATATATTAAATATTGTGGACATTACTTGCTTATTATTGAGCTAATTGTCAGATGGGCTCAGGGTTTTAAGGTTACAACCCACTCCCTAATATATATATATATATATATATATATATTGAATTTGGTAATAAATTCCCTGATATTATAACTGATAAAACTCAGTTACAAAGATTCTTAGGAAACCTTAATTATGTGTCTTCCTATATTAAGAATCTTGCTAAAGATTCCGCAATCTTATATGATAGACTTAAAAAGAATCATTCTCCTTGGAATGATGATCATACTAAGGCTGTTATCAGGATAAAAGAAAAGGTTAAAAATATTCCTTGTCTTATGCTGGCTAATCCCTTTTGGGAAAAAATTGTTGAAACTGATGCCTCAGATTTGGGGTATGGAGGTATTCTTAAACAAATTAATCCTGATAATAAAAAGGAATATATCATTAGATTTTATTCTGGTAAATGGAATAATAGTCAGAAATAGAAGCTCCAGTTTTAAAATCTTTTATCTCAATAGGAGATTGGATAGAAGAAGCTGTTTTAATAATAACATTATTATTATTATTTTCATTTTCAGATTTATTTTGAGAATCTATTTTAGAGATAATTTTATCAACTTTATCATGTAAAGAAATAATTTATTCTCCAATAATAGACAAATAAAGATTACAAAAATTATTTTGCTCAATCATTTGATTAATATGTTTAACAGTAATTCGTAAGACATCATTTTCAATGATTCTGGAGAATGGAAGAAAATTAAATATCCTTTCTCCTTTTTCAATTTGAAAAGGAACATGGGGAGGGTAAACAGATTTTTGTATACCACCAGAAATTTTTTTATAATCTCTTTCGATGACTGAAATATAATCAATATAAAAAGTTTTAATAAACCAAGGAACATAATAAGTAATTTCATTATGCTTTTTACAGAATTTATAAACACTTTCAACAAAGTAATCTAAATCATCTTTTGAGAATGATTTAAAATACCAAATTCTAAACTTATCCCATTTAGGATTATTAAACTCATCATTAATATGGGCTCTAATAGAAGAACCTTTAGAAAAATCTAAAAAGTTTGTAAAATCCATAAAATTAAATTTTAAAGTTACAATCCGAAATTGTTTCGGGATCAAATTCATCTTTGTGAATAATATTATTTTCATTAATAATAATTTTCTCATTGTTATAATTATTATTTTTACAATGAGTATTTTCTCTATAAGAGGAAGTAGAAGCTCTAGATTCTAAGGGAAATACTTCTTCATAATCCAAAGGAGATATAAAAGAATGACTAGACATTGATCTAGTATAAGAATTCGGATGTCTTCTTTGATTATTTGAAAATCAGTATTAATAATACCATAATTACTTTGAGTAATATGTTTAAAATCACTATTTATAATAGGATTTTTAGGAACAGATTGTTCTATTATCCAATTTTCAGGAAAAATAATTTCTTCCCACTTAATGGATCTTCTGGTAGTAATATTTGATTTACCAAAATTAGTTTCTATAAGAATAGTCTCATTATTATCTTTCTCAATTCTTTTACACATAGGATTGAGTGTAAATAAAGGTTTATAATAAATACGATAACAGATACACATAACCTCCGTACCTGGTATGTAATTATAACCATGAGTTTTAACATTTAATGTTAAAGCTTCAAGAATATTATTATCAGATAAAGATAAAGATAAATTAGGATATGCGTCAAAATAGACAGGTCCTAAAGCCAAACTAGACTCTATAATTCCCATTAAGGATTGTGTCCAATTAAGATTTCTACCATCCCTAAGAGAAGCTAGAAAGCTTTCTGGTAAACCATTTAAGGTAAGTGGTCTAAAAGCGACTTGAACACAACCAATATGTAAGAACTTATGAGTTCTTTTGTAAGGTAAAATATCATTTTTACTAAGCAATTTAATAACATCTCTTCTTCATAAAGAGGTATAGAGGATTCAATAGTTTTAACAATTTGTTTAAAACCTATTTTTTCAAAATCTCCTAATTTATAAACCATTTTAGGCTCAATTTTAGGAATAGTCCATTTATTCAATAGATCAAGATTTTCAGGAATATCATATTCCTGAGTCATACTGTTCTTAACAGCATCCTTTAATCGGAACAGATTCATAAGAATCAAGATGTATTGAATCATGAAACCATATAACTTGATATATACCCTACTTCTCATGGCTCTGATACCACATTTCTACAAGGATCGTGCAAAGATCTATATCAGTAGTATCCCGTGGATCTTTTACAAACACAAATAGGAGATTACTGAGAAATTCCATAATCCATGAGTTAACCTGAATAAAGCTTTTACACCCAGAAAACGCCAGCGCCTATTCATCGGCATTACGGCAACAAGGGTTAGCCCACATAGTTAACTCATGAATATCACTGGAAAGCTCAAACCTACTGGTTAAACCAACTCTACCTTTGATATATCAAATTACAGATCATTATAGGAATATAATTCCAAATGCACATGATAGTAGAATATATTTAAGTCAGGCCACGATTCAATACAAGTATTCTAGCCGTCCATAGAGGCGGCGATCATCAGAAAAGAAATTAAAATTACAGAATTTAAATAACAATATACTTTAAAAAGCCACTAGCATAAACCAGATAATATACAGAAATATTACAAGGTTTACAAGGTTGCACACAAGAGAGGGATATAAAGAGAGAAAGAGAGGGCGAGTCTCTCTTCAAGCGTGTCCCTCAAATAAAAAATTAAACCTATTTATAGATGAAAGAGCCGGACATGAAACCCCGGATTTCAAAATAAAAATAAACAGTGCGGAAAAAACAAAACCGCAAAAGCTAAAAAGTAAAAAGTATGAATAATAATTACTATTCAGGAACAGTTCTTTGTCTGCTATCGTAAGCAATGACGAAATTTGATTTTGTCTGATACTATAGACACATCTTGCTGAAATGTGCTAAGTCCAAATCTTCACTAAATCGCAAATAATGAAGCTTGCTTTTTTAGGAGTTTAAGAGACTCCCTGAAATTGGCCAATTCTTGACGATGAGTTGGATAAACATTTCTTCCTTGATTTCCTCTTAGTGAAACTTCAAGCCATGGAATCCATACTTCCAAAACTCTAATCCTTTTCTTAAGAATTTTGAGATAATTCTTATCATTAATAACATTATTCTCATTATCAATAAGAATTTGAGAAGGAATTCTCCAAATGTTATAATGTAAGACTCCTGTATCAGTCAGAAGATAATATAATCTGGAATGAATAATTCCATGCTGAATCTCCCATCCTTCCGTTGTAAAGGATGGAAAAAAATCATTAGGATAAAACCCTTCCATTAAGACTTTGTCTTATCTTAATTTCCCTTTGAGAGAATTCTTCAAAAGATAGAAACTTTCTTGAATAGAAAATTCCTGATCATCTTCATTTGGATCCTGTGCATCTTGAAGGTCAGATCCAGAAATCATTGAAGCTTCTGATTTTGAATCAGAAAAATCAATGTCTTTGAATAAATCATTCTTAATATGATCCATAATTTTTTCTTTTGAGAAAATGCCAAAATACTTCTTAGAGTATTCAGAGAATGATGGAAGAGAACTAGAAGTCTTATTAACATAAATTTTTCTGTATTCTTCCAGTTTGGATTTAATCCGTGAAATATTTTCCTGTAATGGTGACTCATTGGAGCCAGGAGCAATAACATTTAAGTTATTCCAAAATCGCATTGTATGGATTCTCCATAAACAAGGTGTACCATGTTCAGTATAACCAAACTCTGGTCTCCATTTTAAAACCCATGGGATTCCAGAATCCACAAAGAACATACAAGTGGTTTTACCACTCGTATTATGAGACTTTAAGTCTGAAGAGACAATAGTATATTCTTCTAAGAGATCTTTAACCTCTTCTGGCAAAATATCTGCCAAAGCCCCAAAATTTCCCCACCATGAGAAAAGCCAGTTAGGAATTTGATTCCTGCCAATGTGTTCACATATTTTAATCAGCCAAGTATGAGAATGCTTAGCATTCTGATACCATAACGTTTTATAAAAACTTTGAAGATAATCCCAGTAATTATACTTGTAAATAGTATGTGTGACTTCATTAGTCATACTCCTTTCAGCAAAAGGTGAAGTTCCCCATTCTTGGATGGAAATAATCTTTTTGATTATAAATTTAGAGTAATTAATAACTTTACTCTTAGGAGGAAAATGCTGAATTTCAACACTTCCAAGACTAATGAGAATGTTCTCATAAAATTCTCTGGATTTGTAAGTCTCAACATTCCAATTTGAATTTGGAAAATATTTTTCCATAAGAATCCATGGGGACTCTTTGAAATTTTCATCATCATCTTCTATAATAAGAATCAATTATTTCTTAGAAGAATCAAAGAATTTGTATTCTTTTTGTGCAATTGAAGAATATGATTCTTCAATTTATGTTTTTGAGGAATTGTCCTCAATTGGTAAATTTTTTCCCCTTTGTCTCAGGAATTCTTGAAACTCCTTTTGTACATTTTCTCCTTTTGAAGAAGAGCTACTTCCAGAAATATTTTGGTTGAAAAGAGATTTCTTCCCATGTTGAATAATTGGAGGATGGCCTCTTCATCCTCTTCCTCTATAAGAGGAATAGGGATTCCTTCCAGCATGACTCATTTCTATCATGAAGAAATAAATTCACGAGTTAAAAAATCTGGAAGATGATTATCCTTAACTTGCTTATAAATAATATCAAAATCAAAATAAGCAAGATGCGATTGTCATAGGGCAAACATTTGTTTAGAAACATTATGTTCAAAATCTTTGAAGAGCATAAAAGTAGCAGCCCTGCAATCAGTTTTAATAGTAAATTTTTGATTGTATAAATCATCATGAAATTTAAGGACTCATTTAACAATAGCAAGAATTTCTTTAGCAGTAGCAGAATAATTTTTCTGACTATTATTCCATTTACCAGAATAAAATCTAATGATATATTCCTTTTTATTATCAGGATTAATTTGTTTAAGAATACCTCCATACCCCAAATCTGAGGCATCAGTTTCAACAATTTTTCCCAAAAGGGATTAGCCAGCATAAGACAAGGAATATTTTTAACCTTTTCTTTTATCCTGATAACAGTCTTAGCATGATCATCATTCCAAGGAGAAGGATTATTTTTAAGTCTAGTGAGTCAGTTTGAACTGATGTTCAATCTTACTGAGTGCCTGAGGGCAGATCAGTTTGATATCTGTCAGTTTAACTGAGAGTGCGGAAGCTTGTAAATACCCGTGTGAAAAACCAGTTTTATCAAATCAGATTCTCAAGTCAGTTTTCAATCGGCTGACTAAGGTGTCAACCTGATCAGATAAGTTGCTTGGTGCAAACTGATATTAACTTAGAATATGTATGCAGTTTTATGCTCAGTTGTGTGAATAGTGTAAAGCAATAGAAAACAAGTAAATGCACACAAGATTTTTATAGTGGTTCAGACGAAACCCGTCTTACGTCCACTCTTCCCTTAACACAGGGGCAACTTAACCGAACTTAACCGAACTTAACCGACTGGACTTAGTTTTATGTGTTAGTCCAACACTCAACAGATGTTTATCGAGTTCACACTCAACTGAACCAGAAATCAGAAACTAGAATCCCTAGTCTAAAATCTTGCGGTAACAAACTTAACCTAACTTGAGTTTGGGTAAAGAATGTTTGAGGGTTCCAACTGGAAATCTATCCTGGTGTTTAGGTAGCCAAATGCTAGTGGATAGGATTTCTTGCTAAGAACAATGGGATGAACACTCTAAGAATAATCTTCAAATTTGGTGTTCTTCGAGCGGAAATTCTGAAGGCTTTTTGCTTCTTGATAATTTGCGTTAATGTTGTTGTTCCAGTTTGCTCAATTGTTTATGTGTTCGTCGTTGGTCTCTCTTTTTCTTCACTTGACGAGCAATCCCATTTTATAGACCTCGAAATCAAAGAGCCGTTGGAGAGCAATTTGAATTTCAGGCTATATTAGGTAGGTTGTAGGATATGATTGTGACGTGCTCCGAATATCGGCGTGGCCGTAGGCATGATTAGCGCCGTTTATGTCCACAACGTCGAATCCCGCATTGTCAGCTCTTTTTGTGCACGTGTCGCTTTCTCTTTGGCTTCGCGAGGCGGCACTTCAGTAATTTGTCCGTTAGACGATTGATATTCCCTTTGTAGAATATTCATCTTGTCTGGTGTACCATTTTGGTTGACACCAGGTGCGAGCTGATTTGATCAGATAACTGATCAGTCTACCTTGTAGAGTCTTCTGATGCAGATTGTCTTAGCACAATATGCAGACTCGGCTGTTATAGTCTTCAGGTCTTCTGGTAGTCTTCTGATCTTCAGGTGACTCTGAGCCTCAGTGTCTTCAGTCATACTGAGTCTTCAGGTTTGTTACTGAGTCTTCAGGTTTATCTGAGTCTTCAGGTTCATCTGAGTCTTCAGGTTTATTTGAGTCTTCAGGTTCATCTGAGTCTTCAGGTTCATCTGAGTCTTCAGTGTCTTCTGTCTTCACCTGATCTTCTGACTTCTTGTCTTTTGATTTGTTCTTAGTCTTCTGATCATCTGACCTTATCTGGGTCATCTGATACTTCGACCTGACCTATACATATTGAGTTCCCCCTCAATATGTGACCTATCTTTTACATCAGCTATGTATACATTTCAGCTGGTCATCTTAATCTGATTCTAAGTCATCAGTCAGCTAACAGGTCTGACTGGTCCTATTACAACCTGTTTTGGAACTTCCATCAAAACTAAAATACAGATTTCCCAACAATTTTCCCCTTTTTGATGGAACCAAAACACTTAATCAGAAAAACAGATACCACGAATAGAAATGCAGATAATGTAAAACAGTACATACCTCAGAAGACAATGAGATGTTGTCTTAGAATCAGAGAGATGGAATATTTCATTCAGATAGGTGTGTGCACTATAGAATACATGAAAAGCGTACCTATCATCTGATTCCAGATTGTCTTCCTCAGGTGTACCTGAACATTTGTAGCTCTTTGGGGATGCCAAATATCTTGTACATCCTTTGCATCAGCTTGTCCAGATCTTCTCTTCTATGGATCCCTCATTTTTCAGCAAATCTATAGTAGGCATTCTTGAATTTTACCGCATCTAGATTTTTGTCTGGACTCAAAGGTGGAAGGAGTAGTTCAAAGGGTGGAGCTTCTGGTATCAGTGACATGATCTTCCCTTCTTTCATCACTGTCTGGTAGAAGTCTGGATACTTCGTTTCTAACCAGTTCCGGAATTCATCATCATTTTCAGTCTGATTTTGATGAATCGAAATCTTCTCTAGGATGTATACGTCACACAACCATTCTCCTCTGATCTGATCCCACTCTGGAAGCAGATCTAGCCGTGCACAGAGGATGTCTTTTATAGGTGCCGGAAGGGCATTCTTCTCCCAAGCAATTTCCTCTGCTGAAGCTTCGTTCTTCCTCTTCCTTCGGTTGTATGCGATGTTTAGTTCCTTAGCCTCTGCTAACTTCCGCTTCTTGATAGCGGCCTCTCTTATTCTCTTTCTTGTTTGCTCTTGAATTTGTTCAGGAGTCATCTGGCTTTTGGTAGAGAATAATTGGCCTTGTCTCTGATCTTCCGCAGTAGCTTTCACCATCTTGCCTTTGCCTTTCTTTCTCCTCAGAGTCTGCTCAGGTTCATCTTGTTCGTCTTCTTCAGCTAATTTCTTAGCGAGTTCAAGGCTCTTGGCCTGATCATCAGTTTCCATTCTTTTCTGTACGAACGAAGAAAAGTCTTCAATCTTGTCAACTCTGGCAATAACCTCTGAAAGAGCAATCTTCTGCTCAGTGATCTCTTTGCTATGTTGCTCCACAGTTTCTTTCACTTCAGCAATGAGATCAGTAGATGGAGTGGCTGGCAAGTCATATACAGTGGTTTTTGGTAGAGATGCAATTGTTACCAACTGTGTCTGTTTTTCTTTCTTCTCTTTATTCTCTTGTCCTTCCCCCTTTTTGGTTTCATCAAAGAGGTTGGACAGCCTGCGGTTCAGAGCATTGAATTGCCGTGTGATCTCCTCTCTGAGTTCCTCAACAACAAGAGGAGTGATCTGAACGGTGGCAGAAGGTGCAGGTGTCAAAAAGCGTCTAAGAGCAATTTCAATGTCCTGTCTTGCTCGTTCTGTAGAAGCTACAAAGTGTTTCCAACCCATATCCATGTGGTTGTCAGTTTTCTCCAAAGATGCCCAGACATTCTCCAATAGTACCTGTGTCTGATTGAGCATATCTGTCTGAACTTTGAGTTTGTCAGACTGGAGATTGAGCTTCTCGGCAAGAGGATTTACTAGTTGCATTACTTCAGAAAGGATGGCATTATGCATCCCAACTGTTTGACTTCTTTCTTTGTCAACTAGTTTGGCTTGCTCTTCTTCAAACCACTTCATCAGATCTGCTGTGAGCGCTGCGAATTTGTCTTCAATAGCAGCCGTGATCCCATCCAGAATCTTCTCAGTATAAAGATCTAGGGTATCGGAGCTCAGCATAGTAGTCTGGTCAGATGTTGAAGCCTTGCCAAGTCGGGTCTCATCTGCAACACCCATTCTTGGTTCATCGGCAGCTCCCTCATGATCTGTAGGAGGTTGAACAGTTTCCTCCCTGTTATCAGTAATTCCGAACCTTACATGAATCAACCATCCGATATCATCGTTAGATGCCAATTCAACAGTGCTTTCAATCCCAGCATTGTTCAAGCACTTCATCTCCAAGTCTACAAAGAAATCTGATCCCAGAGTTGTCATAAGAATCAGAACTTCTTCGATGCTTTTCAGTTTGATATCCCTCCAGAACATAATCTCTTCTATTTGTGGATGGATACCAGGATGTTGATCTAATTCCGGGCACAACTCCAGCAGATACTCCTTGATCTGTTGCTTCATTATCCTTATAATCGGGCTTTCTGAAACAGGTGAAGCAAGCACGGTTCTGGTATTGAAGGGATTATGAGAGATGGACACTCGTTTGTCAGATCTCTCAGATTCTTGTGACTTGTTTGGAAATTGGGAGTGAGATTGGGATATTTGCGGTTCGTTTTTAGTGTGTTGAGGGTGTTCAGTTTCCTGAACAGGTTCATTGATTGGGGGTGTGGGAGATCTTGGTGATCTGATTGGCGAGGGTGAGGGTGAGAAGGTTTTGTGAGGGGAGGGTGGTGGTGATGATTTTTGAGGAGAGGGTGATGGCAATTTGAAAGTGGGCGTAGGCGATCTTGCTCTCTGGAAGATCTTGGTGAGAGGCAGAGAATCAGATGGTGATTCTTCCTCAGAGTGCTCCACTTCTGTCCCTCTGACAACTTTCTCTCCTTCTACTTCGATCATCTGCTCTTCCCTTACTTCTCTGGCAGTGGGCTCAGGGCGGACTGCTATCTCATCTTCTGATTCCACTTGCATCAGATCCTTTGTTCTGCTAACTTGCTGGGCAGAACTTGGAGCAGTCTTCAGAGGAGAAGTCACTTTCTTCTGACGTTTCCGCTGAGCATCTGGTTTCTTGGCCAGATCCTTCCTCTTCATCCTCTTCTCTGGAATGGCCGTTCCCTGCTCTTCAGAAGATGCAGTTGCCTTATCTTTTCCCTTCTTTTCTCCCTTGGGTTTGGGCACATAAGGAGTTGGATCTTCATTAGATTGTCCAGGTAGGGACTCATTCTTGCCCAATAAGGCCTTGTGCTTTGCTTGATATATCTTCTCTCCATTCTCATTCCATTCATAATTCTGTGGCAGCTTATCTGACATAATGATTGAGATTTTGTGTATGAAGGAGCACTTGAAAGATAAGCACACTACATTGCTCTGGGTCAGTTCGAACTTCCCCGAGTCTTTCCTCAGTCGTGCCTTGACCATACCCAACCAATCTATATCTGAAGCCTTCTTGATGATTGCAGCCATGACACTGATCTTGTACCAAGTGACAACATCAAGACTGTAGGTTGAGCACATGATCAGCTTCTGAACGATCTCATTGAGAAGGCGATATTTCCTCTTTAGGTAGGAGGCTTTGACATTCGTCGTGTTCTCCTTGTTTGCTGGTCTCAACAGCTCGGCTTCAAGAAATTCCTTTTCTCCTTCATCAGTCGTTTAGGTCTATGGATTGATGCTTCCTCGAGTTAGACCGAAGATCCTCTGGAGATCATCATTTGACACTCGCACTTCCAGTCCACCAACGGAAGAAATCAGGTCAGCATCAATGTCTTCATCCCTATGTAGATTGTATAGAAACTCCAGGGCTTCATGTGTGTGGACGATGTTCTGGTGTGTAGAGCAATATCGTTCTAGCCCACACGCTCGCAAGCACTCCAGAATTTCCAGCGATTCAGGATCTGAGGTGATGGAAAATACTACATACTTCTCATCAATGATGTCTTTCTTCATCGATGCAAAGTTGCAGAACTTTTTCCCTTGGCCCGGTCATGGAACAAGATATGCCATTTCTGTACGATATGCAAATTGATGTTTAGTTTGAGTAAGATATTTCAATAAATTCAGTCAAACCAGTAATCTAAGCATCAATTTAGCAAGTAAGCGTATAGATCGAATATAAATTACAGAAACATATCATCACGACTTGTAAACCTAGGTACCAGAGTGAATTGAAATCATGCAGTATTTAAATGAGAAATTACCAGAAATTGATTCGAGGATTTGAGAAATTGTAAGAATAGAATCAATTGATTTTGAAAGTAATTTTCTGAAGATTTTGAAAGTATTGATCTTTTAAGAACTTTGAGAAGACGAAGTAGTGGAAAGAAGTTTTCTGAGAAAGATTTGGATTTTAGTATGCGAGGGAAAACTTTTTGCACAACTTTCCAAAGTACTCAAGTATCCGTGTTTTGAAATCAGTGGCTGAGATTAGTCGGCCGAATTTTTTTTTAATTGCACGGTTGAGTAAAGAAGTCTTCTCGTATTTCAGACTCGAAAATTCGCAATAAAACACATTAAATACACATTCCCAAGTCCGCATTAAAAGTTTTGCAGTGCATGCGTCATAAAAGTGAAAAACAGAGTAAAAACAATTTATTTAAATAACGCATATAAGATATTCAGAAAGGGATAAATAAGAAAACGTATCTGACTGATTGATATTGTAATCAACCAGTTACCACTTTGATCTGATCTGGTACTTGTTGACCTTACTGATGGTAGCCTTAAGCATTTCCCAACAATATTCCACTCATCTGATCAGATTCTTGTTTGAAATACTCCGTTACTTATCTGATTTTCTTATCTGATTTTCTTATCTGATACTCTTATCTGATCCACTTCATCCTTTAGTCTTCTTCTATTCAGCCCGCTTTTACTATGCACTTAAGTCATACTCCCACCAAAGCATTTACTTCGGGGAGTCAAAAAGTCGCCTCGATTCCCAAATCAACGAGATTTGACATTCCGTAATAATAGCATAGATACGTTGTGATTACTCACACCGTCAACTCATCCAACCATGTTGGGAAATCTGTATTTTAGTTTTGATGGAAGTTCCAAAACAGGTTGTAATAGGACCAGTCAGACCTGTTAGCTGATTGATGACTTAGAATCAGATTAAGATGACCAGCTGAAATGTATAGATAGCTGATGTAAGAGATAGGTTACATATTGAGGGGGAACTCAATATGTATAGGCCAGGTCGAAATATCAGATGACCCAGATAAGGTCAGATGATCAGAAGACTAAGAACAAATCAGAAGACAAGAAGTCAGAAGATCAGATGAACCTGAAGACACAGATAACACTGAAGACTCAGATGAACCTGAAGACTCAGATAAACATGAAGACTCAGATGAACCTGAAGACTCAGATGAACCTGAAGACTCAGATAAACCTGAAGACTCAGTAACAAACCTGAAGACTCAGTATGATTGAAGACACTGAGGCTCAGAGACACCTGAAGATCAGAAGACTTCCAGAAGACCTGAAGACCTATATCAGCCGAGTCTGCATATTGAGCTAAGACAATCTGCATCAGAAGACTCAACAAGGTAGACTGATCAATTATCTAATCAAGTCAGCTCACACCTGGCGTCAATCAAAATGATACACTAGACAAGACGAATATTCTACAAAAGGAATATCAATCGTCTATCAGACAAATTACTGAAGTGCCGCCTCGCGAAGCCAAGGAGAAAACACGTGCACAAAAAGAGCTGACATTGTGGGATTCGACGCTGCGGACATAAACGGCGCTAATCATGCCTATGGCCACGCCGATATTCGGAGCACGTCACAATCATATCCTACAACCTACCTAATATAGCCCGAAATTCAAATTTCTCACCAACGGCTCTTTGATTTCGAGGTCTATAAAATGGGATTGCTCGTTAAGTGAAGAAAGAGAGACCAACGATGAACACATGAACAATTGAGCAAAGCAGAACAACAACATTAACACAAATTCCCAAGAAGCAAAAAAGCCTTCAGAATTTTGGCTAGCATTTGGCTACCTAAACACCAGGATAGATTTCCAGTTGGAACCCTCAAACATTCTTTACCCAAACTAAAGTTAGGTTAAGTTTGTTACCGCAAGATTTCAGACTAGGGATTCTAGTTTCTGATTTCTGGTTCGGTTGAGTGTGAACTCAATAAACATCTATTGAGTATTGGACTAACACATAAAACTAAGTCCAGTTGGTTAAGTTCGGTTAAGTTTGGTTAAGTTGCCCCTGTGTTAAGGGAAGAGTGGACGTAAGACGGGTTTCGTCTGAACCACTATAAAAATCTTGTGTGCATTTACTTGCTTTCTTTATTGCTTTACACTATTCACACAACTGAGTTTAAAATTACATACATATTCTAAGTTAAGCTCTGTCTGCACCAAACAACTGATCTGATCAGGTTGACACCTTAGTCAGCCGATTGAAAACTGACTTGAGAATCTGATTTGATAAAATTGGTTTTACACACGGGTATTTACAAGCTTCCGCACTCTTAGTTAAACTAACAGATATCAAACTGATCTGCCCTCAGGCACTCAGTAAGATTGAACATCAGTTCAAACTGACACACTAGCACTCTGATCAGGAAATCTGCAATCACACCTGATCCGCACGAAAAGTTTTCAGAAGTCTATTCACCCCTCCCCTCTAGACTTCTGCCCTCCCAAAACCCGTTCGGGACCTACAAGTGGTATCAGAGCAGTGGTTCTACAGACCACTGACTTTGAGTATCATCGATTCTTGAGGAAGAGTCTTTGTGGTCATTTGAACAGATCTTGAAAAACTGTTTTCAAAACTCATTCATTTTCAAAATCACTCAGCATGGATAATACCTCTGGTATGTGTCATGATTTACCTAAGTTTTCAATTGATGAGTATGCAGATTTAACTATATACATGTGCAACCATCTGGGATCGATAAGCGGCAGAATGATGGAAGTTATTGAACGAGGACACATCATCATATATCACGATAACCCAGCAGTTAGAGGAGATCCAGATCATGCACCTGGAAGTCTTGTACGAAAAAGTCCAGCCCTGATGGATGCAGAAGAAAGAAAGCTGTATACTCTAGATACAATCGCCAGGCATATAATCATGAAGACGATGGATAAAGTCACCAAGGAGAAGATAAAGCATCTCAAGACTGCGAAACAAATGTGGGATACTCTTGCTGAGATGTGCGAAGGAAATGATCAGATCAAAGACAGCCGACTACAAGATGTTGCCCAACGAGACTATCAACGAGCTCAAAAGCTCAAGATGTTGCCCAACGAGACCATCAACGAGCTCGATGGGAGGATCACCATGTCAGTAAATAAGCTACGAGAACTTGGAAGAGAGATGTCAGACAAAGACATAAATTACAAGATCCTGAGATCTCTCACCAAGAAATGGGATATGAAAGTCACGGTAATCGAGGATTGCCAAGACATAGCCAAGATGAAGCCTAGTAGCTTGTTCCTAAGCCTTAAAGCCCATGAGTTTGATTTAATCGAAAGAGGGCAAGCAGATGAAGACGAGACGCCTGCTGAAGCCTCAACATCAAAATTAGTTGCATTTAAAGCAACCAGCAGCAGATCAAAGGCCACCGAACCTGTTGGAAACATAATGAGTCAAGCAGAACAGATCGCTCTGCTTACCAGGAAACTTGAAAGATCGAATACTCGACTTGGTAAGTATCGGAGATTCTACAGAGACTATCAAGACAACAGAAGAAACAGGAGGCCAACTGACATATCACTAGAAAGAAACAGATCTGATGATCGAAGGGATCACAGAGAAGAAAAGAAAAGAGATGATCGGTCAGATGAGAGAAGAGATAACCGATCTGACAGAAGAAGTTCAGATTACAATCATAAAGGAAAGTCACCTGACAGATCCTACAGACAGAGTGACTCACCTGGCAGAGGAAGTTCCGTAGATCGAGGATCATGCTTCAACTGCGAGAAACCAAGTCACTACAGCACTGACTGCCCTGACCTGACTCCCAGAGAAAGAGAAGAGAAGCGGAACAGAAGAGAGCAACGCTTCAGAGATAGAAAAGCCATGGTTGCTGACACATCTGGAATTGGTGATTCCTATCTGCCTTCTGAGGATTCTGGCTACTCATCTGTAGAAGATTTCTATCTGGTAAGCAGTGCTGTTGACTTCTTCGACCATGAAGATCTGATATTCTCTTCAGATGATGATGAACTCTGCCTGATGGTCAAGGAGGAAGACCAATCTAAGGTAACCTCCAAACCTTTTGCTTTTTCAATTTCCACACCTGCAATTATTAGCACACCTGCTGGAGAGATTGACTTGCAGCTCTACTCTGAGCAATTGCTTGATGATATCTCTGATGCAGTAGACACTTATACAATAGTGGAAGCTGAAAATGACAAGCTAAGGATCACAAATAATCAGCTTGTTAAAGAGAACGCTATCAGTAAAGCAGCTGAACTGAAATCAACTGAAACTGCTCAGAAGGTAACTGAGGAACTTAACTTTCTGAAGGTTAAATCTTCTGATCAGGAGAAGCAGATCAAAGATCAGCTAGCAATCAACAAATAGCAAGCTTATGATTTCAAAATCCTTCAAGCTAAGTTTGATGAGCTATTCCGACTAAATGAGAGTCTAAAATCTACTGAGGATAGTTTGCGCAAGAAAATAGAGGTTTTCTCGAAGTCATCAAAAACCGTTCAAGATATGAACACCTATTTTCGAACGCCGACTAACAAGAAGGGAATTGGGTATGAGAACCCTTCTACATCCTCAAAAGCGCCGTTTGGTTCACTTCAGAAGGGTGTAATCAAACAAATCTCTGATAAAGATACACAAAAAGCTAAACATGTATCTGATATGGGAAAGAGACCTGCTGAGCAAGTAAGGCAAGTGCCTAATCAGAAAGGGAACAGAAATGGACCCCAACTGATTAAGCATCAGCCGAGGAATCAACAGAAGAACCCAGTTCTTCTATAGAAACCTCAACCTGATCAGCAGATTAGGTATCAGAAGAGACAACCTGTAAAAAGGAAATCTAATTTGAGACCCAATCAAGGTCTGCTGCCTATTAAGCAAGCTATAGGTAAACTGCAAAGACCATCTATGCCAAGAAGATATGAATCTTTTGATGGTAGCAGTCATACCTACCCTTATAACCAGAGACCTAGGGCTACTGCACCTGAGCCACACTGGGTTAAAAGAAGACAAAATATAAAGAAAAATCCCAAGTCTTCTAAGTCACCCAAGGCTCACACGAATAATCATACTAATCAGAAAGCATATAAAGAGACATATGATTATGTTGATATGTATGGGAGACAAATAAGACCTTCTAATCTATCTGATTACCATAGAAGTGCTCTGTTTGTGTGGATCCCTAAATCCACCACTAACCCCCCAGGACCCAATTCCAAAGGGGTACCTAAAGCCTGATTCGATTGTAGGTTCACGTGGGACTGGCCAACAAAGGACGTGTACAAGCAACTATCTGGTACATCGATAGTGGACTCTCAAGGCACATGACTGGAAGCAAACATCTCCTTAGCTCTTACAGAGAACAAGAATCGTGTACTCTTCGGTGATGATAACTTTGGTTTTACCAAAGGATTTGGAACCTTAGAGAATGATGATGTACAAGTAACTGGAGTCTCGTATGTCGAAGTATTAAAGCAAAATCTACTATCAGTATCACAATTCTGCGACAACGGATTCAGCGTTGAGTTCTCGAGCGACAAGTGTACGATTAGGAATCGAGCTACTCAACAAATCTTGCTAACTGGTTCAAGGAAAGGCATGATCTACACAGCAGATTGGAACAGTTGCCCAAGGAATACATGCTTAATTGTTAAGAGTTCCAAAAGTAGCAGTTGGCTCTGGCACAAAAGAATGAGTCATCTGAACTTCAAGACTCTTAACAAGATAGCTAGGGTGCCTTTGGTTGAGGGACTTCCGAATGAGATATTCTCTAAAGATAAGACATGTGCCGCATGTCAGAAGGGAAAACAAGTTAAAGCCTCATTCAAGGGAAAACACGGACCAAAGATCCAAGAGAAATCAAGAATCGCTCCATATGGATCTATTCGGACCGATTATACGATCGGTCTCGGTGGGACTTAAATATACTCTGGTAATCGTGGATGATTATTCCAAGTTTACTTGGGTTGTATTCTTATACAAGAAAAACGAGACAACAACAAAGATACCCGAGCTGCTCAAGAAACTACAAAACGAAAAGGGTGTCAGCATAGTAAAAATCAGATCAGATAAAGGTATGAGAATTCGAATTTTTATTCTTGATTTTTTGCACTGAGTTTGGTATACAACATGAGACGTCAGCTGCAAGAACGCTACAACAAAATGGAGTAGCAGAACGGAGAAACAGAACTCTCAAGGAAGCTGCTCGCACTATGTTAGCTGAACATGCAACACCAAGCCATTTCTGGGCAGACGCAATCAACACTGTATGCTATACTCAGAACAGATGTTCTCTGACTAAGACTCACTTCAAAACACCCTATGAACTGTGGAAGGGCAGAAAACCTCGTGTTTCATACTTCCATGTTTTTGGGTGTGTTGGGAAATCTGTATTTTAGTTTTGATGGAAGTTCCAAAATGGGTTGTAATAGGACCAGTCAGACCTGTTAGCTGACTGATGAATTAGAATTAGATTAAGATGACCAGCTGAAATGTATAGATAGCTGATGTAAAAGATAGGTCACATATTGAGGGGGAACTCAATATGTATAGGTCAGGTCGAAGTATCAGATGACCCAGATAAGGTTAGATGATCAGAAGACTAAGAACAAATCAAGACTAGAAGTTCTAAGAAGATCGGTGAAGACGTAAGACACTAAAGACTCGAGATAAACTCAAGACTCAGATAGACATCAAGACTCGGGGATGAACACGAAGACTCGGATAGACATCAAGACTCGGATGAACTCAAGACTCAAGAATAAACTCAAGACTCAAGATGATTGAAGACACCGAGGCTCAGAGTCACCAGTAAGATCGAAGACTACCGAAGACACGAAGACCTATATCGGTGAGAAATGCATTTTATTGAGCTAAGACAATATGCATCTGATGACTCAAACAAGGTAGACTGATCAGTTACCTGATCAAGTCAGCTCACACCTGGTGACAATCGAAAAGATACACCAGACAAGACGAATCTTCTACAAAAGGAATATCAATCGCCTAACGGACAAATTTACAAAGTGCCGCCATGGCTCAAGGAGAAAGCGGCACGTGCACAAAAAGAGCTGACATTGCGGGGTACGACGCTGCGGACAAAAATGACGCTAATGATGCCTACGGCCACGCTGATAATCGGAGCACGTCACAATCATATCCTACAACCTACCTAATATAACCCAAAATTCAAATTGCTCTCCAACGGCTCTTTGATTTCGAGGTCTATAAAATGGGATCGACCTTCACTTTGAAGAAGTGAACCAACAAGAGAACAACCTCTATCACATGAACAATTGAGCAAAACAAAACAACAACATTAACGCAGATTTTCAAGAAGCAAAAAGTCTTCAGAATTTCCGCTCAAAGAACACCATTTTTTTGAAGATTATTCTTAGAGTGTTCATCCCATTGTTGTTAGCAAGAAATCCTATCCACCAGCATTTTGGCTACATAAAACACCAGGATAGATTTTCAGTTGGAACCCTCAAACATTCTTTACCCAAACGCAAGTTAGGTTAAGTTTGTTCCCGGAAGATTTCAGACTAGGAATTCTAGTTTTCTGATTTCTAGTTCGGTTGAGTGTGAACTCGATAAACATCTGTAGAGTGTGAACTCAATAAACATCACGGCCATCCCGTGAGGGATATAAGTCCTGCAGGTTAAAGCAGGTTAAGTTTGGTTAAGCTCAGTTAAGTTCGGTTAAGGTTCCCCTGTGTTAAGGGAAAAGTGGAAGTAAGACGGGTTTCGTCTGAACCACTATAAAAAGTTTTGTGTGCATTTACTTGCTTTCTTATTGCTTTACACTATTCACACAACTGAGTTTAAAACTGCATACATATTCTAAGTTAAGCTCAGTCTGCCCCAAGCAACTGATCTGATCAGGTTGACACTTTAGTCAGCTGATTGAAAACTGACTTAAGAATCTGAATTGATAAAACTGGTTTTTTCACACGGGTTAAAACAAGCTTCCGCACCACTCAGTTAAACTGACATATATCAAACTGATCTGCCCTTAGGCACTCAGTAAGATTGAACATCGATCTAAAACCGATACACTCAAGACTTTATCGGGATGTCTGCGGTTCACACCGATCCAAGATGAAAAGTTTTGGAAGTCTATTCACCCCTCCCCTCTAGACTTCCACCCTCACAAAACCCTTTTGGGACCTACAAGTGGTATCAGAGCAGTGGTTCTACAGACCACTGGCTTTGAGTATCATCGATTCTTGAGGAAGAATCTTTGTGGTCACTTGAACAGATCTTGAAAAACCATTTTTCAAAACTCATTCGTTTTCAAAATGACTCAGCATGGATAATACCTCTGGCATGTATCATGATTTGCCTAAGTTTTCAATTGATGAGTACGCAGATTGGGCTATATATATGTGCAACCATCCAAGATCGATAAGCGGCAGAATGATGGAAGTCATTGAACGAGGACCCATCATCATATATCACGACAACCCAGCAGTTGGAGGAGATCCAGATCATGCACCGAGAAGTCTTGTACGAAAAAGCCCAGCCCTGATGGATGAAGAAGAAAGAAAGCTGTATACTCTAGATACAATCGCCAGGCATATAATCATGAAGACGATGGATAAAGTCACAAAGGAGAAGATAAAGTATCTAAAACTGCGAAACAAATGTGGGATACTCTTGCTGATATATGCAAAGGAAATGATCAGATCAAAGACAGCCGACTACAAGCTGAACTGGTGAAGTTCGAAAAGCTCAAGATGTTGCCCAACGAGACCATCAACGAGCTCGATGGGAGGATCACCATGTCAGTAAATAAGCTACGAGAACTTGGAAGAGAGATGTCAGACAAAGATATCAACTACAAGATCTTAAGATCTCTCACCAAGAAATGGGACATGAAAGTCACGGTAATCAAGGATTGCTAAGACATTTCAAAGATGAAGCCGAGTAGCTTGTTCCTAAGCCTTAAAGCTCATGAGTTCGATTTAAACGAAAGAGGACAAGCAGATGAAGACGAGACACCTGCTGAAGCCTCAACGTCTAAATCAGTTGCGCTTAAAGCAACCAGCAGCAGATCAAAGGCAACTGAACCTGTTGGAAACATAATGAGTCAAGCAGAACAGATCGCTCTGCTTACCAGGAAACTTGAAAGAACAAATACTCAGCTTGGTAAGTATCGCAGATTCTACAGTGACTATCTAAAAAACAAAAGAAACAGAAGGCCAACTGACAGATCACTAGAAAGAACCAGATCTGACGATCGATGAGATCACAGAGAAGAAAAGAAAAGAGATGATCTGTCAGATGAGAGAAGAGATAACAGATCTGACAGAAGGAGTTCAGATTACCATCTGAAAGGGAAGTCACCTGACAGATCCTACAGACGAAGTGACTCACCTGGTAGAGAAAGTTCCATAGATCGACGATCATGCTTCAACTGCGAGAAACCAGGTCACTACAGCACCGACTGCCCTGACCTGACTCCCAGAGAAAGGGAAGAGAAACGGAACAGAAGAGAGCAACACCTCAGAGATAGAAAAGCCATGATCGCTGACACATCTAGAATGGATGATTCCTATCTGCCTTCTGAGGATTCTGGCTACTCATCTGTAGTAGACTTCTGTCTGATAAGCAGTGCTGTTGACTTCCACGAGCATGAAGATCTGATATTCTCTTCAGATGACGATGAAATCTGCCTGATGGCCAAGGAGGACCAATCTGAGGTAACCTCCAAACCTTCTGCTTTTTCAATTTCCACACCTGCTATTATTAGCACACCTGCTGGAGAGATTGACTTGCAGCTCTACTCTGAGCAATTGCTTGATGATCTCTCTGATGCAGTAGACACTCATATAATAGTGGAAGCTGAAAATGACAAGCTAAGGATCAGAAATAATCAGCTTGTTAAAGAGAACGCTCTCAGTAAAGCTACTGAACTGAAATCCGCTGAAACTGCTCAGAAGTTAACTGAGGAACTTAACATTCTGAAAGTTAAATCTTCTGATCAGGAGAAGCAGATCAAAGATCAGCTAGCAATCAACAAACAACAAGCTGATGATTTCAAAATCCTTCAAGCTAAATTTGATGAGCTATTCCGACTACATGAGAGTCTAAAATCTACTGAGGATAGTTTGTGCAAGAAAATAGAGGTTTTCACGAACTCATCAAAAACCGTTCAACATATGAACACCTATTTTCGAACGCCGACTAAAAGAAGGGAATTGGGTATGAGAACCCTTCTACATCCTCAAAAGCCCCGTTTGATTCACTTCAGAAGGGTGTAATCAAACGAGTCTCTGACAAAGATACACTAAAAGCTAAACTTGTATCTGATAAGGGAAAAAGACCTGCTGAGCAAGTAAGGAAAGTGCCTAATCAGAAAGGGAACAAAAATGGACCCCAACTGATTAAGCATCAGCCAAGGAATCAACAGAAGAACCCAGTTCTTCTGAAGAAACCTCAACCTGATCAGCACATTAGGTATCAGAAGAGAACCTGTAAGAAGCAAATCTAATCTGAGACCTAATCAAGGTCAGCTGCCTAATAAGCAAGCTATAGGTAAACTGCAAAGGCCATCTATGCCAAAAAGATATGAATCTTTCGATGGTAGCAGTCGTACCTACCCTTATAACCAGAGATCTAGGGCTACTGCACCTGAGCCACACTGGATTAAAAGAAGACAAAATATAAAGAAGAATCCCAAGTCTTCTAAGTCACCCAAGGCTCACACGAATAATCATACTAATCAGAAAGCATATAAAGAGACGTATGATTATGCTGATATGTATGGGAGACAAATCAGACCTTCTAATCTATCTGATTTTCATAGAAGTGCTTTGTTTGTGAGGATCCCTAAATCCACCACTAACCCCCCAGGACCCAATTCCAAAGGGGTACCTAAATCCTGATTCGATTGCAGGTTCGCGTGGGACTGACCAACAAAGGATGTGTACAAGCAACTATCTGGTACATCGATAGTGGATGCTCAAGGCACATAACTGGAAGCAAACATCTCCTTAGCTCTTACAAAGAACAAGAAGGCCCACGTGTACTCTTCGGTGATGATAACTTTGGTTTTACCAAAGGATTCGGAACCCTAGAGAATGATGATGTACAGGTAACTGGAGTCTCGTATGTCGAAGGATTAAAGCACAATCTACTTTCAGTATCACAATTCTGCGACAACGGATTCAGTGTTGAGTTCTCGAGCGACAAGTGTACGATTAGGAATTGAGCCACTCAACAAACCTTGCTAACTGGTTCAAGGAAAGGCACGATCTACACAGCAGATTGGAACAATTGCCCGAGGAATACATGCTTAATTGTTAAGAGTTCCAAAAGAAGCAGTTGGCTCTGGCACAAAAGAATGAGTCATCTGAACTTCAATACTCTTAACAAGATAGCTAGGATGTCTTTGGTTGAGGGACTTCCGAATGAGATATTATCTAAAGATCAGACATGTGCCGCATGTCAGAAGGGAAAACAAGTTAAAGCCTCATTAAAGGGAATACCTGGACCAACATCCACTAGAGTACTGCAACTGCTCCATATGGATCTATTCGGACCAGTTACACCAGTCAGTCTCAGTGGACGCAAATATACTCTAGTACTCGTGGATGATTATTCCAAGTTTACTTGGGTTGTATTCTTATACAAGAAGAACGAGATAACGACAAAGATACCCGAGCTGCTCAAGAAGCTACAAAACGAGAAGGGTGTCAGCATAGTAAAAATCAGATCAGATAAAGGTACAGAATTCCTGAATTCCTTTATTACTATTTTTTGCACTGAGTTTGGTATACAGCATGAAACGTCAGCTGCAAGAACACCACAACAAAATGGAGTAGCAGAACGATGAAACAGAACTCTCAAGGAAGCTGCTCGCACTATGTTAGCTGAACATGCCACACCAAGCCGTTTCTGGGCAGAAGCAATAAATACCTCATGCCATACTCAGAACAGATGTTCTCTGACTAAGACTCACTTCAAAACACCTTATGAACTATGGAAGGGCAGAAAACCTCGTGTTTCATACGTCCATGTCTTTGGGTGCAAGTGTTTCATTCACAACAATGGGAAAAGTCAGTTGAAGACTTTTGAGGCCAAGTCAGATGAGGGCATATTCTTAGGATATTCCTCATCTAGCAAGGCTTTCAGGGTTTACAACAAAAGAACCCTAGTTGTGGAAGAAACACCCCAAGTGGTCTTTGATGAGACATCCTCTGAACAGGAGAAAGCTGCCTCAGAACAAGCCGTACCAGATCAACCACTACCTGACACGCAGAAAATGGATTAGCTAAGCATCAAGGAGAAAGAACCTAAACACATAACAGTGTACATCCCAGAACTTGATCTTGCTGATTCAACTGGTCAATCAGACCCTAAGGTACGCACAACTGTCGGTGACGAATCTGTTACAGCTGAGACAGTATCAACTGAACCATCTGGTTCAGGGGGAACTCCTGAAGTTCCTATGAACAGACATCAGCACATGATGAGTCCAACATCAGCTGAGACATGTTCTTATCAAGTGGATCATAATTCCGCACCACTCCCAATCACTAGTAATGAAATACTATCAGATATGGATGATGTTCTCCAAACAGACGCACATCAGAATAGAAGGACCTGGATTACCAGTCATCCAACTGATCTAATTATCGGAGACCCATCTGATAGAGTCAAAACTAGACATCAGATTGGTGAAAGTGCCATGTACTGTTGTTATCTGTCTTTGAAGGAACCAACTACAGTAGAGGAAGCTCTACAAGACGCAAGCTGGATTCTGGCCATGCAAGAGGAACAGGAACAGTTTGAGAGGAATCAAGTTTTGAAATTTGTGGACAGACCAATTCATCAAGACGTAATTGGCATGAAGTGGGTATTCAAGAACAAGAGAGATGAGAAAAATGTCATAACCAGGAATAAGGCGAGACTTGTTGCTAAGGGGTATTCACAATCAGAAGGAATTGATTATGATGAGACCTTTGCACTAGTAGCTCGCCTAGAAGCCATTCTGCTGTTTCTGGCTTATGCTGCCCACAGAGGGTTCATTGTGTATCAGATGGATGTAAAGAGTGCATTCTTAAATGGGGTACTAGCAGAGGAAGTTTATGTCGAACAACCTCCAGGCTTTGAAAAAGGCAACCAAGTGTACCGTTTAAGGAAAGCTCTTTACGGCCTGAAACAAGCTCCTCGAGCTTGGTATGATACACTCTTACAGTTCTTGATAGACAACTGGTTCACTAAAGGAATAGTGGACAGAACCTTATTCAGAATAGAAGATGGAGAAGATATTCTGATGGTTCAGATTTACGTGGACGACATCATCTTCGGATCTCCCAACAAGAAGCTATGTGAGAGGTTCAGCAAGTTGATGCATGGGAAGTTCGAGATGTCCATGATGGGTCAGATGAATTACTTTCTGGGTTTACAAGTCAAGCAGAGTACAGAAGGGATATTCATCTGCCAGGCGAAGTACACAAGGAATCTACTGGCCAAGTTTGGAGTTCAACATTGCAAGGAAGCCATAATTCCCATGATGACCGGGTTCAAGATGGATCCAGATGAAGATGGGCAAAAAGTTAATCAGAAAGAATATAGATCTCTGATTGGATCACTACTATACCGTTCGCCCGCCAGACCGGACATTACTTTTGCAGTAGGTGTATGTGCCAGATTTCAAGCATATCCAATGCAAAGCCACCTAGAAGCAGCTAAGCGGATTCTCAAGTATCTGAAGAGGACTGTAAACCTTGGTTTATTTTACCCATCAGATGATAATCTAGAGCTTAGTGGGTATTCTGATTCTGATTACGGAGGTTGTAGAATCGACAGGAAGTCAACCTCAGGTTCATGTCAGTTTCTGGGAAATAAACTGATCTCATGGTTTTCGAAGAAGCAAACATCGATTCGACATCTACTCTTCAAGCGAATATATATGGGCTGCGAGGAAATTTGTTGTTCCCAAACCGCTCTGGCTAAGTCGGCGGTGAGGATTACAACATGGTAGCTAAGAACATACCTATATTACGTGAGCGATAATAGTCTTTATTGCAATCACTCGAGAATCTGTTTCTACATACAAGATGCAAGCATGTGGATGTCAGACACCATTTTATCAGAGATCACATCGAAAAGAAGAACATCAGGATGGAAATGATCCATACTGACAAGCTGAAAGCTGATATCTTAACCAAGCCGCTAGCTGAGATCAGATTCAGAGAGTTATACAACGAGCTAGGGCTTCTGGATCTTGGAGAAAATGCACCAGATATGGTTGAAGGATGATCACGTAACCGGTTGGTTAAAAGACTAACCGAGGTTAAGTGGAATCGGTTGAGTTAGGAATCTCAACCGATCGAACGTTTTCGCAACGGAGCCGATCCGAAGTTGGATAAAAGCGGATCGAAAGTCAGACAAGTAGCCGATCTGAAGTTCAGACAAGGAACATATCAGTTCAAGATATATCAGATTAAGGGGGAACTGATCAGATTGGAAGATTACTTTATAAGTCGATTAAAGATATAGTCAACAAGCAAGTCAAGTAAAGCTACAGATCGCACAAGTCAGAAGAGGCAACACAACAATGAAATAACAGAATTTTTCATTGATAAGGACCTGGAGGTTTGATTTACAAGTTACAAGTGATATCACAAGCTACCTTCAAGTGGTATTACAAGCTACAAGTACAAGAAAACCCGGAGGTCATTACATAAACCATAAACCATAAACCATAAACCCTAAGCCAACCCAAGGTAGGGAAGGGGAGAGAGAGATTTTAAGAGCTTGATGCTCTAATTTTCCCCGACCCTAGAAGGGGCGCACAGAAGCTTCTAGAATCCTGAAAGCCACTCTCAGAGCTTCGAAGTGAGGAGCGAGAGCGGGCCTTGAAGGATCTTTAAGCTAGGAGCCCTTAGACCTAAAATCAATGGGCTCTCCAGCTGTTAAATGGGGCACAGTGCCACAGGTTTGGTCACAAGGACCAAACGGACACATGTGTCGCATGCAAAAATTGAGCTTGATATACGAAGATCAGCTGATATCTGATCAAGATCGTATACAAAACCCATGTTTTGTTTCAGACTGAGTCTGTTGATGCTAATTCTGTCATCTCGATAGGCGCACAAGGTGTATACGGTTAGGAGAAGTGCCTTCTCATTTGCCTTAGCAGATCCGCCTCCACGGTGGTAAAGAAGCTTTGCATTGATCGTATGTGTAATCTTAGATGACGACAAAAGCAGTGTGAAGGAACACACAGGGTTGATTTGAGAAGCTGAATTCATTGGAAAAGGGTTAAAGGTTTTCGCCAGAAGTTTCACCGGAATTTAAGGAACTCATCGGAAAAGCATGAAGTATATGCTAAAGAAGATGAATGGTTTATGTTGTGTTGTTTGCCTAACACCCCAGGCCAATTTATAGAAGAAAATTAGGGGTATAATTGTAAATTTATTTTCTCAGAAGACCTTAAGAGAAATTTGCATTGACAACGCATAAGGAACACGCGGCTAATGGTTGGATGAGTTGACGGTGTGAGTAATTACAGCGTATCTATGCCATTATTACGGAATATTAAATTGCGCCGATTTGGGAATCGAGGTGACTTTTTGACTCCCAGAAGTAAATGTTTTGGAGGGAGTAGACTTAAGTGCATAGTAAATGCAGGCTGATTAGAAGAAGATTGAAGGATGAAGTGGATCAGATAAGAGAATCATATAAGTGGATCAGATAACTAACGAAGTGGTTCAACCAAGAATCTGATCAGATAAGTGAGATATTGTTGGGAAATGCTTAAGGCTACCATCAGTAAAGTCAACAAGTACCATATCAGATCACAGTGGTAACTGGTTGATTACAATATCAATCAGTCAGATACGTTTTCTTATTTATCCCTTTCTGAACATCTTACATACGTTATTTAAATAAATTGATTTTTACTCTGTTTTCACTTTATGACGTATGCTCTGCAAAACTTTTTAATGCGGACTTGGGAATGTGTATTTAATGCATTTTATTGCGAATTTTTGAGTCCAAAATACGAGAAGACTTCTTTACTCAACCGTGCGATTAAAACTTTTTTTTTGGCCGACTAATCTCAGCCACTGATTTCAAAACACGGATACTTGAGTACTTTGGAAAGTTGTGCAAAAAGGTTTTCCCTCGCATACTATAAAATCCAAATCTTTCTCAGAAAACTTCTTTCCACTACTTCGTCTTGTCAAAGTTCTTAAAAGATCATAACTTTCAAAATCTTTAGAAAATTACCTTCGAATTCAATTGATTCTATTCTTCGATTTCTCAAATCCTTGAATCAATTTCTGGTAATTTCTCGTTTAAATACTGCATGATTTCAATTCACTCTGGAACCTAGGTTTACAAGTCATGATGATATATTTATGTAATTTTTATTCGATCTAAACGCTTACTTGCTAAATTGATGCTAAAATTACTGGTTTGACTGAATTTATTGAAATATCTTACTCAAACTAAACATCAATTTGCATATCGTACAGAAATGGCATATCTTGTTCCATGACCGGGCTAAGGAAAAAAGTTCTGCAACTTTGCATCGATGAAGAAATACATCATTGATGAGAAGTATGTAGTATTCACCATCACCTCAGATCCTGAATCGCTGGAAATTCTGGAGTGCTTGCGAGCGTGTGGGCTGGAACGATATTTCTCTTCACATCAGAACATCGTCCACACACATGAAGCCCTGAAGTTTCTATACAATCTACAGAGGGATGAAGACATTGATGCTGACCTGATTTCTTCCGTTGGTGGACTGGAAGTGCGAGTGTCGAATGATGATCTCCAGAGGATATTCGGCCAAACTCGAGGAAGCATCAATCCAGAGACCTACACGACTGATGTAGGAGAAAAGGAATTTCTTGAAGCCGAGCTGTTGAGACCAGCAAACAAGGAGAACACGACAAACGTCAAAGCCTCCTACCTGAAGAGAAAATATCGCCTTCTCCTTGAGATCGTTCAGAAGGTGATCATGTGCTCAACTTACAGTCTTGATGCTGTCACTTCCTATAAGATCAGTGTCATTGCTGCAATCGTAAAGGAGGCTTCAGACATAGATTGGTTGGGTATGGTCAAGGCACGACTGAGGAAAGACTCGGGGAAGTTCGAACTGACCCAGAGCAATGTAGTGTGCTTATCTTCCAAGTGCTCCTTCATACACAAAATCTCAATCATTCTGTCAGATAAGCTGCCACAGAATTATGAATGGAATGAGAATGGAGCGAAGATATATCAAGCAAAGCACAAGGCCATATTGGGCAAGGATGAGTCCCTACCTGGACAATCTGATGAGGATCCAACTCCTTATGTGCCCAAACCCAAGGGAGAAAAGAAAGAAAAAAGATAAGGTATGGTGGTCCCGGTGCAAACGAGCCTTACACGTGTATGGGTGGGGGGAATACACGTGTTCAGTGTTTTTAAAACTTTTCTTTACTGAGGTCAGCTTGGGTCAGGTTGTCCTGATGATTTGGTCCTGAGAAGAACAGATCACCCTGAGTCCAAGTCTATCTGAGACAGTGATCCTGAGCTGCTTTCAGATACCTCAGATAATCCCAACTGATCCTGAGTTTTTCTGAGATCCTGAGCTGCTTGGATCAGATAACTAACTTACTGAACCCTCAGAAGAGTAAGTTCAGTTTGGTAACTATCTGTTCTAGCTAATCAGATGTGCGGAATGGTTGGCCCTTAGTTTATACTCGTTTTAAGCTTTTGCTGAAAACCTTCCTTTTAATGGAATAGTGATTAGTCTGTGATTCAATTATATGCAACTTCAGTGGATTGATTCCAACTGAAATATCAGTGAAAATATGCTTTCAATTCAAAGTAATGCAATAGTTAATCAAAGCAAAACAGAAAGCAAAGAACACAACAAGTTATAGTGGTTCAGAGACTCAAGTTCCTACGTCCACTCTCTCTGATCTCTTCAGAGAAATTCACTAATCACTTCCTAAGGTTTTCTGACTACCTCTGTAGTTTACTAACCTTTCTATTTTGAGCTTTCTGACTACCCCTGTAGTTTACTAACTCAAAACACACACAAGCTTTCTGACTATCCAAGATAGTTTACTCACTTCTTTTCTAGAGCTTTCTGACTACCTCAATGTAGTTTACTAACTCTTTACAACTCCAATCTCACCAACAATCACACTCAAACTACTTTACAAAGGGTTTGGGGGTTTCTTGGTTGGTTTCCAACTAGGATGAGATATCCTTTACAATAAAGAACAATGCAAAGGCTAGGATATCTCGACTAAGCTTTGGATATATCTTATCAAGCTAGGCTTAGTAAAATGAGCTCTCTTCGATATAAAGCACTTGGGAAATTCTTGGTTTTTCGAGTGCTTCAACTTGCAATAATAAGTTTGAGCTCTTGAGTTGCTTACAAATTTCCCGTAACCTTCAATGTAGATGGTCACAAGTATTTATAAGCATACACCAAGGCCACTCTTGAAAAACTATCCGTTGGAAGAGATAGCTTCGTGAGTTTCCTCTTATGGTGTGTGAAGAACGACTATATTTAGGGTTTGACACTCCCTAGCATGTTTTAGGCAATAACCTTTCATGCAGCCGGTCAACACTTTTTGCAGTCTAGAACATAGTACTACTGACATATTTCAGTGACCTGTCGCTGTCAGTGTCAGTAAGGTACAGGGCTGTCTTCTTCTTTTTGACTTTTGTCTCCAGTTAAAGGTAGACAACTCAACGGCTCTTTTTGGTTACTATCTCTGAGTGATATAACCTTAACAACACTTTGTCTTAGTACCTTTTGTCTGCATTTGAATGTCTTGGGCAATATCTAATTTTCTAAGCAATTGCGTTTTTCTCAGTATTATATCCTTAAGATAGATATTTTCAGAGCCCCGGAGCATTCAGGTTTATACTGAGCATTCAGTACATTACTGAGTCTTCAGTAATTACTGTGCCTTCAGTATCCTCTGTCTTCAGTCTTCAGTCTTCTGTGTCTTCAGAGTCTTCTGAGTCTTCAGGGTCTTCTGAGTCTTTAGGGTCTTCTGAGTCTTCAGAGTCTGCACAGATATACTGACTGATGTACTGAGTCTTAATGCCGAGTCTTCAGTTTCTCAGTTTCTCACTGAGTCTTCAGTTTCTCACTGAGTCTTCAGTTTCTCAGTTTCATACTGAAACTTCAGAAACTTCAGTTTCATACTGAAACTTCAGTTTCTTCAGAAACTTACTGAGTCTTCAGAACCTATCCTGATCTATATCTGCTGACTATACATTTTGCAGATAACATCCTGAATACTCTAAAACTGAATCCTGACTCAACTATCAAGATTATCCTGAACATGTCATACTCAGTGGTTTTGGGATCTAATCAAAATCAATCTTTATTAAATTCATCTCCCAACAATTTTCCCCTTTTTGATGATGCCAAAACCTGTCTTGTTACAAAACACTTAACCTATATTCAGGTTTCAGTTTTTCCAATTACAAGATTGGTATAACAATTATCTCAACAATTTCTTAAACAGAGAGTCTCCCAACAATTTCCTAAACATTAGGTCTCCCAACAATTTTTTTCAGAGACAACATTCAGGCATATCAAAAATAAAGACATGTAAATTAAGATAGTGAGATATTATCTTTTGAGCATAAATGATAAGGTTTCATTGATGAATAGTAGACAGTTACAAGTTACAATGAATCTTATCTGAAAGACAAAATCAAAAAGACAAAAAGATAAAGGATTACATGAATCTTCTGAGTCTTCATCTTCGGTCTTCTTTTGCTCTTCTGCTCGGGCTCTTCAGTTCTGATCTTCTTCCACCTCATCAGCAGACACTTCGAGGTTGAACATTCCATAATATCTTCTTTTCAGCGCATCTCTTTCTTTAATGATATCAGGATAGTTCCCTGTCAGACCCAACTGAATGGCGTACTGAGAAATTTCTTGAGAAATGACTTTTTCATTCACACATCCATTCTCTAGCCTAGGAGGAGGGTACGAGTATGGACCAGGGGCGGTTATCTGCACCTTTCCTTCATCCGCAAGATTAATCCAGCCTTGAAGATACTTAGGTTAGAAGGTCAGGAGATAGTCTATGAAAGCTTCATTGGAATCTGAGCTCTCCCCTCTCCATTCTCTGAGCACATCAAAGTAGAACCAAAAAGTTCTCTTGATTTCTTCCCATGCATCGTTGAGCTGGATTGGCATCCACTTGTCAACATGCGGCCATTTCTGTGCTTTTGTGTTCCCTCTCCTCTTGCTTGCGAACCTTTTGAAACCACTCCTTCTTTTCTGCTCTTCTTCCATCTTCTTTCTGATCACGGGCACACCAGAAATAGAAGCAGCAGTTTTCTTAGCTTGCTCAATTTGGAGTGATTTCAGAGCACTTCTGGTATTGAAGACCTTCTTTTGTGGCACTTCCTCAGAATCTTCAATATCCAGGATTAACTTTCTCTGAATTGGCTTAGAAGCCTTAGCTCTTTTGCCCCCAGGCTCCTCAAACGCCACAGCCTTTCTTTTAATTGGCAATTCTGCTCCAGCTTGGCTTGTTCCAATTCTTCCTCTACCACTCAGTTTCTCTGCAGCAACTTCTTGCATTGTTTCTTCTGAAACCTGAGTGTAGACTGGCTTCTCCAACTTTTTGAACTTCAGCTTTTCAGTGGCCTCGACTTCTTTCATGGCTTCAGCAATAATTTTCTTTTCAGCCTCCTTGATAGTCTTGCCTTTCAAAGTATGTTCCAATAACTTCCTGAGATCAGCTCCAGGTCTTTCCCCCTTCTTGGAACCATACTTAGGCAGAAGCCTGGAGAGTGCTGTGTCCATATGATATTGCTCTTTACTGACACTACGCACCTCCCCTGCCAACTGATCCTGCTCCTCTTCGAGCCTTCTTAGGTGGTTCTTCGCCACTGAGAATTCTTCAAAAAATGAGCAAATTGGCTAGAGAGAGCTTCCTTGAACATGTCTGTCATCTTGGCCATGAGCATTGAGCTCATCTCCTCAACAACATTCTTCACCAGCATCTCATTCTTCTCTGCCAATTTAGCTTCAAGAGATTCAGTTTGGTCCTGATGCGTCTGCTTCAGCTCTGCATTTAGCTCAGCTTTGACCCCCTCCATCTTCTCTTCTAACTTTCCTTCCATGGAGGTCAGCTTCTCAGTCAGAGTATTCTGAACACCAGGTCTGAAGAAAAACTCATAGTTTCCAACTTCTGACTTTGGTTGGCCAATACCTCCTCGATCTGAGCAACTTTGGTCAGGATTGGCTCAACCTTCTCCAACTTCTCCATCACAGGGGTGAGATCAATCTCAGGAGCATATCTGATCTGCTGTGTCTCCTGAGCTGGCTGTTCAGCCTGAGTCTCAGTCTGAGCCTGAGCTTCAGTCTGAACCTGGGCTTCAGACTCAGTCTAAGTCTTGGATTCACCCTGAGCTTGGGTGTCCACCTGAGCCTCAGTCTGCGTATCAGACATTACAGATTTAAAGATAGGTACTTCAGTAATCCTGGCATAATTGTTAATAGTGCCAAAAGTTACCTGAAGGCTAACTTCAGTCTGAGGATGTTCGACAGCAGCCTCATCAGCATTAGTTGAGTCTTTCTCCTTCTGAGATTGACTCTCATCATCCCCTTGTTGGTCCACATCCTGAGATTTGTCTTTGGAGCTCGGATCACCAACTTCAGCAGCCTTCCTCTCAGCAACTTTCTTCTTCACTAGCTCATCAAAATTAGAAATTTTCATCCTGAGCTTGGTTTTTCCGAATCCTGAGAATTCAGTCAGAAAAGTTGTTTCCTCGTTCCACCAGTCTTCGCCTCTGAATGAAGCTATGTTGAGCATCTCCGAAAGAGTCTGGTTGAGGATAAAGACCGTTGACCTCAATCTGAAGAAGATGTCTTGGAGGTCAGGGAATGAGCTAAGCTCAGGATAGCGGTCAAGAATGAACCGTTCCCCCTTGCTTCGCCATTCGGTCTCTTCAGCTTCACCCTTCTTGAGCATCGGGCTCTCAGGTTCAGTAGAAAAGTCTGCTGAAGGATCAAGCAATAGATCACTCAGGAGCTCATCAAAGTTCATCGGCTCCTGAGGCTCAGCAATTTCTGAGGGTTGGGCAGGCAGCACCTCAGTCTGAATCTGACTTGGTTCTGAGGTCTGAGCTGGCGCCTCCTCAGTGGGAATTTGAGTTTGCTCTGAGGACTGAGTAGGCACGTCCTCAGCAGAAACCTGAGCAGTTTCTGAGGTCTGAGCAGGTTCTTCCTCAGCAGGAATCTGTACTTTCTCTAAGGTCTGAGGTCCTTGGAAGATTTCTTGAGAAAATTTATCAGAACTTAGCGACGTCTCAAGAACCTCAGAGAAGACTTGCTCTTCAGTTTTCTCCTGTGCCTTTGAGATAACCTGAGCCAATACATGTAAAGGCAATTTCTGAGCAGTTTGGCTCTCAGGTTGAATCTCCTCAGCCTCACTCTCCTCCTCATCAGTGAGAACCACCACTTGCGCATTGGAGCAAGGGTCTTTTGCTTCTTCCATTTTTCACCCTGCTCCTTCTTGGCCTCCAACAAAGCCTTCCCCCTGGCTTGTTGGGTTTCTTCAGTAGCAGCAGCAATAGGTGATTCCACCTTCTTCTCTTTCTTCCCTTTGATGGTCTTCTTGGTGGCAACCGGCTTGAACATCACCTTGGACTTAGGGAAAGGAGTAGTGTTGGCCAAGATGTCCTCCTCATCTCGGCACATCTCCAAAATAAAGTCTATTTTGGTGGCATGGAGGATCTTGCCTTTGATCGATATTGAGCCATCCTCTTTTTTTATGACCTTGGCTTGCTCACTCACCACCTTGATCAGATACTTCAGCCAGTTGAAATCCTTGGTGGGTGAGTCCTCAATCGCCGCCATCAACCGGAGTTTGGGAGTGCTAATCTGCTCAAAACTCCCCGATCGACTCATAATACACTTACTCACTATATCCATCAAAACTCTGTATTTTGGCCTTAAATGCCGTTTATGTAAGGTCGCCTCAAACTTAACAGGATTCTCAGTAATCCTATCAAGATACTCTTACTCCCGACCTAACATATACAAAGTGGGATCATCTCCCCTATCGCATAACTCAAAAACATCGTTTAAATTTCGAGGGACTATGTACAGCTCCCGAACAAAATCTACATACTTCGATGTATGCTCTAAATGCAAAACATAAATCTTGGACTCAATATTATCATCCTCATCTATTTCCATATTAGAGACGAACTCTATTACCTCACGAGAATACTCAGCCTCTGGTCGGCTCGCGACAAGATTCGTCAGTTTTGCCAAACGAATAAAATGAAACGCCTCTTCTTCATGTTTTGCATTTGACGTACTCTCTAGAGAAACAATGTATTCATTCCAAGGTTTATTGGTTTAGGCCAATTTATCGAAAATGGTATAAGTCATTTTGAGAAAATTTGAGGGTTAGGGTTTGGAGCGAAGAAGGTTTTCTGGGTAAAGGGGTTTTATTTGCAGAGGTTTTTGGAAGACGAAGGTTCAATAAAAATGGCTTGAATGGCTTCTCAACGAATATATATAGTGAGATCGTGGGTAAATCATGATTAATTAAAATCAACAGTTAAAATTGATCCACCGAATAATATAGTATGCGAAAGGTCGATCTTCTGAAAAGTACGGCACCACTTTAACCTCATTGGTGATTAAATTCAATAGGGCATTTAATGACTGTTGACCTTCCTTGGAATTTCAAAGATCCCACCCAAAAACATTCTTCAGGTGTTTTGTATTTATTGCAAATGATTACTGAGTTTCACTTAAGCAATAAATGAGTTGCATGAGTCATTACTTCTTCAGACTAATTTCCCTCTATCAGTCTTACTGAGTATTGACCTTGATAAAATGTCAGTATGATACTGAGTACTGACTTTCAGCACACCTGAGTTTCCTGAGACTCAGTTCAGTATTTCCAATTTTATCCTGAGTTTCTCAGTAGAATTCTGAGAAAACTTCATGCATCTGAAAAACCTTCAATTTTTTAGATTTACTCTATACACCAGGATCCAACTTCCCCAATTCAACTGATAGTTCCTGAAATCTTGATTAAGCCAAAGGTTTAGTCAAGATATCAGCTCTCTGCTTATCAGTATGAATTTTCTCCATCCTGATGTCCTTTTTCTCGACATGATCTCTGATGAAGTGATGTCTGATATCCACATGCTTGCATCTAGTGTGCAATACCGGATTTTGTGAAATAGCAATGGCACTATTATTGTCACAAAATATTGGTACTTCATTGGCTACAACCTTATAATCCCATAATTGTTGTCTGAGCCAAAGAATTTGAGCACAGCAGCTTCCTGCAGCCATGTATTCAGCTTCAGTAGTACTGGTTGCTACTGAGGTCTGTTTCTTCGAAAACCAAGATATCAGCTTACTTCCAAGAAATTGACAAGTTCCTGTAGTGGACTTTCTGTCAATTCTACAACCTCCATAATCAGCATCTGAATAACTAGTTAACTCAAGGTTATCATCAGCTGGATACCATAATCCTCTATTCACTGTGCCTTTAAGATACTTCAGTATCTTTTTGGCAGCCTCCATGTGACTAGCCTTAGGATTAGCTTGGTATCTTGAACATATCCCAATGATTCAATGATCCGGCATACTTGCTGTGATATCCGGCCTACTTGCTGTGAGATAGAGCAATGATCCAATGATTCCTCTAAAATCAGTATGACTTACTGATTTGCGTTCAGAATCAGGATCCATTTTGTAGTTAGTATTCATGGGAATTCTAACAGCATTGCAATTTTGTACACCATACTTGGCAATCAGATCTCTGGTGTACTTTGCTTGGTTGATGAAGATTCCTTCCTTTGATTGTTTCACTTGAACACCTAGAAAGAAATTCATCTCCCCCATCATTGACATCTCAAACTTGCCTTTCATCAGTGTAGAAAACTTTTCACACAACTGATGATTTGGAGATCCAAAAATGATGTCATCAACATATATCTGAACAAGTAAGATATCTTCCCCATCTTCTATCCTGAACAAAGTTCTATCAACAGTTCCTTTGACAAAACCGTGGTCAGTAAGAAACTGAGAAAGAGTATCATACCATGCTCTGGGTGCTTGCTTAAGACCATACAAGGCTTTTCTGAGCCTGTAAACTTGGTCATTCTGTCTGAAACCAGGAGGTTGTTCTACATAAACCTCTTCCTTAAGTACACCGTTCAGAAATGCACTTTTCACATCCATTTGATAGACTGTGAACTTCATGTGGGCAGAATATGCAAGAAACAATCTGATGGCTTCTAGTCTTGCAACAGGTGCAAAGGTTTCATCATAATCCAAGCCTTCTTCTTGGGAATAACCTTGTGCAACTAGCCTTGCCTTGTTTCTTACAATGTTGTTGTTTTCATCTCTATTATTCTTAAATACCCACTTGGTTCCAATAACATTGTGCCTTTCAGGTCTATCCACTAGCTCCCATACTTCATTCCTTGAGAATTGATTCAGCTCTTCTTGCATAGCAGTAATCCAATGAGAATCTTGTAGAGTTTCTTCAATCTCAGTAGGCTCTTTCTCTGATAGGAAGCAAGAGAATAGTGCACTTTCACCATGGAACCTTCTTGTTTTGACACCTTCAGTTAGATCACCCACAATCTGACTTGTATGATGACTATCTAGCCATCTTCTTCTAGATGTTCCCCCTTCAATAGTATCCTCAACATTTGAAATGTTAGGTTCAGTTAGTTCAATAAACTCAGGGAACAACATAAAAGGAGAAAGGGAATCATCTTCCTCAGGGGAAATTCTATTCAGAACATTGTCAGTGACATTTGTTCCCATTTGGTTGATAGATTCAGAATTTGCCTCAGCAGTGACTACATCTTCATTGGCATCACATACCTGAGTCTGAACTGGTGTCTATTCAGATTGGTCAGCTTCAGTGTGTTGGTTTTCCTTCAGTGGAGACTTTCCATCCCGAGTCTCACCATCCTGAGTTTCATCCTGAACTTCTTTATCTGAGTCCGAGTCACTCCATGCATAGAAGGTGACTGACTTCTTCTTTTCAGGTTCAGTGGATTTTTGTCATTCTTTTTCAGGCTTAGTCTGGTGATTCTCTTGGTCAGTTCTCCTGAATCATGTTCCTGTTTCTTCTGAACACAAGTAGATTCATCAAAAACAACATGAGGTGTTTCCTCCACAATAAGAGTCCTATAGTTGTAAACTCTGAAAGCTTTACTGACTTCAGAATATCCTAAAAATATTCCTTCATCAGCTTTGCTATCAAATGTTTTCAACTGATCTTTACCATTATTGTGTATGAAACACTTGTAACCAAAAACACACGAAGGAAAGAAACAAGAGGCTTCCTTTCATTCCAAAGCTCGTATGGTGTTTTGCCTTGACTCTTGGTCAGCATGGATCTGTTTTGTGAATAGCATGCAGTGTTGGCGACTTCAAATTTCAAAATCTTTTAGGAATATAAACCAAATTTATCATTGTCCTTGCGAACTTCTTTAAGAGTCATGTTCCTTCTTTCAGCAACACCATTTTGTTGAGGGGTCCTTGCAGCTGATGTTTCATGAGTAATTCCATTTGCTGCACAATAATCAGATATAATATGGTTTATAAATTTAGTTCCTTTATCAGATCTGATTTTGACCACACTCAAGTTCTTTTCGATCTTGAGCCTTTTCAAAGAGTTAGACGACTTTTATCTCGAGTCTCTTTTTCTTCGAGTAAGAATATGACCCAAGTATATCTTGAGTAGTCATCAACTACTACGAGTGTATATTTCCTGCCATTAGTGCTCACTGGTGTTATTGGACCAAAAAGCTCCATATGCAACAACTGAAGTATTCTCTCAGTAGAAACATCTACTTTGCTTTTAAATGATGCTCTAATTTGTTTTCCTTTTTGGCACGCATCACAAACATGTTCCTTACTGAACACTTCATTAGGTAACCCTCTTACAAGAGCTAATCTTGCAAGTTTATTCAGGGTTTTGAAATTCAGGTGATTCATTCTTTTATGCCATAACCAACTGGTATCTGTGGAACTTTTTGCAACCAAACATGTATCTTTAGGAGTTGAACTCCAATTAGCAAGATACACATTTCCTTTTCTAGTACCAGTCAGTAGTATTTTCTGTGATGTATCATCTTTAACATAACATAAGTTCTTTGAGAACTCAACATTAAATCCCTTATCACAGAATTAGCTTATTGAAAGCAAATTATGCTTCAATCCAGATACATATGAAACACCATGGATATGACCTGAGTCGATTTCCAAAGTTCCATATCCTTCAGTCTGTCCCTTGGAGTTATCTCCAAATGTGATCTGAGGGCCTCTTTGTTCAACATAGTCACTGAGTATCTGCTTGAATCCTGTCATATGTCTTGAGCATCCATTGTCAAGATACCATACAACAGGGCCATTTCATCTCCACTCATCAGTGCTATTTGATCTTTAATCAGCTCAGTGCCCTTGTTTTCCTCCTGAAAAATAGATCAATTCTTAGGTACCCAATTGGTGTAGGGTCCTACAAGGTTAGCTGTACCTTTCGGAATCCAAATCTGCCTAACAACTCTAATCACTTTAGAGCGGCAGATCTGTCTTCCATAAACATCTACATACACATTTACTACCCTGGGTGCCTTAGCAGTATCCTGTGTATGAGTGATAGCCTTAGCATGAACATGAGCCTTAGAGTTTTTCTTTGGTTCAGGCCTTTTGTTCCATTGCTTTGGCTTCTGTGCAGCTGGTCTGAATCTTTGCTGATTCGGGTTTAGGTAACCTTTACCCTTAGGCAAGTGGGGCTCAGGTTGCCTGTACTGAAATTTGGGTCTTTCAGTATACTGAGGACTTGGTTTCTTCAGTTGAGAATGTCTCTGCTGAGTGTTTGTCTTCTGAAGGTTCCTCTGCTGGTTCAGTGCAGATCCTTTCAGGTTTGCATTCTTAGCCTGAGGCTTCGAAGTACTTGCCTGAAATTTTCCTACTGAGTGCTCAGGTTTTCTAGCCTTCGCCTGAGGTTTGGGCTTTCTTACTTGATCATTCAGTTTTACTGGAACCATAGGTCCTTTTCACTTGTCTAAAACCTTGGGCATTTCTTCAGTTCGAAGTGTAGGTGCCACTGGTTTAACAAAGATTGTCTTCTTGCTACTTGATGCAGCATTCAGATGACTTTGTGAGGTTGCCCCTGGAATGTATCCCAATCCAGATTTTATAGTGGCAGGTCTCTGATAACTCAGAATTTCATCTATTACTTTAGATGCAGTATTCAATAGAGTTAGCTTCTTCTTCACACTATCCTCACATTTCTGTAGAGTTTCATGCTTCTCAGAGAGGTCATTGAACTTAGTTCTGATCAGCTGAATCTCTTCAGTGGATTTCTCTAGCTTTTCAGTTAGGGTCACTATCAACTTCTCTTTCTCTGAGAGTTGTACTTTCAGAATATCCAGTTCATCAGTAGCTCCAATTAATTGAGAAGTGATTTCAATTTTGCTAGAGTCTTTCCACATAAGATTTTTAGCCTTTAGTTCTTTGTTCTGCTCTTGAGTTTCATTTAGCAGTTCCTGTAAAACAGCATAGTCCTTCATCAGATTCTCAAAAGAATCCATCAGGTCAAAATGACTGTTTACAGTTGAACTTGACAACTCTTGTGCTAGTGTAGGAGCAACAACAGAGAAAGAAGAGTTTACCTCCTCAATAGCCATTAGACAGAGATCATCACTTTCACTGTCTGAGAATATTTCATCTGAAGAGCTAGATCCTTCCTCAGAATGTTCTTCTTCTGCAACCATGGCCTTTTTGCTAGAGAACTTCTTGTCTCTTTTAGCTTGTCTTTCTCTTCTCTCCTTAGCACTCAGGTCAGGACAATCATACTGGAAGTGACCTTTCTTTTGGCAATTGTAGCATCTGTTGGCATCATCATCCTGATCACTTTCTTCTTTGGACTTGGAGTCCTTCCTTTTGGATGAAGATCCTTCAGCTTTCAGGTCCTTCTTCTTCTCAGTTGATTTGTCCTCAGCTTTCTTCTGGTACCTGTGATTCCTGTAATAGTTTTTATATTTTCCATATCGACTATTAAGTCTTTCAAACCTCCTTGCCATCAGTGCTAGCTTATCCTCAAGCTCATCCTGATTCTTAGCAAGGGAGTTCTCAGACTCTCTAGTTTTACAGGTTTTATCCTTGGCTTTGAAAGCCACATTTTTACTAGATGATGAATCATCTTTGCTGTCAGCCTTTTTAGATTTCTTATCAATTACGAACTCATAGGCCTTCAGCTCAGAGAAGACTTGTTGATATGGCATTGAATTAATGTTTTTGGTGTTTTCAATCACCACTGCATGTATATCCCATTTCTTAGAAAGACCTCTAAGAATTTTCAATGCAATTTCTCTCTGTGGATATTTCTTTCCTAGTGCATTCAGATCATTCATAATGCTAGTGAATCTGACTTCCAATTTGTCTATAGATTCACCTTCTTCCATTTCAAAACTATCAAACTTTCCAATTGCAACTGAAAGTTTGTTTTCCTTGATATGATCTGTGCCTTGGCACATTACAGCTAGTGTATCCCAAATTTCTTTTGCAGTATTACAGTGAGAAATCATTCCCATCACACCATCATCAATTGTACTGTATAGTGTGTCTTTAGCAATATAGTCTAGATTAACTAACTTCCTCTCCTCAGGAGTAAGTTGGTCATCAGACTTAGAAAATTCTGTTATGGGATCGTTTCTCTCATTTTCTGTTCCTCTGGGATTCACCACAGTAAATTGGAATGGCCCTTCAGAGACCACTCTCCACATACGTTCATGTTTAGAATACAGGTGAGCCTGCATTCTCAGTCTCCATAAATCGTAGTTCTCAAATGAGAACATGGGAAGTTTCTTAGAAGACATTTTTTTATCTGAGTCTTTTAAGATATCAGCAAATAAGATCTGTTCAGATAGACCACAACTATTTTTGCAAATAAGACTTTGGTCAACAAAGCAGGTGGTCAGGTTGAACCTCTGCTCTGATACCACTTGTTGGTCCCGGTGCAAACGAGTCATACACGTGTATGGGGGGGGGAATACACGTGTTCAGTGTTTTTAAAACTTTTTTTTACTAAGGTCAGCTTGGGTCAGGTTGTCCTGATGATTTGGTCCTGAGAAGCACAGATTGCCCTGAGTCAAAGTCTATCTGAGACAGTGATCCTGAGCTACTTTCAGATACCTCAGATAATCCCAACTGATCCTGAGTTTTTCAGAGATCCTGAGCTGCTTGGATCAGATAACTAACTTACTGAACCCTCAGAAGAGTAAGTTCATTTTGGTAACTATCTGTTCTAGCTACTCAGATGTGCGGAATGGTTGGACCTTAGTTTATACTCGTTTTAAGCTTTGGCTGAAAACCTTCCTTTTAATGGAATAGTGATTAGGCTGTGATTCAATAATATGTAACTTCAGTGGATTGATTCCAACTGAAATATCAGTGAAAATATGCTTTCAATTCAAAGTAATACAACAGTTAATCAAAGCAAAACATAAAGCAAAGAACACAACAAGTTATAGTGGTTCAGAGACTCAAGCTCATACGTCCACTCTCTCTGATCTCTTCAGAGAAATTCACTAATCACTTCCTAAGGTTTTTTGACTACCTCTGTAGTTTACTAACCTTTCTATTTTGAGCTTTCTGACTACCCCTGTAGTTTACTAACTCAAAACACACACAAGCTTTCTGACTATGCAAGATAGTTTACTCACTTCTTCTCTAGAGCTTAATGTAGTTTACTAACTCTTTACAACTCCAATCTCACAAACAATCACACTCAAACTACCTTACAAAGGGTTTGGGGGTTTCATGGTTGGTTTCCAGCTAGGATGAGATATCCTTTACAATAAAGAACAATGCAAAGGCTAGGATATCTCGACTAAGCTTTGGATATATCTTATCAAGCTAGGCTTAGTAAAATGAACTCTCTTCGATTTAAAGCACTTGGGAAATTCTTGGTTTTTCGAGTGCTTCAACTTGCAATAATAAGTTTGAGCTCTTGAGTTGCTTACAAATTTCCCATAACCTTCAATGTAGATGGTCACAAGTATTTATAGGCATACACCAAGGTCACTCTTGAAAAACTATCCGTTGGAAGAGATAGATTCGTGAGTTTCCTCTTATGGTGTGTGAAGAACGGCTATATTTAGGGTTTGACACTCTCTAGCATGTTTTAGGCAATAGCCTTTCATGTAGCCGGTAAACACTTTTTGCAGTCTGGAACATAGTACTACTGACATATTTAGGTGACTTTGTCATTTGTCGATTGTCGATAAGGTACAATCTTTGTCTTCTTCCTTTTGACTTTTGTCTCTAGTTAAAGGTAGACAACTCAACGGCTTTTTTTGGTTACTATCTCTGAATGATATAACCTTAACAACACTTTGTCTTAGTTCCTTTTGTCTGCATTTGAATGTCTTGGGCAATATCTAATTTTCTAAGCAATCGCGTTTTTCTCAGTATTGTATCCTTCAGATAGATATTTTCAGTGCCTCGGAGCATTCAGGTTTATCTTTGAGCATTGATGCAATCTTGAGTCTTGATAATTCTTGTGCCTTGATATCCTCTGTCTTGATCTTGATCTTACATCTTACATCTTACGTGTATTGAGTCTTGAGGGTCTTACGAGTCTTGAGGTCTTCGAGTCTTGAGTCTTACGAGTCTTCACGGATATCTTGGTGATGTCTTGAGTCTTAATCTTGAGTCTTGATTTCTCGATTTCTCATTGAGTCTTCAATTTCTCAGTTTCATATTGAAACTTCAGAAACTTCAGTTTCATACTGAAACTTCAGTTTCTTCAGAAACTTACTGAGTCTTCAGAACCTATCCTGATCTATATCTGCTGACTATACATTTTGCAGATAACATCCTGAATACTCTAAAACTGAATCCTTACTCAACTATCAAGATTATCCTGAACATGTCATACTCAGGGGTTTTGGGATCTAATCAAAATCAATCTTTATTAAATTCATCTCCCAACAAGGCAACTGGATCTTCTGAAGTGCAGGAAACAGACATTCCAGAGAAGAGGATGAAGAGGAAGGATCTGGCCAAGAAACCAGATGCTCAGCGGAAACGTCAGAAGAGAGTGACTTTTCCTCTGAAGACTGCTCCAAGTTCTGCCCAGCAAGTTAGCAGAACGAAGGATCTGACGCAAGTAGAATCAGAAAAGGAGACAACAGAAGGAGAGAAATCTGTCAGAGGGATAAAAGTGGAGCAATCTCAGGTAGAATCACCATCTGAATCTCTGCCTCTCACCAAGATCTTCCAGAGAGCAAGATCGCCAACGCCCACTTCCAAATCACCATCACCCTCTCCTAAAAAATCATCACCACCACCCTCTCCCCACAGAACCTTCTCACCCTCACCCTCACCTATCAGATCACCAAGATCTCCCACTCCACCAATCAATGAACCTGTTCAGGAAACTGAACACCCTCAACATGCTGAAAACGAACCACAAATATCCCAATCTCACTCCAATCTCCAATCAAGTCACAAGAACCTGAGAGATCTGACAAGCGAGTGTCCATCTCTCATAATCCCTTCAATACCAGAACCGTGCTTGCTTCACCTGTTCCAGAAAGCCCCATCATGAGGATAATGAAGCAACAGATCAAGGAGTATCTGCTGGACCTATGCCCTGAATTGGATCAACATCCTGGCATCCAACAACAAATAGAAGAGATTGTGTTCTGGAGGGATATCAGACTGAAAAGCATCGAAGAATTTCTGATTCTTATGACAACTCTGGGATCAGATTTCTTTGTAGACGTGGAGATGAAGTGCTTGAACATTGTTGGGATTGAAAGCACTGTTGAATTGGCATCTGATGATGATATCAGATGGCTGATTCATGAAAGGTTCGGAATTGCTGATAACAGGGAGGAAACTGTTCAACCTCCTACAGATCATGAGGGAGCTGCCGATGAACCAAGAATGGGTGCTGCAGATGAGACCCGACTTGGCAAGGCTTCAACATCTGACTAGACTGCTATGCTGAGCTCCAATACCCTAGATCTTTATACTGAGAAGATTCAGGATGGGATAAAGGCTGCTATTGAAGACAAATTCGCAGCGCTCACAGCAGATCTGATGAAGCGGTTTGAAGAAGAGTAAGCAAAACTAGTTGACAGAGAAAGAAGTCACATAGTTGGGACTCATAATGCCATCCTTTCTGAAGTAATGCAACTAGTAAATCCTCTTACCGAGAAGCTCAATCTCCAGTCTGACAAACTCAAAGTTCAGACGGATATGCTCAATCAGACACAGGTACTATTGGAGAATGTCTGGGCATCCTTGGAGAAAACTAACAACCACATGGATATGGGTTGGAAACACTTTGTAGCTTCTACAGAACGAGCAAGACAGGACATCGAATTTGCTCTTTGACGCTTCTTGACACCTGCACCTTCTGCCACCGTTCAGATCACTCCTCTTGTTGTCCAGGAACTCAGAGAAGAGATCACACGGCAAATCAATGCTCTGAACCACAGGCTGTCCAACCTCTTTGATGAAACCAAAAAGGGGGAAGGACAAGAGAATAAAGAGAAGAAAGAAAAACAGACACAGTTGGTAACAATTACATCTCTACCAAAAACCACTGTATCTGACTTGCCAGCCACTCCATCTATTGATCTCGTTGCTGAAGTGAAAGATACTGTGGAGCAACATAGCAAAGAGATCACTGAGCAGAAAACTGCTCTTTTAGAGGTTATTGCTAGAGTCGACAAGATTGAAGACTTTTCTTCGTTCGTACAGAAAAGAATGGAAACTGATGATCAGGCCAAGAGCCTTGAACTCGCTAAGAAATTAGCTGAAGAAGACGAACAAGATGAACCTAAGCAGACTCTGAGGAGAAAGAAAGGCAAAGGCAAGATGGTGAAAGCAACTGCGGAAGATCAGAGACAAGGCCAATTATTCTCTACCAAAAGCCAGATGACTCCTGAACAAATTCAAGAGCAAACAAGACATAGAATAAGAGAGGCCGCCATCAAGAAGCAGATGTTAGCAGAGGCTAAGGGACTAAACATCGCTTACATTTGAAGGAAGAGGAAGAACGAAGCTGCAGCAGAGGAGATTGCTTGGGAGAAGAATGTCCTTCCAGCACCTGTTAAAGACATTCTCTGTGCACGACTAGATCTGCTTCCAGAATGGGATCAGATCAGAGGAGAATGGTTGTGTGACGTATACATCCTGGAGAAGATTCCGATTCATCAAGACCAGACAGAAAACGATGATGAATTTCGGAACTGGTTAGAAACGAAGTATCCAGACTTCTACCAGACAGTGATGAAAGAAGGGAAAATCATGTCACTGATACCAGAAGCTCCACCCTTTGAACTACTCCTTCCACCTTTGCGTCCAGACAAAAAGCTAGATGCTGTAAAATTCAAGAAGGCCTACTATGGATTTGCTGAAAAAGGAGGGATCCATAGAAGAAAAGATCTGGACAAGCTGATGCAAAGGATGTACAAGATGTTTGGCATCCCCAAAGAGCTGGAAATGTTCAAGTACACCTAAGGAAGACAACCTGGAATCAGATGATAGGTACGCTTTTCATGTATTCTATAATGCACACACCTATCTGAATGAAATATTCCATATCTCTGATTCTAAGACAACATCTCATTGTCTTCTGAGGCATGTACTGAACTTCATTATCTGCATTTCTATTCATGGTATCTGTTTTTCTGATTAAGTGTTTTGGTTCCATCAAAAAGGGGGAAATTGTTGGGAAATCTGTATTTTAGTTTTGATGGAAGTTCCAAAACAAGTTGTAATAGGACCAGTCAGACCTGTTAGCTGACTGATGACTTAGAATCAGATTAAGATGACCAACTGAAATGTATAGATAGCTGATGTAAAAGATAGGTCACATATTGAGGGGGAACTCAATATGTATAGGTCAGGTCGAAATATCAGATGACCCAGATAAGGTCAGATGATCAGAAGACTAAGAACAAAGCAGAAGACAAGAAGTCAGAAGATCAGATGAACCTGAAGACACAGATGACACTGAAAACTCAGATGAACCTGAAGACTCAGATAAACCTGAAGACTCAGATGAACCTGAAGACTCAGATGAACCTGAAGACTCAGATAAACCTGAAGACTCAGTAACAAACCTGAAGGCTCAGTTTGACTGAAGACACTGAGGCTCAGAGACATCTGAAGATCAGAAGACTTCCAGAAGACCTGAAGACCTATATCAGCCGAGTCTGCATATTGAGCTAAGATAATCTGCATCAGAAGACTCAACAAGGTGGACTGATCAGTTATCTGATCAACTCGGCTCACACCTGGCGTCAATCAAAATGATACACCAGACAAGACGAATATTCTACAAAAGGAATATCAATCATCTAACGGACAAATTACTGAAGTGCCACCTCGTGAAGCCAAGGAGAAAGCGACACGTGCACAAAAAAGAGCTGACATTGCGGGATTCGATGCTGCGGACATAAACGGCACTAATCATGCCTACGACCACGCCGATATTCGGAGCACGTCATAATCATATCCTACAACCTACCTAATATAGCCCGAAATTCAAATTGCTCTCCAACGGCTCTTTGATTTCGAGGTCTATAAAATGGGATTGCTCGTCAAGTGAAGAAAGAAAGACCAACGATGAACACATGAACAATTGAGCAAAGTGAAACAACAACATTAACGCAAATTCTCAAGAAGCAAAAAAGCCTTCAGAAATTCCGCTCGAAGAACACCATATTTGAAGATTATTCTTAGAGTGTTCATCCCATTGTTCTTAGCAAGAAATCCTATCCACTAGCATTTGGCTACCTAAACACCGGGATAGATTTCCAGTTGGAACCCTCAAACATTCTTTACCCAACATAAAGTTAGGTTAAGTTTGTTACCGCAAGATTTCAGACTAGGGATTCTAGTTTCTGATTTCTGGTTCGGTTGAGTGTGAACTCAATAAACATCTGTTGAGTGTTGGACTAACACATAAAACTAAGTCCAATCGGTTAAGTTCGGTTATGTTGGTCCCGGTGCAAACGAGTCTTACACGTGTATGGGGGGGGAATACACTTGTTCAGTGTTTTTAAAACTTTTCATTCTTCGAGGTCTTAGGTCGGGGTTGTCACGATGATTTGGTCCGAGAAGCACAAATCACTCGAGTCAAAGTCTACCGAGACGGTGATCTGTTGCTTTCAGATACCTCGGATAATCCCAACCGAGTCCGAGTTTTCAGAGATCCCGAGTTGCTTGGATCGGATAATCGACTTCATTGAACCCTCGGAAGAGTAAGTTCGGTTTGGTAACTATCTCGTTCTAGCTACTCGGATGCGGAATGGTTGGCCCTTAGTTTATACTCGTTTTAAGCTTTTGCTGAAAACCTTACTTTAATGGAATAGTGATTAGGCTGTGATTCAATTATATGCAACTTCCAGTGGATTGATTCCAACTGAAATATCAGTGAAAATATGCTTTCAAAACAAAGTAATGCAACAGATAAATCAAGCAAAACAGAAAGCAAAGAACACAACAAGTTATAGTGGTTCAGAGACTCAAGCTCCTACGTCCACTCTCCCTGATCTCTTCAGAGAAATTCACTAAACACTTCCTAAGGCTTTCTGACTACCTCTGAAGTTTACTAACCTTTCTATTTTGAGCTTTCTGACAACCTCTGTAGTTTACTAACTCAAAACTCACACAAGCTTTCTGTCTATCCAAGATAGATTACTCACTTCTTCTCTAGAGCTTTATGACTACCTCAATGTAGTTTACTTACTCTTTACAACTCCAATCTCACCAACAATCACACTCAAACTACCTTACAAAGGGTTTGGGGGTTTCTTGGTTGGTTTCCAACTAGGATGAGATATCCTTTACAATAAAGAACAATGCAAAGGCTAGGATATCTCGACTAAGCTTTGGATATATCTTATCAAGATAGGCTTAGTGGAATGAGCTCTCTTCGATTTAAAGCACTTGGGAAATTCTTGGTTTTTCGAGTGCTTCAACTTGCAATAATAAGTTTGAGCTCTTGAGTTGCTTACAAATTTCCCGTAACCTTACAATGTAGAAGGTCACAAGTATTTATAGGCATACTCCAAGGTCACTCTTGAAAAACTATTCGTTGGAAGAGATAACTTCGTGAGTTTCCTCTTATGGTGTGTGAGAAACGACTATATTTAGGGTTTGACACTCCCTAACATGTTTTAGGCAATAGCCTTTCATGTAGCCGGTCATCACTTTTTGCAGTCTAGAACTTAGTACTTCTGACATCTTTTCAATTGACTTTGTCATTTGTCGATTGTCGATATGGAATGCGATCTTTGTCTTCCTTTTTTTGACTTTTGTCTCCAGTTAAAGGTAGACAACTCAACGGCTCTTTTTGGTTACAATCTCTGAGTGATATAACCTTAACAACACTTTGTCTTAGTTCCTTTTGTCTGCATGAGAATGTCTTGGGCAATATCTATTTTTCTAAGGAATCACGATCTTCTCAGTATTGCATCCTTCAGATAGATATTTTCAGTGCCTCGGAACATTGGGTTTATCTTTGAGCATTGAGACATTCTTGAGACTTGATAGTGAATTATTGTGCCTTCGATATTCTTGATCTTGATCTTGATCTTACATCTTACGTGTCTTGAGGTCTTACGAGTCTTACGTGTCTTGAGGGGTCTACGAGTCTTCTTGGTCTTACGAGTCTTGGCGTCTTACGAGTCTTGGCGTCTTACGAGTCTTGACGTCTTACGAGTCTTCACGGATATCTTGGACCGATATCTTGAGTCTACATCTTTGAGTCTTTAGTTCCTCGATTTCATCTTTGAGTCTTGATATTCTCGGTTTCTACTTGAGTCTTGATATCTCGATTTCTTCTTGAGTCTTGATATCTCAAATCTAACACGATCTATATCTGGCGACTATACATTTTGCGAGATAACATCCCGAATACTCTAAAAGTGAATCCTGACTCAACTATCAAGATTATCCTGAACATGTCATACTCAGGAGTTTTGGGATCTAATCAAAATCATATCTTTATTAAATTCATCTCCCAACAATTTCCCCCTTTTTGATGATGCCAAAACCTATCTTGTTACAAATATACTTAACCTATACTCAGGTTTCAGTTTATCCTATTACAAGATTGGTTATATCTCCCAACAATTTCCTAATCAGAGAATCTCCCAACAATTTCCTAAGCAGAGAATCTCCCAACATTCAGGCATATCAAAATTAAAGACATGTAAATAAGATAATGAGATATTATCTTTTGAGCATAAATGATAAGTTTGCATTGATGATATGTAGACAGTTACAAGTTACAATGAATCTTATCTGAACAAAATCAAAAAGACAAAAAAAAAAAAAAAAGGATTACATGAATCTTCTGAGTCTTCATCTTCTGTCTTCTTCTGCTCTTCAGTTCGGCTCTTCAGTTCTGATCTTCTTCCATCTCATCAGCAGGGACTTCAAGGTTGAACATTCCGTAATATCTTCTTTTCAGCGCATCTCTCTCTTTAATGATATCAGGATTGTTCCCTGTCAGACCCAACTGAATGGCGTACTGAGATATTTCTTGAGCAATGGCTTTCTCATTCACACCGCCATTCTCCAGCCTGGGAGGAGGGTACGAGTATGGACCAGGGGCAGTTATCTGCACCTTTCCTTCATCCGCAAGATTTATCCAGCTTTGAAGATACTTTGGATAAAAGGTCAGGAGATAGTCAATGAAAGCCTCATTGGAATCTAAGCTCTCCCCTCTCCATTCTCTGAGCACATCATAATAGAACCAAAAAGTTCTTTTGATTTCTTCCCATGCATCGTTGAACTGGATTGGCATCCATTTGTCAACATGCGGCCATTTCTGTGCTTTTGTGTTCCCTCTCCTCTTGCTCGCGAACTTTTTGAAACCACTCCTTCTCTTCTGCTCTTTTTTTACCTTCTTTTTAATCATTGGTACACCAGAAACAGAAGCAGCAGTCTTTTTAGCTTGTTCAACTTGGAGTGTTTTCAGAGCACTTCTGTTATTGAAGACCTTCTTCTTTGGCTCAACCTCAGATTCTTCAATATCCAGCATCAACTTTCTCTGAATTGGCTTAGAAGCCTTTGCTCTTTTGCCCTCAGGCTCTTCCATCGCCACAACCTTTCTCTTGATGGGCAATTCTGCACCAGCTTGGCTTGTACCAATTCTTCCTCTACCACTCAGTTTCTCTATAGCAACTTCTTGCATTATTTCTCCTGAAACCTGAGTGTAGACTGGCTTCTCCACCTTCTTAAACTTCAGTTTCTCAGTGGCCTCAATCTCCTTCATGGCTTCGGCAACAATTTTCTTTTCAGCTTCCTTGATCGTCTTGCCTTTCAGAGTTTGATCCAATAACTTCCTGAGATCTGCACCAGGTCTTTCCCCCTTCTTGGATCCATACTCTGGTAGAAGCCTGGAGAGTGCTGTGTCCATATGATATTGTTCTTTACTGACACTCCGCACCTCCCCTACCATCTGATCTTGCTCCTCCTCGAGCCTCCTAAGGTGGTTCTTCGCCACTGAGAATTCTTCAGATAGATGAGCAAATTGGCTAGAGAAAGCTTCCTTGAACATATCTGTCATCTTGGCCATGAGCATTGAGCTCATTTCCTCAACAACATTCTTTACCAGCATCTCATTCTTCTCTACCAACTTTGCTTCAAGAATTTGAGTCTGCTCCTGATGCTTTTGCTTCAGCTCTGCATTAAGCTCAGCCTTGACCCCCTCCATCTTTTCTTCTAACTTTCCTTCCATGGAGGTCAACTTTTCTGTCAGAGTATCCTGAAGTAGCACCAGTTCTGAAGAAGAACTCAAGCTTTCAATCTTCTGAGTTTGGTTAGCCAATACCTCCTCGATCTGAGCAACTTTGTTCAGGATTGGCTCAACCTTCTCCAACTTTTCCATCATCGGGGTGAGATCAATCTAAGGAGTATATCTGATGTGCTGTGCCTCCTGAGTTGGGTGTTCATCCTGAGTCTCAGTCTGAACCTGAGCTTCAGTTTGAACTGGGGCTTCAGACTCAGTCTGAGTCTGGGATTCACCCTGAGACATTACAGATTTAAAGATAGGTACTTCAGTAATCCTGGCATAATTGTTAATAGTGCCAAAAGTTACCTGAAGGCTAACTTCAGTCTGAGGATGTTCAACAGCAGTCTGATCAGCATCAGTTGAGTCTTTCTCCTTCTGAGATTGACTCTCATCATCCCCTTGTTGGTCCCCATCCAGAGATTTGTCTTTGGAGCTTGGGGCACCAACTTCAGTAACTTTCCTCTCAGCAACCTTCTTCTTCACAAGCTCATCAAAATCAGAAATTTTCATCCTGAGCTTGGTTTTTCTGAATCCTGAGAATTCAGTGAGAAAAGCTGTTTCCTCGTTCCACCAGTCTTCGCCTTTGAATGAAGCAATGTTGAGCATTTCCGGAAGAGTCTGGTTGAGGATGTAGACCGTTGACCTCAATCTGAAGAAGATGTCTTAGAGGTCAGGGAATGAGCTAAGCTCAGGGTAGCAGTCAAGAATGAACCGTTCCCCCTTGCTTTGCCATTCGGTCTCTTCAGCTTCACCTTTTTTGAGCATCGAGCTCTCAGGTTCAGTGGGAAAATCTGCTGAAAGATCAAATAAAAGATCACTCAGGAGCTCATCAACGTTCATCGGCTCCTGAGGCTCAGCAATATCTGAGGGTTGGGCAGACAGCTCCTCAGTCTGAATTTGAACTGGTTCTGAGGTCTGAGCTGTTGCTTCCTCAGTATGACTCTGAGCTTGCTCCTCGGTCTGAGCAGGCATTTCCTCAGAAGGAATCTGAACTTGCACTGAGGTCTGAGCAGGTTCTTCCTCAGTAGGAATCTGAGCAGCTTCTGAAGTCTGAGCAGGTGCTTCCTCAGCAGGAATCTGTACTTGCTCTGAGGTCTGAGGTCCTTGGAATATTTCTTGAGAGAACTTGTCAGAACTTAATGACGTCTCAAGAACCTCAGAGAAGACTTGCTCCTCAGTCTGCTCCTGTGCCATTGAGATAACCTGAGCCAGCACTTGCAAAGGCAATTTCTGAGCTTCTTGGCTCTCAGGTTGAATCTCCTCAGATTCACTCTCCTCCTCCTCATCAGTAAGAACCACCATTCTTTTGCGCTTTGGAGCAAGGGTCTTTTGCTTCTTCAATTTCTCACCCTGCTCCTTCTTGGCTTCCAACAAAACCTTCCCCCTGGTTTGTTGGCTTTCTTCAGCAGCAGCCGCAACTGGTGATTCCACCTTTTTCTCTTTCTTCCCTTTGATAGTCCTCTTTGCAGCAATGGGCTTGAACATTACTTTGGACTTAGGGAATGGAGTAGAGTTGGCAAAGATATCCTCCTCCTCTCGGCACATTTCCAAAATAAATGCTATTTTGGTGGCATGGAGGATCCTGCCTTTGATCGATATTACGCCATCCTCCCTTTTTATGACCTTGGCTTGCTCACTCACCACCTTGATCAGATACTTCAGCCAGTTGAACTCCTTGGTGGGTGAGTCCTCAATCGCCGCCATCAGTCGGAGTTTGGGAGTGCAGATCTGCTCAAAGCTTCCAGATCGACTCATGATGCACTTACCCACAATATCCATCAACACTCTGTATTTCGGCTTTAAATGCCGCTTATGCAGAGTTGCTTCAAACTTAATAGGATTCTCAGTAATCCCATCAAGATACTCTTGCTCCCGTCCCAACATATATAATGAGGGATCATCTCCCCTATCGCACAACTCAAAAACGTCGTTCAAATTCTTAGGGACAATATACAGTTCTCGAACAAAATCCATATACTTCAATGAATGTTCAAGATGCGAAAAAGAAATCTTGGACTCAATACAATCATCCTCATCTAATTTCATATTAGAGACGAACTCTATTACATCGCGATAGTACTCCGCCTCCGGTCGGTTCGCGACTAGATTCGTCAATTTTGCTAGGCGAATCAAATGGAGCGCCTCTTCTTCGTGCTTGGCATTGGAAGTACTCTCCAGAGAAACCACGTATTCATACCATGGCTTATTTGTCTCGGCCAATCTGTTGAATATGGTAGGAGCCATTTTGAGATTTGAAGATTTAGGGTTTGGAGCGATGAAGCTTTTCTGGGTAAAAGAGGGATTTTATTTTGCAGAAGATTTTGGGAACGAAGGGTTTAATAAAATTGGCTTGAATGGCTTCTAAAAGAATATATAGTTCGAGATCGTGGGAAGTCATACCGGTTTGGTGATAAACAACGGTTAAGATTAATCCACGATTAATCGGGTATGCGAAAGGTCGATCTCCGAAAAGTAAGCCGCAAAAATAACATTATTGGTGATTAAAAGCAACAGAGCATTTAATGACTGTTGACCTTCTTAGGAATTTCAAAGATCCCGCCCAAAAACATTCTTCAGGTGTTTTATATTTATTGCAAATGATTACTGAGTTTCACTTAAGCAATAAATGAGTCGCATGAGTCATTACTTCTTCAGACTAATTTCCCTCTATCAGTCTTACTGAGTATTGACCTTGATAAAATGTTAGTATGATACTGAGTACTGAACGAGTTCAGTATAACACTGAGTACTGACCTTCAGTAAATCTGAGTTTCTTCAAGACTCAGTTCAGTATTTCCATTTTATCCTGAGTTTCTCAGTAGAATCCTGAGAAAACTTCATGCATCTGAAAACCTTTAATTTTTCAGATTTACTCTATACACCTGGATCCAACATCCCTAATTCAACTGATAGTTCCTGAAATCTTGATTCAGCCAAAGGTTTAGTCAAGATATCAGCTCTCTGCTTATCAGTATGAATTTTCTCCATCCTGATGTCCTTTTTCTCGACATGATCTCTGATGAAGTGATGTATGATATCGACATGCTTGCATCTGGTGTGCAATACCGGATTTTGTGAAATAGCAATGACACTATTATTATCACAAAATATTGGTACTTCATTGGCTACAACTTTATAATCCCTTAATTGTTGTCTGAGCCAAAGAATCTGAGCACAGCAGCTTCCTGCAGCCATGTATTCAGCTTCAGTAGTACTGGTTGCTACTGAGGTTTGTTTCTTCGAAAACCAAGATATCAGCTTACTTCCAAGAAATTGACAAGTTCGTGTAGTGGACTTCCTGTCAATCCTGCAACCTCCATAATCAGCATCTGAGTAACCAGTTAATTCAAGGTTATCATCAGCTGGATACCATAATCCTCTATTCACTGTGCCCTTAAGATACTTCAGTATATTTTTGGCAGCCTCCATGTCACTAGCCTTAGGATTAGCTTGGTATGTTGCACATATCCCAACAGCAAATGTTATATCCGACCTACTTGCTGTGAGATAGAGCAATGATCCAATGATTCCTCTATAATCAGTATGACTTACTAATTTGCCTTCAGAATCAGGATCCATCTTGTAGTTAGTATTCATGGGAATTCTAACTGCATTGCAATTCTGTACACCATACTTGGCAATCAGATCTCTGGTGTACTTTGCCTGGTTGATGAAGATTCCTTCCTTTGATTGTTTCACTTGAAGACCTAGAAAGAAATTCATCTCTCCCATCATAGAATCTCAAACTTGCCTTTCATCAGTGTTGAAAACTTTTCACACAACTGATGGTTTGGAGATCCAAAAATGATGTCATCAACATATATCTGAACCAATAAGATATCTTCCCCATCTTCTATCCTGAACAGAGTTCTATCAATAGTTACTTTGACAAAACCATGGTCAGTAAGAAACTGAGAAAAAGTATCATACCATGCTCTGGGTGCTTGCTTAAGACCATACAAGGCTTTTCTGAGCCTGTAAACTTGGTCATTATGTCTGAAACCAGGAGGTTGTTCCACATAAACCTCTTCTTTAAGCACACCGTTCAGAAATGCACTTTTCACATCCATTTGATACACTGTGAACTTCATGTGGGCAGCATATGCAAGAAACAATCTGATGGCTTCTAGTCTTGCAACAGGTGCAAAGGTTTCATCATAATCCAAGCCTTTTTCTTGGGAATAACCTTGTGCAACTAGCCTTGCCTTGTTTCTTACAATGTTGTTGTTTTCATCTCTGTTATTCTTAAATACCCACTTGGTTCCAATGACATTGTGCCTTTCAGGTCTATCCACTAGCTCCCATACTTCATTTCTTGAGAATTGATTTAGCTCATCTTGCATAGCAGTAATCCATTGAGAATCTTGTAGAGCTTCTTCAATCTCAGTCAGCTCTTTCTCTGATAGGAAGCAGCAGAATAGTGCACTCTCACCATGGAACCTTCTTGTTTTGACACCTTCAGTTTGATCACCCACAATCTGACTTGTAGGATGACTATCTAACCATCTTCTTCTAGATGTTCCCCCTTCAATAGTATCCTCAACATTTGAAATGTTAGGTTCAGTTAGTTCAATAAACTCAGGGAACAACATAAAAGGAGAAATGGAATCATCTTCCTCAGGGGAAATTCTATTCAGAACATTGTCAGAGACATTTGTTCCCCTTTGGTTGATACATTCAGAATTTGCCTCAGCTGTGACCACATCTTCATTGGCATTACATACCTGAGTCTGAACTGGTGTCTATTCAGATTGGTCAGCTTCAGTGTGTTGGTTTTCCTTCAGTGAAGACTTTCCATCCTGAGTGTCACCATCCTGAGTTCCATCCTGAACTTCTTTATCTGAGTCTGAGTCACTCCAATCATAGATGGTGACTGACTTCTTCTTTTCAGGTTCAGTGGATGTTTTGTCATTCCTTTTCAGGCTTAATCTGGTGATTCTCTTGGTCAGTCTTTCTGCATCATGTTCCTGTTTCTTCTGAACACAAGTAGATTCATCAAAATCAACATGAGGTGTTTCCTCCACAATAAGAGTCCTACAGTTGTAAACTCTGAAAGCTTTACTGACTTCAGAATATCCTAAGAATATTCCTTCATCAGCTTTACTATCAAATGTTTTCAACTGATCTTTACCATTATTGTGTATGAAACACTTGTAACCAAACACACGAAAGAAAGAAACAAGAGCCTTCCTTTCATTCCAAAGCTTGTATGGTGTTTTGCCTTGACTCTTGGTCAGCATGGATCTGTTCTGTGAATAGCATGCAGTGTTGACAGCTTCAGCCCAAAATCTTTTAGGAATATCAGCTTCAGCTATCATTGTCCTTGCAGCTTCTTTCAGAGTCCTGTTCAAACTTTCAGCAACACCATTTTGTTGAGGGGTCCTTGCAGCTGATGTTTCATGAGTAATTCCTTTTGCTGCACAATAATCAGATATAATATGGTTTATAAATTTAGTTCCTTTGTCAGATATGATTTTGACCACACTCAGATTTTTCTCAATACTGAGCCTTTTCAGTAATTCAGGCAGCTTTATCTGAGTCTCTTTCTTAGTGAGTAAGAATATGACCCAAGTATATCTTGAGTAGTCATCAACTACTACTAGTGTGTATTTCCTGCCATTAGTGCTCACTGGTGTTATTGGACCAAAAAGATCCATATGCAACAACTGAAGTATTCTTTCAGTAGAAACATCTACTTTGCTTTTAAATGATGCTCTTATTTGTTTTCCTTTTTGGCACGCATCACAAATATGTTCCTTACTGAACACTTCATTAGGCAACCCTCTCACAAGAGCTAATCTTGCAAGTTTATTCAGGGTTTTGAAATTCAGGTGATTCATTCTTTTATGCAATAACCAACTGGTATCTGAGGAACTTTTTGCAACCAAACATGTATCTTTAGGAGTTGAACTCCAATCAGCAAGATACACATTTCCTTTTCTAGTATCAGTCAGTAATATTTTCTGTGAGATATCATCTTTCACATAACATAAGTTCTTAGAGAACTCAACATTAAAACCCTTATCACAGAATTGGCTTATTGAAACCAAGTTATGCTTCAATCCAGATACATATAAAACACCATGGATATGAACTGAATCGATTTCCAAAGTTCCATATCCTTTAGTCTGTCCCTTGGAGTTATCTCCAAAAGTGATCTGAGGGCCTCTTTGTTCAACATAGTCATTGAGTATCTTCTTGAATCCTGTCATATGTCTTGAGCTTCCACTGTCAAGATACCATACAACAGGGGCCTTTTCATCTCTGCTCATCAGTGCTATGTGATCTTCAATCATCTCAGTGCCCTTGTTTTCCTCCTGAAAAACAGATCAATTCTTAGGTACCCAATTTGTGTAGGGTCCTACAAGGTTAGCTGTACCTTTCGGAATCCAAATCTGCCTGACAACTCTAATAACTTTAGAGTGGCCGATCATCTTCCATAAACATCTACATACACATTTACTACTACGGGTGCCTTAGCGGTTTCACGTGTATGAGTGCTAGCCTTAGCATGAACATGAGCTTTTGAATTTTTCTTTGGTTCGGGCCTTTTGTTCATTTGCTTTGGCTTCGTAGGCAAAATTGGTCTAAATCTTTGTTGAATCGGGTTAGAGTAACCTTTACCCTTAGGCAAGTGGGGGTTCGGGTTGCTGTCTTTGAAATTTGGGTCTTTCAATTATCTTGAGGAGTTGGTCTCTTCGGTTGAGAATGTCTCTATTTGAGTGTTTCTCTTACGAAGATTCCTCGATGGTTGAAAGGCAGATCCTTTCGGGGTTTGCATTCTTTACCGAGGCTTTGAAGTACTTACTGAAATTTTTTGAATCGAAAGTGCTCGGGTTTTCTAGCCTTCACCGAGGTTTGGGCTTTCTTACCCGATCATTCGATTTTCTTTGGAACCATAGGTCCTTTTCCTTGTCCACAACCTTGGGCATTTCTTGATTTGAAGTGTAGGTGCCCTTTGGTTTTACAAAGATTGTCTTCTTGCTACTTGATGCAACATTAAGATGACCTTGTGAGGTTCCCCCGGAATGTATCCCAATCCAGATTTTTATAGTGGCGGATCTCACGGTAACTCACGAATTTCATCTATTACTTTAGATGCGATTATTCAATAGAGTTAGCTTCTTCTGCGCACTATCCTCATATTTCTGTAGAGTTTCATGCTTCTCAGAGAGGTCATTGAACTTAGTTCTGATCAGCTGAATCTCTTCAGTGGATTTTTCTAGCTTTTCAGTTAGGGTGACTATCAACTTCTCTTTCTCTGAGAGTTGTACTTCAGAACATCCAGTTCATCAGTAGCTCCCATTAATTGAGAAGTGATTCAGTATTGCTAGAGTCTTTCCAGTTAAGATTTTCAGCCTTCAGTTCCTTATTCTGCTCTTGAGTTTCATTTAGCAGTTCTTGTAAAACAGCATAATCCTTCATTAGACACTCAAAAGAATCCATCAGGTCAAAATGACTGTTTATAGTGGAACTTGATAATTCTTATGCTAGTGTAGGAGCAACAACAGAGAAAGAAGAGTTTACCTCCTCAATAGCCATCAGACAGATGTCATCACTTTCACTGTCTGAGAATATTTCATCTGAAGAGCTAGATCCCTCCTCAGAATGTTCTTCTTCTGCAACCATGGTTTTTCTGTTGGAGAACTTCTTGTCTCTTTTAGCTTGCCTTTCTCTCCTCTCCTTAGCACTCAGGTCAGGACAATCATGCTGGAAGTGACCTTTCTTTTGCTAATTGTAGCATCTATTGGCATCATCATCCTGATCACTTTATTCTTTAGACTTGGAGTCCTTTCTTTTGGATGAAGATCCCTCAGCTTTCAGATCCTTCTTCTTCTCAGTTGGTTTGTCCTCAGGTTTCTTCTGGTACTTGTGATTCCTGTAATAGTTTTTATATTTTCCATATCGACTATTAAGTCTTTCAAACCTCCTTGCCATCAGTGCTAGCTTATCCTCAAGCTCATCCTGATTCTTAGCAAGGGAGTTCTCAGACTCTCTAGTTTTACAGGTTTTATCCTTGGCCTTAAAAGCCACATTCTTACTAGATGATGAATCATCTTTGCTGTCAGCCTTTTTAGATTTCTTATCAATTACGAACTCATAGGTCTTCAGCTCAGAGAAGACTTGTTGATATGGCATTGAATTAATGTTTTTGGTGTTTTCAATCACCACTGCATGTATATCCCATTTCTTAGAAAGACCTCTAAGAATTTTCAATGCAACTTCTCTCTGTGGATATTTCTTTCCAAGTGCATTTAGATCATTCATAATGCTAGTGAATCTAACTTCCAATTTGTCTATAGATTCACCTTCATCCATTTCAAAACTATCAAACTTTCCAATTGCAACTGAAAGTTTGTTTTCCTTGATATGATCTGTGCCTTGGCACATTACAGCTAGTGTATCCCAAATTTCTTTTGAAGTATTGCAGTGAGAAATCATTCCCATCACATCATCATCAATTGTACTGTATAGTGTGTCTTTAGCAATATAGTCTAGATTGACTAACGTCCTCTCCTCAGGAGTCAGTTGGTCATCAGACTTAGGAAATTCTATTCTGGGATCGTTTCTCTCATTTTCTGTTCCTCTGGGATTCACCACAGTAAATTGGAATGGCCCTTCAGAGACCACTCTCCACATACGTTCATGTTTAGAATACAGGTGAGCCTGCATTCTCAGTCTCCATAAATCATAGTTCTCCACTGAGAACATGGGAAGTTTCTTAGAAGACATTTTTATCTGAGTCTTTTAAGAATTCAGCAAATAAGATCAGTTCAGATAGACCACAAGTAATTTAGCAAATAAAACTTTGGTCAGCAAAGCAGGTGGTCAAGTTGAACCACTGCTCTGATACCACTTGTTGGTCCCGGTGCAAACGAGTCTTACACGTGTATGGGGGGGAATACACGTGTTCAGTGTTTTTAAAACTTTTCTTTACTGAGGTCAGCTTGGGTCAGGTTGTCCTGATGATTTGGTCCTGAGAAGCACAAATCGCTCTGAGTCAAAGTCTACCTGAGACAGTGATCCTGAGCTGCTTTTAGATACCTCAGATAATCCCAACTGAGTCCTGAGTTTTCAAAGATCCTGAGTTGCTTGGATCAGATAACTGACTTACTGAACCCTCAGAAGAGTAAGTCCAGTTTGGTAACTATCTGTTCTAGCTGCTCAGATGTGCGGAATGGTTGGCCCTTAGTTTATAGTCGTTTTAAGCTTTTGCTGAAAACCTTCCTTTAATGGAATAGTGATTAGGCTGTAATTCAATTATATGCAACTTCCAGTGGATTGATTCCAACTGAAATATCAGTGAAAATATGCTTTCAAAACAAAGTAATGCAACAGATAAATCAAGCAAAACAGAAAGCAAAGAACACAGCAAGTTATAGTGGTTCACAAACTCAAGCTCCTACGTCCACTCTCCCTGATCTCTTCAGAGAAATTCACTAAACACTTCCTAAGGCTTTCTGACTACCTCTGTAGTTTACTAACCTTTCTATTTTGAGCATTCTGACTACCTCTGTAGTTTACTAACTCAAAACTCACACAAGCTTTCTGTCTATCCAAGATAGATTACTCACTTCTTCTCTAGAGCTTTCTGACTACCTCAATGTAGTTTACTTACTCTTTACAACTCCAATCTCACCAACAATCACACTCAAACTACCTTACAAAGGGTTTGGGGGTTTCTTGGTTGGTTTCCAACTAGTATGAGATATCCTTTACAATAAAGAACAATGCAAAGGCTAGGATATCTCGACTAAGCATTGGATATATCTTATCAAACTAGGCTTAGTAGAATGAGCTCTCTTCGATTTAAAACACTTGGGAAATTCTTGGTTTTTCGAGTGCTTCAACTTGCAATAATAAGTTTGAGCTCTTGAGTTGCTTACAAATTTCCCGTAACCTTACAATGTAGAAGGTCACAAGTATTTATAGGCATACACCAAGGTCACTCTTGAAAAACTATCCGTTGGAATAGATAACTTCGTGAGTTTCCTCTTATGGTGTGTGAGAAACGGCTATATTTAGGGTTTGACACTCCCTAACATGTTTTAGGTAATAACATTTCATGTAGCCGGTCATCACTTTTTGCAGTCTGGAACTTAGTACTTCTGACATCTTTTCAGTGACCTGTCGCTGTCAGTGTTAGTATGGTACAGTACTGTCTTCCTCTTTTTGACTTTTGTCTCCAGTTAAAGGTAGACAACTCAACGGCTCTTTTTGGTTACAATCTCTGAGTGATATAACCTTAACAACACTTTGTCTTAGTTCCTTTTGTCTGCATGAGAATGTCTTGGGCAATATCTATTTTTCTATGGAATCGCGATCTTCTCAGTATTGCATCCTTCAGATAGATATTTTCAGTGCCTCGGAACATTCAGGTTTATACTGAGCATTCAATACATTACTGAGACTTCAGTAATTACTGTGCCTTCAGTATTCTTGATCTTCAGTCTTCAGTCTTCTGTCTTCAGAGTCTTCAGGGTCTTCAGAGTCTTCAGCGTCTTCTGAGTCTTCAGCGTCTTCTGAGTCTTTAGCGTCTTCTGAGTCCTCAGCGTCTTCTGAGTCCTCAGCGTCTTCTGAGTCTTCACAGATATACTGACTGATATACTGAGTCTAAGTCTTTAGTTCCTCAGTTTCATACTGAGTCTTCAGTATCCTCTGTTTCACACTGAGTCTTCAGTATCTCAGTTTCTTACTGAGTCTTCAGTATATCAGATCCTAACCTGATCTATATCTGCTGACTATACATTTTGCAGATAACATCCTGAATACTCTAAAACTGAATCCTGACTCAACTATCAAGATTATCCTGAACATGTCATACTCAGGGGTTTTGGGATCTAATCAAAATCATATCTTTATTAAATTCATCTCCCAACAGGTTAAGTTCGGTTAAGTTGCCCCTGTGTTAAGGGAAGAGTAGACGTAAGATGGGTTTCGTCTGAACCACTATAAAAATTTTGTGTGCATTTACTTGCTTTCTTTATTGCTTTACACTATTCACACAACTGAGTTTAAAATTACATACATATTCTAAGTTAAGCTCAGTCTGCACCAAGCAACTGATCTGATCAGGTTGACACCTTAGTCAGCCGATTGAAAACTGACTTGAGAATCTGATTTGATAAAACTGGTTTTTCACACGGGTATTTACAAGCTTCCGCACTCTCAGTTAAACTGACAGATATCAAACTGATCTGCCCTCAGGCACTCAGTAAGATTGAACATCAGTTCAAACTGACACACTAGCACTCTGATCAGGAAATCTGCAATCACACCTGATCCGAACGAAAAGTTTTCAGAAGTCTATTCACCCCTCCCCTCTAGACTTCTGCCCTCATAAAACCCATTCGGGACCTACAAACCATTAGCCGCGTGTTCCTTACTCGTTGTCGATGCAAATTTCTCTTAAGGTCTTCTGAGAAAATAAATTTGCATTTATACCCCTAATTTTCTTCAATAAACTGGCCTGGGGTGTTAGGCAAATAACACAACATAAACCATTCATCTTCTTTAGCATATACTCCATGCATTTCCGATGAGTTCCTTATTTCTGGTGAAACTTCCGGCGAAAACCTTTAACCATTTTCCAATAAATTCAGCTTCTCAAATCAGCCCTGTGTGTTCCTTCACACTGCTTTCTTCGTCATCTAAGATTACACATACGATCAATGCAAAGCTTCTCTACCACCATGGAGGTGGATCTGCTAAGGCAAATGAGAAGGCACTTCTCCTAACCGTATGCACCTTGTGCGCCAATCGAGATGATGGAATTAACATCAACAGACTCAATCTGAAACAAAGCATGGGTTTGATATACGGTCTTGATCATATATCAACCGATCTTCGTATATCAAGCTCAATTTTTGCATGCGACACAAGTGTCCATTTGGTCCTTGTGACCAAACCTGTGGCAATGTGCCCCATTTAACAGCTGGAGAGCCCATTGATTTCACGACTGAGGGCTCCTGGCTTGGACATCCTTCAAGGCCTCTCTCGCTCCTCACTCCGAAGCTTTGAGATTGGCTCAGGATTCTAGAAGCTACTCTGACGCCCCTTTTAGGGTTGGCTTAGGGTTTATGGTTTATGGTTTATGTAACGACCTCCGGGTCTTCTTGTACTTGTAGCTTGTAATACCACTTGAGGGTAGCTTGTGATATCACTTGTAACTTGTAAATCTGACCTCCGGGTCTTTATCAATGAAAAATTCTGTTATTTCATTGTTGTGTTGTCTCTTCTGACTTATGCGATCTGTAGCTCGACTTGCTTGTTGACTGTAGCTTTAATTGACTTATAAAGTAACTTTCCAATCTGGTCAGTTCCCCCTTAATCTGATATATCTTGAACTGATCTGCTCCTTGTCTGAACTTCAGATTGGCTCCTTGTCTGACTTTCTGATCGGCTCCTTGCCTGAACTTCATATCGACTCTTTGTCTGACTTTCAGATCAGTTGAGATACCTAACTCAACTAATTACTCTTAACCTGGTTAGTCTTTTAACCAACTGGTTCTGGAGACCAGTCCACTTAACATTTCTGGTGCACTTTCTCCGAGATCCAGAAGCCCTAGCTCGTTGCATAATTCTCTGAATCTGATCTCAGCTAGTGGCTTAGTTAAAATATCAGCTTTCTGCTTGTCAGTATGGATCTTTTCCATTCTGATATTCTTCTTTTCAACGTGAACTATGATGAAATGGTGTCTGACATCCACGTGCTTGCATCTTGTGTGTAGAACAGGGTTCTGAGTGATTGCAATAACTGCTTATTCTTCATCGCGAGAATATAGAGTGCGTTCTTAGCTACGATGTTGTAATCCCTCAGCTGCTGACTTAGCCAGAGCAGTTGGGAACAACAACTTCCTCCAGCCATATATTCTGCTTTAGTAGTAGATGTCGCAACTGATGTCTGCTTCTTGGAAAACCAAGAGATCAGTTTATTTCCCAGAAACTGACATGTACCTGAGGTTGACTTTCTGTCGATTCTGTAACCTCCGTAATCAAAATCAGAATACCCACTAAGCTTTAGATTATCATCTGACGGGTAAAATAAACAGAGGTTTACTGTCCCCTTCAGATACTTGAGAATCCGCTTAGCTGCTTCTAGGTGGCTTTGCATTGGATTTGCTTGAAATCTGGCACATACACCTCTTTGCCAAAAGTGATGTGCGGTGCGCTGGTAGTCGGTATAGTAGAGATCCAATCAGAGCCCTATATTCTTTCTGATTAGCTTTCTGACCATCTTCATCTGGATCCATCTTGAACCCGGTCATCATGGGAATTCTGGCTTCCTTACAGTGTTGAACTCCAAACTAGGCCAGTAGATTCCTTGTGTACTTCGCCTGACAGATGAATATCCCTTCTGTACTCTGCTTGACTTGTAAACCCAGAAAATAATTCATCTGACCCATCATGGACATCTCGAACTTCCCTTGCATCAATTTGCTGAACTTCTCACATAGCTTCTTCTTGGGAGATCCGAAGATGATGTCGTCCACGTAAATCTGAACCATCAGAATATCTTCTCCATCTTCTATTCTGAATAAGGTTCTGTCCACTATTCCTTTAGTGAATCCACTGTCTATCAAGAACTGAGAGAGTGTATCATACCAAGCTCGAGGAGCTTGTTTCAAAACAATAAAGAGTTTTCCTTAAACGGTACACTTGGTTGCCTTTTTCAAAGCCTGGAGGTTGTTCGACATAAACTTCCTCTGCTAGTACCCCGTTTAAGAATGCACTCTTTACATCCATCTAATACACAATGAACCCTTGTAGGCAAAGATATGCTTAAACAACCGAATGGCTTCTAAAGCGGCCCGGTGTAAAGGTCTCATCATAATCAATTCCTTCTGATTGTGAATACCCCTTAGCAACAAGTCTTGCCTTATTCCTGGTTATGACATTATTCTCATCTATCTTGTTCTTGAATACGCACTTCGTGCCAATCACATCTTGATGAGTTGGTCTATCCACCAGTTTCCAAACGTTATTCCTCTCAAACTATTCCAGTTCTTTTTGCATGGCTAGAATCCAGCTTGCGTCTTGTAGAGCTTCCTCTACTGTAGTTGGTTCCTTCAAAGACAGGTAACAACAATACATGGCACTTTCACCAATCTGATGTCTAGTTTTGACTCTATTAGATGGGTCTCCGATAATCAGATCAGTTGGATGACTGGTAATCCAGGTCCTTCTTTTCTGATTTGCGTCTGTTTAGAGAACATCATCCACTTCTGATAGTAGTTCATTACTAGTGATTGTGAGTGGTGCGGAATTATGATCCACTTGATAAGAACATGTCTCAGCTGATGTTGGACTCATCATATGCTGATGTCTGTTCGTAGGAACTTCAGGAGTTCCCCCTGAACCAGATGGTTCAGTTGATACTATCTCGGTTTGTACCGGCTTCTTCCTTCGACGGTTATGCGTACCTTAGGGTCTGATTGACCTGTTGAATCAGCAAGATCAAGTTCTGGGATATACACTGTTACGTGTTCGGCTTCTTTTTCCTTGTTACTTAGCTGATCCATTTTCTGCGTATCAGGTACAGGTTGATTTGGTACGGCTTGTTCTGAGGCAGCTTTCTCTTGTTCAGAAGATGTCTCATCAAAGAGCACATGGGGTGTTTCTTCCACAACTAGGGTTCGTTTGATGTAAACCCTGAAAGCCTTGCTGGATGAGGAATATCCTAAGAATATACCCTCATCTGACTTGACCTCAAAAGTCTTCAACTGACTTTTCCCATTGTTCTGTATTAAACACTTGCACCCAAAATCATGGAAGTATGAAACATGAGGTTTTCTGCCCTTCCATAGTTCATAGGGTGTTTTGAAGTGAGTCTTAGTCAGAGAACATCTGTTCTGAGTATGGCATGCAGTGTTGATTGCTTCTGCCCAGAAACGGCTTGTTGTTGCATGTTCAGCTAACATAGTGCGAGCAACTTCCTTGAGAGTTCTGTTTCTCCGTTCTGCTACTCCATTCTGTTGTGGCGTTCTTCCAGCTGACGTCTCATGCTGTATACCAAACTCAGTCCAAAATCAGTAATAAAAGAATTCAGGAATTCTATACCTCTATCTGATTTGATTTTTACTATGCTGTCACCCTTTTCATTTTGTAGTTTCCTGAGTAGCTCGGGTATCTTTGTCGTTGTCTCGTTCTTCTTGTGTAAGAATACAACCCAAGTAAACTTGGAATAATCATCCACGATTACCAGAGTATATTTGCGTCCACTGAGACTGACTGGTGTAACTGGTCCGAATAGATCCATATGGAGCAGTTGCAATACTCTACTGGATGCTGGTCCAGGTATTCCCTTGAATGAGGCTTTAACTTGTTTTCCCTTCTGACATGCGGCACATGTCTGATCTTTAGAGAATATCTCATTCGGAAGTCCCTCAACCAAAGGCACCCTAGCTATCTTGTTAAGAGTCATGAAGTTCAGATGACTCATTCTTTTGTGCCAGAGCCAACTGCTACTTTTGGAACTCTTAACAATTAAGCATTCATTCCTTGGGCAACTGTTCCAATCTGCTGTGTAGAGCGTGCCTTTCCTTGAACCAGTTAGCAAGATTTGTTGAGTAGCTCGATTCCTAATCGTACACTTGTCGCTCGAGAACTCAACGCTGAATCCATTGTCGCAGAATTGTGATAGTAGATTGTGCTTTAATCCTTCGACATACGAGACTCCAGTTACTTGTACATCATCATTCTCTAAGGTTCTGAATCCTTTGGTAAAACCAAAGTTATCATCACCGAAGAGTACACGTGGGCCTTCTTGTTCTCTATAAGAGCTAAGGAGATGTTTGCTTCCAGTCATTTGCCTTGAGCATCCACTATCGATATACCAGATAGTTGCTTGTACACCTCCTTTGTTGGCCAGTCCCACGCAAACCTGCAACCGAATCAGGCTTTAGGTACCCCTTTGGAATTGGGTCCTGGGGGGTTAGTGGTGGATTTAGGGATCCACACAACAGAAAACTTCTATGGTAATCAGATAGATTAGAAGGTCTGATTTGTCTCCCGTACATATCAACATAATCATACGTCTCTTTATATGCTTTCTGACTAGTGTTATTATTCGTGTGAGCCTTGGGTGAATTAGAAGACTTGGGATTTTTCTTTACGTTTTGTCTTCTTTTAACCCAGTGGGGCTCAGGTGCAGTAGCCCTAGATCTCTGGTTATAAGGGTAGGTACGACTGCTACCATCAAAAGATTCATATCTTCTTGGCATAGATGGTCTTTGCAGTTTACCTATAGCTTGCTTGTTAGGCAGCTGACCTTGATTGGGTCTCAGATTAGATTTCCTTTTTACAGGTTGTCTCTTCTGATACCTAATCTGCTGATCAGGTTGAGGTTTCTTCAGAAGAACTGAGTTCTTCTGTTGATTCCTCGGCTGATGCTTAATCAGTTGGGGTCCATTTCTGTTCCCTTTCTGATTAGGCACTTGCCTTACTTGCTCAGCAGGTCTTTTTCCCTTATCAGATACATGTTTAGCTTTTTGTGTATCTTTGTCAGAGACTCGTTTGATTACACCCTTCTGAAGTGAATCAAACGGGGCTTTTGAGGATGTAGAAGGGTTCTCATACCCAATTCCCTTCTTGTTAGTTGGCGTTTTAAATAGGTGTTCATATCTTGAACGGTTTTTGATGACTTTGTGAAAACCTCTATTTTCTTGCGCAAACTATCCTCAGGAGATTTTAGACTGTCATGAAGTCGGAATAGCTCATCAAATTTAGCTTATAGAATTTTGAAATCATCAGCTTGTTGTTTGTTGATTGCTAGCTGATCTTTGATCTGCTTCTCCTGATCAGAAGATTTAATCTTCAGAACGTTAAGTTCCTCAGTTACCTTCTGAGCAGTTTCAACTGATTTCAGTTCAGTAGCTTTACTGACAGCGTTCTCTTTAACAAGCTGATTATTTCTGATCCTTAGCCTGTCATTTTCAGCTTCCACTATTGTATAAGTGTCTACTGCATCATAGAGATCATCAAGCAATTGCTCAGGGTAGAGCTGCAAGTCAATCTCTCCAGCAGGTGTGCTAATAATAGCTGGTGTGGAAATTGAAAAAGCAGAAGGTTTGGAGGTTACCTCAGAATGGTCTTCCTCCTTGGCCATCAGGCAGATTTCATTGTCATCTGAAGAGAATATCAGATCTTCATGGTCGAAGAAATCAACAGCACTGCTTATCAGACATAAGTCTTCTACAGATGAGTAGTCAGAATCCTCAGAAGGCAGATAGGAATCATCAATTCCAGATGTGTCAGCAACCATGGCTTTTCTGTCTCTGGAGCTTTGCTATCTTCTGTTCCTCTTCTCTTCTCTTTCTCTGGGAGTCAGGTCAGGGCAGTCGGTGCTGTAGTGACCTGGTTTCTCGTAGTTGAAGCATGATCCTCGATCTACGGAACTTCTTCTGCCAGGTGAGTCACTCCGTCTATAGGATCTGTCAGGTGACTTTCCTTTCTGATGGTAATCTGAACTCCTTCTGTCAGATCTGTTATCTCCTTTCTCATCTGACCGATCATCTCTTTTCTTTTCTTCTCTGTGATCCCTTCGATCATCAGATCTGGTTCTTTCTAGTGATCTGTCAGTTGGCCTCCTGTTTCTTCTGTTGTCTTGATTGTCTCTGTAGAATCTGCGATACTTACCAAGTTGAGTATTTGATCTTTCAAGTTTCCTGGTATGCAGAGCGATCTGTTCTGCTTGGCTCATTATGTTTCCAACAGGTTCAGTGGCCTTTGATCTGCTGCAGGTTGCTTTGAATGCAACTGACTTAGATGTGGAGGTTGAGGCTTCAGCAGACGTCTCGTCTTCATCTGCTTGCCCTCTTTCGATTAGATCAAACTCATTGGCTTTAAGACTTAAGAATAAGCTACTTGGCTTCATCTTCAAAATGTCTTGGCAATCCTTGATTACCGTGACTTTCATGTCCCATTTCTTGGTGAGAGATCTCAGGAGCTTATTTACTGACATGGTGACCCTCCCATCGAGCTCGTTGATGGTTTTGTTTGGCAACATCTTGAGCTTCTCGAACTTCACCAGTTCAGCTTGTAGTCGGCTGTCTTTGATCTGATCATTTCCTTCGCACATCTCAGCAAGAGTATCCCACATTCGTTTCGCTGTTTTGAGATACTTTATCTTCTCTTTGGTGACTTTATCCATTGTCTTCATGATTATATGCCTGGCGATTGTATCTAGAGTATACATCTTTCTTTCTTCTGCATCCATCAAGGCTGGACTTTTTCGAACAAGGCTTCCAGGTGCATGATCTAGATCTCCTCCAACCGCTGGGTTGTCGTGATATATGATGATGGGTCCTCGTTCAATGACTTCCATCATTCTTCCGCTTATCGATCCCAGATGGTTGCACATGTATATAGTCCAATCTTCTTACTCATCAATTGAAATCTTAGGCAAATCATGATACATACCAGAGGTATTATCCATGCTGAGTGCGATTTTGGAAACAAATGAGTTTTGAAAATGGTTTTTCAAGATCTGTTCAAATGACCACAAAGATTCTTCCTCAAGAATCAATGATACTCAAAGCCAGTGGTCTGTAGAACCACTGCTCTGATACCACTTGTAGGTCCTGAACGGGTTTTGTGAGGGCAGAAGTCTAGAGGGGAGGGGTGAATAGACTTCTGAAAAACTTTTCGTGCGGATCTGGTGTGATTTGTAGGTTGCCTGATCAGAGTGCTAGTGAGTCAGTTTGAACTGATGTTCAATCTTACTGAGTTCCTGGGGGCAGATCAGTTTGATATCTGTCAGTTTAACTGAGAGTGCGGAAGCTTGTAAATACCCGTGTGAAAAACCAGTTTTATCAAATCAGATTCTCAAGTCAGTTTTCAATCGGCTGACTAAGGTGTCAACCTGATCAGATCAGTTGCTTGGTGCTAACTGATATTAACTTAGAATATGTATGCAGATTTAAGCTCAGTTGTGTGAATAGTGTAAAGCAATAGAAAGCAAGTAAATGCGCACAAGAATTTTATAGTGGTTCAGATGAAACCCGTCTTACGTCCACTCTTCCCTTAACACAGGGGCAACTTAACTGAACTTAACCGACTGGACTTAGTTTTATGTGTTAGTCCAACACTCAACAGATGTTTATCGAGTTCACACTCAACCAAACCAGAAATCAGAAACTAGAATCCCTAGTCTGAAATCTTGCAGTAACAAACTTAACCTAACTTGAGTTTGGGTAAAGAATGTTTGAGGGTTCCAACTGGAAATCTATCCTGGTGTTTAGGTAGCCAAATGCTAGTGGATAGGATTTCTTGCTAAGAACAATGGGATGAACACTCTAAGAATAATCTTCAAATTTGGTGTTCTTCGAGCGAAAATTCTGAAGGCTTTTTGCTTCTTGATAATTTGCGTTAATGTTGTTGTTCCGCTTTGCTCAATTGTTCATGTGTTCATCGTTGGTCTCTCTTTTTCTTCACTTGACGAGCAATCCCATTTTATAGACCTCGAAATCAAAGAGCCGTTGGAGAGCAATTTGAATTTTGGGCTATATTAGGTAAGTTGTAGGATATGATTGTGACGTGCTCCGAATATCGGCGTAGCCGTAGGCATGATTAGCACCGTTTATGTCCACAGCGTCGAATTCCACATTGTAAGCTCTTTTTGTGCACGTGTCGCTTTCTCTTTGGCCATGGCTGGCGGCACTTGATAATTTGTCCGTTAGGCGATTGATATTCCTTTTTGTAGAATATTCGTCTTATGCGGGTGTATCATTTTGGTTGGCCTTGAGTTTGGTGACTTGATCGGATAAGCGGTCGATCTACCTTATAGAGTCTTGATGCAGATTGTCTTAGCACAATATGCAGACTCGGCTGATATAGGTCTTCAGGTCTTCTGGTAGTCTTCTGATCTTCTGGTGACACTGAGCCTCAGTGTCTTCATCATACTAAGTCTTCAGGTTTTGTCATTTAAGTTTCGAGGTTTATCCGAGTCTTGAGTTCATCCGAGTCTTGAGGTTTATCTAAGTCTTGAGTTCATCCGAGTCTTGAGTTCATCCGAGTCTTGATGTCTTCTGTCTTCACCGATCTTGACTTCTTGTCTTACGATTTGTTCTTAGTCTTACGATCATCTGACCTTATCTGGGTTATCTGATAGTTCGACCTGACCTATACATATTGAGTTCCCCCTCAATATGTGACCTATCTTTTACATCAGCTATCTATACATTCAGCTGGTCATCTTAATCTGTTTGTAAGTCATCAGTCAGCTGACAGGTCTGACTGGTTCAATTACAACCTATTTTGGAACTTCCATCAAAACTAAAATACAGATTTCTCTACATTATCTTTTTTAATTTATTTTTTTAATTTGAGTTCATTACAAAGATTTATTCCTTCCTGAACACAAACACTAATGATTTGACCAAAAGTATAAGACCTATAATGGATCGAATCAGAATCCTTTCTAAGAGTTTTCTTAACTCTTTCAGCAAATAAATTAGGAAGACCATCAACAAATTTATTTTTCCAAATATCCTGATTACAATCAGGGATCTCATAAATACGAGACAAGAAAGTATCTTTATACCATCTAAAATCAGTAAGAGTTTTACACCTCATATTTAAAAGAAGAGTTCTGGTATTTTCATATTTATTGGTATATTGACCAGTAAAATGATCCAAAATAGTAAGAATCAAAGAATAAACCGAATTGGTTTTAGTCTCTCCGTTTTCAATTTTAATAGAATTAAAAATTTCCATTCTATTTTGAGGAGTTAAATAATTATCCCACCAACCTTTAAGTTGACCGATAAAACTGTAAGAATAATAAGCATGCGGTATTTTAATATCACTATTACCACAAGTTTGACAAGCAGAACTATGCATGAGCATGCGATGACATTGAGTGAAAATATGATTATCACTTCCACCATCAATATTCCACTCATAAATACCTTTTCCAGAATAAGAATTATTGAAAAAATTATTCTGTTCTTCATTAAGAACATCCATAGGAGTGGGTCTCTTATAATAATAAGTAGACATGGTAGGTCTATCAGCCCATTTCATTTTATTAATACTATCAGTATTATTAGAACTACCATTATTAGGTTGAATAGCATGATTATCAGCTAAATCACCATCTAAAGCTGAAATATTAAGTTTACTAAATTTATCATTAATAATCTTTTCTAAGTCAGAAATAGAAGCTTCAGTTTTAAAATCTTTTATCTCAATAGGAGATTGAATAGAAGAAGTTGTTTTAATAATAACATTATTACTATTATTTTTATTTTCAGATTTATTTTGAGAATCTATTTTAGAGATAATTTTATCAACTTTATCATGTAAAGAAATAATTTCTTCTCCAATAATAGACAAATAAAGATTGCAAAAATTATTTTGCTCAATCATTTGATTAATATGTTTAACAGTAATTTGTAAGACATCATTTTCAATGATTTTGGAGAATGGAAGAAAATTAAATATCCTTTCTCCTTTTTCAATTTGAAAAGGAACATGGGGAGGGTAAACAGATTTTTGTATACCACCAGAAATTATTTTATAATCTCTTTCGATGACTGAAATATAATCAATATAAAAAGTTTTAATAAACCAAGGAACATAATAAGTAATTTCATTATGCTTTTTACAGAATTTATAATAACTTTCAACAAAGTAATCTAAATCATCTTTTGAGAATGATTTAAAATACCAAATTCTAAACTTATCCCATTTAGGATTATTAAACTCATCATTAATATGGGCTCTAGTAGAAGAACCTTTAGAAAAATCTAAAAAGTTTGTAAAATCCATAAAATTAAATTTTAAAGTTACAATCCGAAATTGTTTCGGGATCAAATTCATCTTTGTGAATAATATTATTTTCATTAATAATAATTTTCTCATTGTTATAATTATTATTTTTACAATGAGTATTTTCTCTATAAGAGGAAGTAGAAGCTCTAGATTCTAAGGAAAATTCTACTTCATAATCCAAAGGAGATATAAAAGAATGACTAGACATTGATCTAGTATAAGAATTCAGATGTCTTCTTTGATTATTTTGAAAACCAATATTAATAATACCATCATTACTTTGAGTAATATGTTTAAAATCACTATTTATAATAGGATTTTTAGGAACAGATTGTTCTATTATCCAATTTTCAAGAAAAATAATTTCTTCCCACTTAATGGATCTCCTGGTACTAATATTTGATTTACCAAAATTAGTTTCTATAAGAATAGTCACATTATTATCTTTCTCAATTCTTTCACACATAGGATTGAGTGTAAATAAAGGCTTATAATAAATACGATAACAGATACACATAACCTCTGTACCTGTTATGTAATTATAACCATGAGTTTTAACATTTAATGTTAAAGCTTCAAGAATATTATTATCAAATAAAGATAAAGATAAATTAGGATATGCGTCAAAATAGACAGGTCCTAAAGCCAAACTAGACTCTATAATTCTCATTAAGGATTGTGTCCAATTAGGATTTCTAACATCCCTAAGAGAAGCTAGAAAGCTTTCTGGTAAACCATTTAAGGTAAGTGGTCTAAAAGCGACTTGAACACAACAAATATGTAAGAACTTATGAGTTCTTTTGTAAGGTAAAATATCATTTTTACTAAGCAATTTTAATAACCATCTCTTCTTCATGAAGAGGTATAGAGGATTCAGTAGTTTTAACAATTTGTTTAAAACCTATTTTTTCAAAAGCTCCTAATTTATAAACCATTTTAGGCTCAATTTTAGGAATAGTCCATTTATTCAATAGATCAAGATTTTCAGGAATATCATATTCCTGAGTCATACTGTTCTTAACAGTATCCTTTAATCAGAACAGATTCATAAGAAGTAGAATTGGATTAATTACCAGGATCTACTTCATTATCAGGATTAATTTCCTCGTTTATATTCTATATGATAGACTTAAAAAGAATCCTTCTCCTTGGAATGATGATCATACTAAGGATACAAATTCTTTGATTCTTCTAAGAAAGAATTGATTCTTATTATAGAAGATGATGATGAAAAATTCAAAGAGTCCCAATAGATTCTTATGGAAAAATATTTTCCAAATTTAAATTGGAATGTTGAGACTTACAAATCCAGAGGATTTTATGAGAATATTCACATTAGTCTTGGAAGTGTTGAAATTCAGCATTTTCCTCCTAAGAGTAAAGGTCAGATGATCAGAAGGCTAAGAACAAATCAGAAGACAAGAAGTCAGAAGATCAGGTGAAGACAGAAGACCTGAAGACTTAGATAAACCTGAAGACTCATATAAACCTGAAGACTCATATGAACCTGACGACTCAGATAAACCTGAAGACTTAGTAACAAACCTGAAGACTCAGTATGACTGAAGACACTGAGGCTCAGAGTCACCTGAAGATCAGAAGACTACCAGAAGACCAGAAGACCTATATCAGCCGAGTCTGCATATTGAGCTAAGACAATCTGCATCAGAAGACTCAACAAGGTAGACTGATCAATTACTTGATCAAGTCAGCTCACACCTGGTGTCAATAAAAAAGATACACCAGATAAGACGAATCTTCTACAAAAGGAATATCAATCGTCTAACGGATAAATTACTGAAGTGCCTCCTTGCGAAGCCAAGGAGAAAGCGACACGTGCACAAAAAGAGCTGACATTACGGGATTCGACGCTTCGGACATAAACGACACTAATCATGACTACGGCCACGCCGATATTCGGAGCATGTCACAATCATATCCTACAACCTACCTAATATAGCCCGAAATTCAAATTGCTCTCCAACGGCTCTTTGATTTCGAGGTTTATAAAATGGGATTGCTCGTCAAGTGAAAAGTAGGGAGGACAAGAGACAACCTATTTTCACATGAACAATTGAGCAAAGCGGAACAACAACATTAACGCAAATTCTCAAGAAGCAAAAAGCCTTCAGAATTTCCGCTGGAAGAACACCATATTTGAAGATTATTCTTAGAGTGTTCATCCCAATGGTCTTAGCAAGAAATCCTATCCACTAGCATTTGGCTACATAAAATACCAGGATAGATTTCCAGTTGGAACCCTCAAACATTCTTTACCCAAACTCAAGTTAGGTTAAGTTTGTTACCGCAAGATTTCAGACTAGGGATTCTAGTTTTTGATTTCTAGTTCGGTTGAGTGTGAACTTGATAAACATCTGTTGAGTGTTGGACTAACATGGAAAACTAAGTCTAAGCAGGTTAAGTTTGGTTAAGTTCGGTTAAGTTCGGTTAAGGTTCCCCTGTGTTAAGGGAAGAGTGGATGTAAGACGGGTTTCGTCTGAACCACTATAAAAAGTCTTGTATGCATTTACTTGCTTTCTTTATTGCTTTACACTATTCACACATATGAGTTTAAAAAGTGCATACATATTCTAAGTTAAGCTCAGTCTGCACCAAGCAACTGATCTGATCAGGTTGACACCTTAGTCAGCTGATTGAAAACTGACTTAAGAATCTGAATTGATAAAACTGGTTTTTCACACGGGTATTTACAAGCTTCCGCACTCTCAGTTAAACTGACAGATATCAAACTGATCTGCCCTCAGGCACTCAGTAAGATTGAACATCAGTCCAAACTGACACACTAGCACTCTGATCAGGAAATCTGCATTCACACCTGATCCTCACGAAAAGTTTTCAAAAGTCTATTCACCCTCCCCTCTAGGCTTCTGCCCTCACAAAACCCGTTCAGGACCTACAAGGGGTATCAGAGCAGTGGTTCTACAGACCACTGGCTTTGAGTATCATCGATTTTTGTGGAAGAATCTTTGTGGTCATTTGAACAGATCTTGAAAAACCATTTTCAAAACTCATTCATTTTCAAAATCGCACTCAGCATGGATAATACCTCTGGTATGTATCATGATTTGCCTAAGTTTTCAATTGATGAGTATGCATATTGGACTATATACATGTGCAACCATCTGGGACCGATAAGCGGCAGAATGACGTAAGTCATTGAACGAGGACCCATCATCATATATCACGACAACCCAGTGGTTGGAGGAGATCCAGATCATGCACCTGGAAGCCTTGTTCGAAAAAGTCCAGCCTTGATGGATGCAGAAGAAAGAAAGATGTATACTCTAGATACAATCGCCAGGTATATAATCATGAAGACGATGGATAAAGTCACCAAAGAGAAGATAAAGTATCTCAAAACAGCGAAACAAATGTGGGATACTCTTGCTGAGATGTGCGAAGGAAATGATCAGATCAAAGACAGCCGACTACAAGCTGAACTGGTGAAGTTCGAGAAGCTCAAGATGTTGCCAAACAAAACCATCAACTAGCTCGATGAGAGGATCACCATGTCAGTAAATAAGCTACGAGAACTTTGAAGAGAGATGTCAGACAAACAAATCAATTACAAGATCCTGAGATCTCTCACCAAGAAATGGGACATGAAAGTCACTGTAATCAAGGATTGCCAAGGCATTTCGAAGATGAAGCCAAGTAGCTTATTCTTAAGTCTTAAAGCCTATGAGTTTGATCTAATCGAAAGAGGGCAAGCAGATGAAGACGAGACGCCTGCTGAAGCCTCAACCTCCACATCTAAGTCAGTTGCATTCAAAGCAACCAGCAGCAGATCAAAGGCCACTGAACCTGTTGGAAACATAATGAGCCAAGAAGAACAGATCGCTCTGCTTACCAGGAAACTTGAAAGATCAAATACTCAACTTGGTAAGTATCGCAGATTCTACAGTGACTATCAAGTCGACAGAAGAAACAGGAGGCCAACTGACAGATCACTAGAAAGGAACAGATCTGATGATCGAAGAGATCACATAGAAGAAAAGAAAAGAAAAGAGAAGATCTGTCAGATGAGAGAAGAGATAACAGATCTGTCATCAAAAATCGTTCAAGATATGAACACCTATTTTTGAACGCCGACGAACAAGAAGGGAATTGGGTATGAGAACCCTTCTACATCCTCAAAAGCCCCGTTTGATTCACTTCAGAAGGGTGTAATCAAACGAGTCTCTGATAAAGATACACAAAAAGCTAAACATGTATCTGAAAAGGGAAAAAGACCTGCTGAGCAAGTAAGGCAAGTGCCTAATCAGAAAGGGAACAGAAATGGACCCCAACTGATTAAGCATCAGCCGAGGAATCAACAGAAGAATCCAGTTCTTCTGAAGAAACCTCAACCTGATCAGCAGATTAGGTATCAGAAGAGACAACCTGTAAAAAGGAAATCTAATTTGAGACCCAATCAAGGTCAGCTGCCTAATAAGCAAGCTATAGGTAAACTGCAAAGATCATCTATGCCAAGAAGATATGAATCTTTCGATGGTAGCAGTCGTACCTACCCTTATAACCAGAGATCTAGGGCTACTGCACCTGAGCCACACTGGATTAAAAGAAGACAAAATATAAAGAAAAATCCCAAGTCTTCTAAGTCACCCAAGGCTCACATGAATAATCATACTAATCAGAAAACATATAAAGAGACGTATGATTATGTTGATATGTATGGAAGACAAATCAGACCTTCTAATCTATCCGATTTTCATAGAAGTGCTCTGTTTGTGTGGATCCCTAAATCCACCGCTAACCCCCCAGGACCCAATTCCAAAGGGGTACCTAAACCCTGATTCGATTGCAGGTTCGCGTGGGACTGACCAACAAAGGAGGTGTACAAGCAACTATCTAGTACATCGATAGTGGATGCTCAAGGCACATGACTGGAAGCAAACACCTCCTTAGCTCTTACAAAGAACAAGAAGGCCCACGTGTACTCTTCGGTGATGATAACTTTGGTTTTACCAAAGGATTCAGAACCTTAGAGAATGATGATGTACAAGTAACTGGAGTCTCATATGTCGAAGGATTAAAGCACAATCTACTATCAGTATCACAATTCTGCGACAACGGATTCAGCATTGAGTTCTCGAGCGACAAGTGTACAATAAAGAATCGAGCTACTCAACAAATCTTGCTAACTGGTTCAAGGAAAGGCACGATCTACACAGCTGATTGGAACAGTTGCCCAAGAAATGCATGCTTAATTGTTAAGAGTTCCAAAATTAGCAGTTGGCTCTGGCACAAAAGAATGAGTCATCTGAACTTTAAGACTCTTAACAAGATAGCTAGGGTGCCTTTGGTTGAGGGACTTCCGAATGAGATATTCTCCAAAGATCAGACATGTGCCGCATGTCAGAAGGGAAAACAAGTTAAAGCCTCATTCAAGGGAATACCTGGACCAGAATCCAGTAGAGTACTGTAACTGCTCCATATGGATCTATTCGGACCAGTTACACCAGTCAGTCTCACTGGACGCAAATATACTCTAGTAATCGTGGATGATTATTCCAAGTTTACTTTGGTTGTATTCTTATACAAGAAGAACGAGACAACGACAAAGATACCCGAGGTGCTCAAGAAGCTACAAAACGAAAAGGGTGTCAGCATATTAAAAATCAGATCAGATAAAGGTACAGAATTTCTGAATTCTTTTATTACTGATTTTTGCACTGAGTTTTGTATACAACATGAGACGTCAGCTGCAAGAACACCACAACAAAGTGGAGTAGCAGAATGGAGAAACAGAACTCTCAAGGAGTTGCTCGCACTATGTTAGCTGAACATGCGACACCAAGCCATTTCTGGGCAGAAGCAATCAATACCACATGCCATACTCAGAACAGATGTTCTCTGACTAAGACTCACTTCAAAACACCTTATGAACTGTGGAAGGGCAGAAAACCTCGTGTTTCATACTTCCATGTTTTTGGGTGCAAGTGATTCATTCACAACAATGGGAAAAGTCAGTTGAAGACTTTTGAGGCCAAGTCAGATGAGGGCATATTCTTAGGATATTCCTCATCCAGCAAGGCTTTCAGGGTTTACAACAAACGAACCCTAGTTGTGTAAAAAACACCCCATGTGGTCTTTGATGAGACATCTTCTGAACAAGAGAAAGCTGCCTCAGAACAAGCCGTACCAGATCAACCGCTACCTGATACGCAGAAAATGGATCAGCTAAGCATCAAGGAGGAAGAATCTGAACATGTAACAGTGTACATCCCAGAACTTGATCTTGCTGATTCAACAGGTCAATTAGACCCTAAGGTACGCACAACTGTCAGTGAAGAAGCTGATACAGCTGAGACAGTATCAACTGAACCATCTGGTTCAGGGGGAACTCCTGAAGTTCCTACGAACAGACATCAGCACATGATGAGTCCAACATCAGCTGAGACATGTTCTTATCAAGTGGATCATAATTCTGCACCACTCCCAATCACTAGTAATGAACTACTATCAGAAATGGATGATGTTCTCCAAACAGACGCACATCAGAAAAGTAGGACCTGGATTACCAGTCATCCAACTCATCTGATTATCGGAGACCCATCTGATAGAGTCAAAACTAGACAACAGATTGGTGAAAGTGCCATGTACTTTTGTTATCTATCTTTGAAGGAACCAACTACAGTAGAGGAAGCTCTACAAGACGCAAGCTGTATTCTAGCCATGGAAGAGGAACTGGATTAGTTTGAGAGGAATCAAGTTTGGAAATTGGTGGACAGACTAACTCATCAAGACGTGATTGGCATGAAGTGGGTATTCAAGAACAAGAGAGATGAGAATAATGTCATAACCAGGAATAAGGTAAGACTTGTTGCTAAGGGGTATTCACAATCAGAAGGATTTGATTATGATGAGACCTTTGCAACAGTCGCTCGCCTAGAAGCCATTCAGCTGTTTCTGGCATATGCTGCCCACAGAGGGTTCATTGTGTATCAGATGGATGTAAAGAGTGCATTCTTAAATGGGGTACTAGCAGAGGAAGTTTATGTCGAACAACCTCCAGACTTTGAAAAAGGCAACCAAGTGTACCGTTTAAGGAAAGCTCTTTACGGCCTGAAACAAGCTCCTCGAGCTTGGTATGATACACTCTCTCAGTTCTTGATAGACAGCGGGTTCACTAAAGGAAAAGTGGACAGAACCTTATTCAGAATAGAAGATGGAGAAGATATTCTGATGGTTCAGATTTACGTGGATGACATCATCTTCTGATCTCCCAACAAGAAGCTGTGTGAGAAGTTCAGCAAATTGATGCAAGGGAAGTTCGAGATGTCCATGATGGGTCAGATGAATTACGTTCTGGGTTTACAAGTCAAGCGGAGTACAGAAGGGATATTCATATGCCAGGCGAAGTACACAAGGAATCTACTGGCAAAGTTTGGAGTTCACATTGCAAGGAAGCCAGAATTCCCATGATGACCGGGTTCAAGATGGATCCAGATGGTCAGAAAGTTAATCAGAAAGAATATAGGGCTCTGATTGGATCACTACTATACCTGACTGCCAGCAGACCAGACATTACTTTTGCAGTAGGTGTATGTACCAAATTTCAAGCAAATCCAATGCAAAGCCACCAAGAAGCAGCTAAGCGGATTCTCAAGTATCTGAAGGGGACTGTAAACCTTGGTTTATTTTACCCATCAGATGATAATCTAGAGCTTAGTGGGTATTTTGATTCTGATTACGGAGGTTGCAGGATCGACAGGAAGTCAACCTCAGGTTCATGTCAGTTTTTGGGGAATAACTGATCTCTTGGTTTTCGAAGAAGCAGACATCAGTTGCGACATCTACTACTGAAGCAGAATATATGGCTGCAGGAAGCTGTTGTTCCCAACTGCTCTGGCTGAGTCAGCAGCTGAGGGATTACAACATCGTAGCTAAGAACGTACCTATATATCTGTGACAGTAATAGTGCTACTGCAATCACTCAGAATCCTGTTCTACATACAAGATGCAAGCATGTGGATGTCAGACACCATTTCATCAGAGATCACGTTGAAAAGAAGAATATCAGGATGGAAAAGATCCATACTGACAAGCAGAAAGCTGATATTCTAACCAAGCCGCTAGCTGAAATCAGACTCAGAGAATTATGCAATGAGCTAGGGCTTCTGGATCTCGGAGAAAGTGCACCAGAAATGATTGGTGGACTGATCTCCAGAACCAGTTGGTTAAAAGACTAACCAGGTTAAGAGGAATCAGTTGAGTTAGGAATCTCAACTGATCAGATGACCAGACGAGGAGCCGATCTGAAGTTCAGATAAGGAGCAGATCAGAAAGTCAGATAAGTAGTCGATCTGAAGTTCAGACAAGGAGCAGATCAGTTCAAGACATATCAGATAAGGGGGAACTGATCAGATTGGAAGATTACTTTATAAGTCGATTAAAGCTGCAGTCAACAAGCAAGTCAAGTAAAGCTACAGATCACATAAGTCAAAAGAAGCAACACAACAATGGAATAACAGAATTTTTCATTGATAAGGACCCGGAGGTCAGATTTACAAGTTACAAGTGATATCACAAGCTACCTACAAAGCTACCTTCAAGTGGTATTACAAGCTACAAGTACAAGAAGACTCGGAGGTCGCTACATAAACCATAAGCCCTAAGTCAACCCAAGGTAGGGAAGGAGAGAGAGAGATTTTAAGAGCTGACGCTCTCATTTTCCTCCAACCCTAGGGGCGCAGAGAAGCTTCTAGAATCCTGAAAGCCACTCTTAGAGCTTCGGAGTAAGGAGCGAGATCGGGCCTTGAAGGATCTTTAAGCTAGGAGCCATTAGACCTAGAATCAATGGGCTCTCCAGCTGTTACATAGGGCACAGTGCCACAGGTTTGGTCACAAGGATCAAACGGACACTAGTGTCGCATACAAAAATTGAGCTTGATATACAAAGTTCAGCTGTTATCTGATCAAGATCGTATACCAAACTCACGTTTTGTTTCAGACTGAGTCTGTTGATGCTAATTTCATCATCTCGATAGGCGCACAAGGTGCATACGGTTAGGAGAAGTGCCTTCTCATTTGCCTTAGCAGATCCGCCTCCATGGTGGTAAAGAAGCTTAGAATTGATCGTATGTGAAATCTTAGATGACGACAAAAGCAGTGTGAAGGAACACACAGGGTTGATTTGAGAAGCTGAATTCATTGGAAAAGGGTTAAAAGTTCCCACCGGAAGTTTCACCGGAAATAAGGAACTCATCGAAAAAGCATGAAGTATATGCTAAAGAAGATGAATGGTTTATGTTGTGTTGTTTGCTTAAACACCCCAGGCTAATTTATAGAAGGAAATTAGGGGTATAAATGCAAATTTATTTTCTCAGAAGACCTTAAGAGAAATTTGCATCGACAACGCGTAAGGAACAAGCGGCTAATGGTTGGATGAGTTGACGGTGTGAGTAATCACAATGTATCTATGCCATTATTACGGAATGTCAAATTGCGCCGATTTGGGAATCGAGGCGACTTTTTGACTCCCCGAAGTAAATGTTTTGGCGGGAGCAGACTTCAGTAAATGCGGGCTGATTAGAAGAAGATTGAAGGATGAAGTGTATCAGATAAGTGGATCAAATAAGTAACGAAGCGCATCACACAAGAATCTGATCAGATGAGTGAGATATTGTTGGGAAATGCTTAAGGCTACCATCAGTAAGGTCAACAAGTACCAGATCAGATCACAAGTGGTAACTGGTTGATTACAATATCAATCAGCCAGATACGTTATCTTATTTATCCCTTTCTGAATACCTTATATGGGTTATTTAAATAAACTAAATTTTACTCTGTTTTCACTTTATGACGCATGCTCTGCAAAACTTTTAATGCGGACTTGGGATTGTGTTTTTAATGCGTTTTATTACGAATTTTCGAGTCCAAAATACGAGAAGACTACTTTTCTCAACCGTGCGATCAAAATACTTTTTGGCCGACTAATCCCAGCCACTGATTTCAAAACACGGATACTTGAGTACTTTGGAAAGTTGTGCAAAAAGGTTTTCCCTCGCATACTATAAAATCCAAATCTTTCTCAGAAAACTTCTTTCCACTACTTCGTCTTCTCAAAGTTCTTAAAAGATCAAAACATTCAAAATCTTCAGAAAATTACTTACGAAATCAATTGATTCTACTCTTCCGATTTCTAAATCTTTCGAATCAATTTCTGGTAATTTCTTGTTTAAATATTGCTTGATTTTAATTTCTCTTTGGTACCTAGGTTTACAAGTAGTGATGCTATAGTTCTGTAATATTTATTAGATCTAAACGCTTACTTGCTAAATTGATGCTAAGATCACTAGTTTGACTGAATTTATTGAAATATCTTACTCAAACTAAACATCAATTTGCATATCGTACAGAAATGGCATATCTTGTTCCACAACCGGGCCAAGGGAAAAAGTTCTGCAACTTTCCATCGATGCAGAAAGACATCATTGATGAAAAGTACGTAGTTTTCACCATCACCTCAGATCCTGAATCACTGGAAATTCTGGAGTGCTTGCAAGCGTGTGGGCTGGAACGATATTGCTCTACACATCAGAACATCGTCCACACCCATGAAGCCTGGAGTTTCTATATAATCTACAGAGGGATGAAGACAATGATGCTGACCTGATTTCTTCCTATGGCGGACTGGAAGTTCGAGTGTCGAATGACGATCTCCAGAGGATATTCGGTCTAACTCGAGGAAGCATCAATCCAGAAACCTACACGACTGATGTAGGAGAAAAGGAATTTCTTGAAGCCGAGCTGTTGAGACCTGCAAACAAGGAGAACACGGCGAATGTCAAAGCCTCCTATCTGAAGAGAAAATATCGCCTTCTCCTTGAGATCGTTCAGAAGGTGATCATGTGCTCAACCTACAGTCTTGATGCTGTCACTTCGTATAAGATCAGTGTCATGGCTGTAATAATCAAGAAGGCTTCAAATATCGATTGGTTGGGTCTGGTCAAGGCACGACTGAGGAAAGACTTCGGGAAGTTCGAACTGTCCCAGAGCAATGAAGTGTGCTTATCTTCCAAGTGCTCCTTCATACACAAAATCTCTATCATTCTCGCCGATAAGCCGCCATGTAATTATGAATGGAACGAGAATGGAGCTAAGATATATCAAGCAAAGCACAAGGCCATATTGGGCAAGGATGAGTCCCTACCGACAATGGATGAAGATCCAACTCCTTATGTGCCCAAACCCAAGGGAGAAAAGAAGGGGAAAAGATAAGGCAATCAGATCGCTCAAGTGCGTGAAAAGGCCGTTCCAGAGAAGAGGATGAAGAGGAAGGATCTCGCCAAGAAACCAGATGCTCATTGAAACGCCGAAGAGAGTCACATCTCCTTCAAAATCGCTTCCAAGTTCTCGCCCAAAGAAGTCGCCACAGAACGAAGGATCTGATGCAAGTAGGATCAGAAGAAGAGATAGCAGTCCGCTATGAGCCCACTATCAGAGAAGTAAGGGAAGAAAGCGGATGATCGCAGCAGAAGGAGAGAAATTGCCGAGGGACGTAAGTGGAGCAATCTGAGGAAGAATCACCATCTGATTCTCTGCCTCTCACCAAGATCTTCCAGAGAGCAAGATCGCCAACGCCCACTTCCAAACCACCACCCTCTCCCCACAAAACCTTCTCACCCTCACCCTCACCTACCAGAACAACATCTCCCACACCACCAATCAATGAACCTGTTCAGGAAACTGAACACCCTCAACACACTGAAAATGAACCTGAACCACAAATATCCCAATCTCCGATCAAGTCACAAGAACCTGAGAGATCCGACAAGCGAGTCCATCTATCATAATCCCTTCAACACCAGAACAATGCTTGCTTCACCTGCTCCAGAAAGCCCCATCATAAGGATAATGAAGCAACAAATCAAGGAATATCTGCAGGATCTATGCCCTGAATTGGATCAACATCCTGGCATCCAGCAACAAATAGAAGAAATCATGTTCTGGAGGGATATCCGACTGAAAAGCATTGAAGAATTTCTGATTCTCATGACAACTCTGGGATCAGATTTCTTTGTAGACTTGGAGTTGAAATGCTTAAACAATGTTGGGATTGAAGGTGCTGTTGAATTGGCATCTGACGATGGTATCAGATGGTTGATTCACGAAAGGTTCGGAATTGCTGATAACAGGGAGGAAACTGTTCAACCTCCTATAGATCATGAGGGAGCTGCCGATGAATCAAGAATGGGTGCTGCAGATGAGACCCGACTTGGCAACGCTTCAACATCTGACCAGACTGCTACGATGAGATCTGATACCCTAGATCTTTATACTGAAAAGATTCAAGATGGGATTAAGGCTGCCATTGAAGACAAATTCGCAGCACTCACAGCAGATCTGATGAAGCGATTTGAAGAAAAGCAAGCAAAACTAGTTGACAGAGAAAGAAGTCACACAGTTGGATTGCATAATGTCATCCTTTCTGAAGTAATGCAACTAGTTAACCCTCTTGCCGAGAAGCTAAATCTCCAGTCTGACAAACTCAAAGTTCAGACAGATATGCTCAATCAGACACAGGTACTTTTGGAGAATGTCTAGGCATCTTTGGAGAAAACTAACAACCACATGGATATGGGTTGGAAACACTTTGTAGCTTCTGCAGAACATGCAAGACAGGACATCGAAGTTGCTCTCAGCAGCTTCTTGAAACCTGCACCTTCTGCCATCGTTCAGATCACCCCTCTTATTGTCGAGGAACTCAGAGAGGAGATCACACGGTAATTCAATGCTCTGAACCGCAAGATGTCCAACCTCTTTGATGAAACCAAAAAGGGGGTAGGACATGAGAATAAAGAGAAGAAAGAAAAACAGACACAGTTAGTAACAATTGCATCTCTACCAAAAACCACTGTATCTGACTTGCCAGCCACTCCATCTACCGATCTCGTTGCTGAAGTAAAAGAAACTGTGGAGCAACATCATAAAGAGATCACTGAACAGAAAACTGCTCTTTCAGAGGTTACTACCAGAGTCGACAAGATTGAAGACTTCTCTTCGTTCGTACAGAAAAGAATGGAAACTGATGATCGGGCCAAGAGCCTTGAACTCGCTAAGAAATTAGCTGAAGAAGACGAACAAGATGAAACTGGGCAGACTCTGAGGAGAAAGAAAGGCAAAGGCAAGATGATGAAAGCAACTGCAGAAGATCAGTGACAAGGCCAGCTATTCTCCACCAAAAGCCAAATGACTCCTGAACAAATTCAAGAGCAAACAAGACATAGAATAAGAGAGGCCGCAATCAAGAAGCAGAAGTTAGCAAAGGCTAAGGGACTAAACATCACTTACATCCGAAGGAAGAGGAAGAACGAAGCTGCAGCAGAGGAGATTGCTTGGGAGAAGAATGCCCTTCCGGCACCTGTTAAAGACATCCTCTGTGCACGGCTAGATCTGCTTCCAGAATGGGATCAGATCAGAGGAGAATGGTTATGTGACGTATACATCTTGGAGAAGATTCCGATTCATCAAGATCAGACTGAAAATGATGATGAATTCCGGAACTGGTTAGAAACGAAGTATCCAGACTTCTACCAGACAGTGATGAAAGAAGGAAAGATCACTTTGAACTACTCCTTCCACCTTTGCGTCCAGACAAAAAGCTAGACACTGTAAAGTTCAAGAATGCCTACTATGGATTTGCTGAAAAAGGAGGGATCCATAGAAGAGAGGATCTGGACAAGTAAATGCAAAGGATGTACAAGATAGGTACGCTTTTCATGTATTCTATAATGCACACACCTATCTGAATGAAATATTCCATCTCTCTGATTCTAAGACAACATCTCATTGTCTTCTAAGGTATGTACTGATTTCATTATCTGCATTTCTATTCGTGGTATCTGTTTTTCTGATTAAGTGTTTTGGTTCCATCAAAAAGGGGGAAATTGTTGGGAAATCTGTACTTTAGTTTTGATGGAAGTTCCAAAACAGGTTGTAATAGGACCAGTCAGACCTGTTAGCTGACTGATGACTTAGAATCAGATTAAGATGACCAGCTGAAATGTATAGATAACTGATGTAAAAGATAGGTCACATATTGAGGGGAACTCAATATGTATAGGTCAGGTAGAAGTACCAAATGATCCAGATAAGGTCAGATGATCAGAAGACTAAGAACAAATCAGAAGACAAGAAGTCAGAAGATCAGGTGAAGACAGAAGACACTGAAGACTCAGATGAACCTGAAGACTCAGATAAACCTGAAGACTCAGTAACAAACCTGAAGACTCTGTATGACTGAAGACACTGAGGCTCAGAGTCACCTGAAGATCAGAAGACTACCAGAAGACCTGAAGACCTAATCAGCCAAGTCTGCATATTGGGCTAAGACAATCTGCATCAGAAGACTCAACAAGGTAGACTGATCAATTACTTGATCAAGTTAGCTCACACCTGGTGTCAATCAAAAAGATTTTCCAGACAAGACGAATCTTCTACAAAAGGAATATCAATCGTCTAACGGACAAATTACTGAAGTGCCGCCTCGCGAAGCTAAGGAGAAAGCGTCACGTGCACAAAAAGAGCTGACATTACGGGATTCGATGCTGCGGACATAAATGGCACTAATCATGCCTACGGCCACATCGATATTCGGAGCACGTCACAATCATATCCTACAACCTACCTAATATAGCCCGAAATTCAAATTGCTCTCCAACGGCTCTTTGATTTCGAGGTCTATAAAATGGGATTGCTCGTCAAGTGAAAAGTAGGGAGGACAAGAGACCAAATATTTCACAGGAACAATTGAGCAAAGCGGAACAACAACATTAACGTAAATTCTCAAGAAGCAAAAAGCCTTCAGAATTTCCGCTGGATGAACACCATATTTGAAGATTATTCTTAGAGTGTTCATCCCATTGGTCTTAGCAAGAAATCCTATCCACTATAATTTGGCTACCTAAAATATCAGGATAGATTTCCTGTTGGAACCCTCAAACATTCTTTACCCAAACTCAAGTTAGGTTAAGTTTGTTACCGCAAGATTTCAGACTAAGGATTCTAGTTTTTTGATTTCTAGTTCGGTTGAGTGTGAACTCGATAAACATCTGTTGAGTGTTGGACTACCACGGAAAACTAAGTCCAAGCAGGTTAAGTTCGGTTAATTCAGTTAAGGTTCCCCTGTGTTAAGGGAAGTGTGGATGTAAGACGGGTTTCGTCTGAACCACTATAAAAAGTTTTGTGTGCATTTACTTGCTTTCTTTATTGCTTTACACTATTCACACAACTGAGTTTAAAAAGCGCATACATATTCTAAGTTAAGCTCAGTCTGCACCAAGCAACTGATCTGATCAGGTTGACACCTTAGTCAGCTGATTGAAAACTGACTTAAGAATCTGAATTGATAAAACTGGTTTTTCACACGGGTATTTACAAGCTTCCGCACTCTCAGTTAAACTGACAGATATCAAACTGATCTGCCCTCTGGCACTCAGTAAGATTGAACATCAGTCCAAACTGACACACTAGCACTCTAATCAGGAAATCAGCATTCACACCTGATCCGCACAAAAAGTTTTCAGAAGTCTATTCACCCCTACCCTCTGGACTTCTGCCCTCACAAAACCCGTTCGGGACCAATAGTAGACTCTGGCGATAACCTCTGAAAGAGCAATTTTCTGCTCAGCGATCTCTTTGCTATGTTGCTCCACAGTTTCTTTCACTTCAGCAACGAGATCAATAGATGGAATGGCTGGCAAGTCAGATACAGTGGTTTTTGGTAGAGATGTAATTGTTACCATCTGTGTCTGTTTTTCTTTCTTCTCTTTATTCTCTTGTCCTTCCCCATTTTTGGTTTCATCAAGGAGGTTGGACATCCTGCGGTTCAGAGCATTGAATTGCAGTGTGATCTCCTCTCTGAGTTCCTCGACAACAAGAGGAGTGATCTGAACGGTGGCAGAAGGTGCAGGTGTCAAAAAGCATCTGAGAGCAACTTCGATGTCCTGTCTTGCTCATTCTGTGGAAGCTACAAAGTGTTTCCAACCCATATCCATATGGTTGTCAGTTTTCTCCAAAGATGCCCAGACATTCTCCAATAGTACCTGTGTCTGATTGAGCATATCTATCTGAACTTTGAGTTTGTCAGACTGGAGATTGAGCTTCTCGGCAAGAGGATTAACTAGTTACATAACTTCAGAGAGGATGGCATTGTGCATCCCAACTGTGTGACTTCTTTCTCTGTCAACTAGTTTTGCTTGCTCTTCTTCAAATCGCTTCATCAGATCTGTTGTGAGCGCTGCGAATTTGTCTTCAATAGCAGCCTTGATCCCATCCTGAATCTTCTCAGTATAAAGATCTAGGGTATCAGAGCTCATCATAGGAGACTGGTCAGATGTTGAAGCCTTGCCAAGTCGGGTCTCATCTGCAGCACCCATTCTTGGTTCATCGGCAGCTCCCTCATGATCTGTAGGAGGTTGAGCAGTTTCCTCCCTGTTATCACCAATTCCGAACCTTTCATGAATCAACCATCTGATATCATCATCAGATGCCAATTCAACAGTGCTTTCAATCCCAGCATTGTTCAAGCATTTCAACTCCAAGTCTACAAAGAAATCTGATCCCAGAGTTGTCATAAGAATCAGAAAATCTTCGATGCTTTTCAGTCTGATATCCCTCCAGAACACAATCTCTTCTATCTGTTATTGTATACCAGGATGTTTAGCCAATTCAGGGCACAGCTCCAGCAGGTACTCCTTGATCTGTTGCTTCATTATCCTTATGATGGGGCTTTCTGAAATAGGTGAAGCAAGCACGGTTCTGGTATTGAAGGGATTATGAGAGATGGACACTCGCTTGTCAGATCTCTCAGGTTCTTGTGACTTGTTTGGAGATGGGGCGTGAGATGGGGATATATGTGGTTTAGGTTTGTTTTCAGCGTTTTGAGGGTGATTAGTTTCCTGAACAGGTTCATTGATTGGTGGTGTGGGAGATTTTGGTGATCTGATAGGTGAGGGTGAGGGTGAGAAGATTTTGTGCGGAGAGGGTGGTGGTGATGATTTTTGAGGAGAGGGTGATGGTGATTTGGAAGTGGGCGTTGGCGATCTTGCTCTCTGGAAGATCTTGGTGAGAGGCAGAGAATCAGATGGTGATTCTTCCTCAGAGTGCTCCACTTCTGTCCCTCTGACAGCTTGCTCTCCTTCTGCTTCGATCATCTGCTCTTTCCTTACTTCTCTGATAGTGGGCTCAGATCGGACTGCTGTCTCCTTTTCTGATTCCACTTGTATCAGATCCTTCGTTCTGCTAACTTGCTAGGCAGAACTTGGAGCAGTCTTCAGAGGAGACGTGACTCTCTTCTGACGTTTCCGCTGAGCATCTGGTTTCTTGGCCAGATCCTTCCTCTTCATCCTCTTCTCTAGAATGGCCGTTCCCTGCGCTTCAGAAGATGCAGTTACCTTATCTTGTCCCTTCTTTTCTCCCTTGGTTTTGGGCACATAAGGAGTTGGATCTTCATCAGATTGTCCAGGTAGGGACTCATCCTTGCCCAATATGGCCTTGTGCTTTGCTTTATATATCTTCGCTCCATTCTCATTCCATTCATAGTTCTGTGGTAGCTTATCTGACAGAATGATTGAGATTTTGTGTATGAAGGAGCGCTTGGAAGATAAGCACACTACATTGCTCTGGGTCAGTTCGAACTTCCCCTAGTCTTTCCTCAGTCGTGCTTTGACCATACCCAACCAATCTAAATCTGAAGCCTTCTTAATGATCGCAGCCATGACACTGATCTTGTACGAAGTGACAGCATCAAGACTGTAAGTTGAGCACATGATCACCTTCTGAACAATCTCAAGGAGAAGGCGATATTTTCTCTTTAGGTAGGAGGCTTTGACGTTCGTCGTGTTCTCCTTGTTTGCTGGTCTCAATAGCTCGGGTTCAAGAAATTCCTTTTCTCCTACATTAGTCGTGTAGGTCTATGGATTGATGCTTCCTCGAGTTAGGCCGAATATCCTCTGGAGATCATCATTCGACACTCGCACTTCCAGTCCACCAACGGAAGAAATCAGGTCAGCATCAATGTCTTCATCCCTCTGTAGATTGTATAGAAACTCCAGGGCTTCATGTGTGTGGACGATGTTCTGGTGTTTAGAGCAATATCGTTCTAGCCCACACGCTCGCAAGCACTCCAGAATTTCCAGCGATTCAGGATCTGAGGTGATGGTGAATACTACATACTTCTCATCAATGATGTCTTTCTTCATCGATGCAAAGTTACATAACTTTTTCCCTTAGCCCGGTCGTGGAACAAGATATGTCATTTCTGTACGATATGCAAATTGATGTTTAGTTTGAGTAAGATATTCCAATAAATTCAGTCAAACCAGTAATCTTAGCATCAATTTAGCAAGTAAGCGTTTAGATCTAATAAAAATTACAGAAACATATCATCACGACTTGTAAACCTAGGTACCAGAGTGAATTGAAATTATGCAGTATTTAAACGAGAAATTACAAGAAATTGATTCGAGGATTTGAGAAATCTTAAGAATGGAATCAATTGAATTCGAAAGTAATTTTCTGAAGATTTTGAAAGTTTTGATCTTTTAAGAACTTTGAGAAGACGAAGTAGTGGAAAGAAGTTTTCTGAGAAAGATTTGGATTTTATAATATGCGAGGGAAAACCTTTTTGCACAACTTTCCAAAGTACTCAAGTATCCGTGTTTTGAAATCAGTGGCGGAGATTAGTCGGCCGAAAAACGTTTTAATCGCATGGTTGAGTAAAGAAGTCTTCTCGTATTTCGGACTCGAAAATTCACAATAAAACGCATTAAATGCACATTCCCAAGTCCACATTAAAAGTTTTGCAGAGCATGCGTCATAAAGTGAAAACAGAGTAAAAATATTTTTATTTAAATAACGCATAAAAGATATTCAGAAAGGGATAAATAAGAAAACGTATCTGACTGATTGATATTGTAATCAACCTATTACCACTGTGATCTGATCTGGTGCTTGTTGACCTTATTGATGGTAGCCTTAAGCATTTCCCAACAATATCTCACTTATCTGATCAGATTCTTGCTTGAAATACTTCGTTACTTATCTGATCCACTCATCTGATTCTCTTATCTGATGCACTTATCTGATTCACTTCATCCTTCAATCTTCTTCTATTCAGCCGCATTTACTATGCACTTAAGTCTACTCCCGTCAAAAAGTCGCCTCGATTCCCAAATCGGCGTGATTTGACATTTCGTAATAATGGCATAGATACGTTGTGATTACTCACACTGTTAACTCATCCATCCATTAGCCGCGTGTTCCTTATACGTTGTCGATGCAAATTTCTCTTAAGGTCTTCTGAGAAATTAAATTTGCATTTATACCCTTAATTTTCTTCTATAAATTAGCCTGGGGTGTTAAACAACACAACATAAACCATTCATCTTCTTTAGCATATACTTCATGCTTTTCCGATGAGTTCCTTATTTCCGGTGAAACTTCCGGCGAAAACCTTTAACCCTTTTCCAATAAATTCAGCTTCTCAAATCAACCCTGTGTGTTCTTTCACACTGCTTTCTTCGTCATCTAAGATTACACATACGATCAATGCAAAGCTTCTTTACCACCATGGAGGCGGATCTGCTAAGGCAAATGATAAGGCACTTCTTCTAACCGTATGCACCTTGTGCGCCTATCGAGATGACGGAATTAGCATCAACAGACTCAGTCTGAATCAAAACATGAGTTTGGTATACGATATTGATCAGATAACAGCTGATCTTTGTATATAAACCTCAATTTTTGCATGCGACACAAGTGTCCATTTGGTCCTTGTGACCAAACCTATGGCACTGTGCCCCATTTAACAGCTGGAGAGCCCATTGATTTTAGGTCTAAGGGCTCCTAGCTTAAAGATCCTTCAAGGCCCGCTCTCGCTCCTCACTCCGAAGCTCTAAGAGTGGCTTTCAGGATTCTAGAAGCTTCTCTGCGCCCCTTGGGTCAGAGAAAATGAGAGGATCAGCTCTTAAAATCTCTCTCTCTCCTTCCCTACCTTGGGTTGGCTTAGGGTTTATGGTTTATGTAACGACCTCCGGGTCTTCTTGTACTTGTAGCTTGTAATACCACTTGAAGGTAGCTGTAGGTAGCTTGTGATATCACTTGTAATTTGTAAATCTGACCTCCGGGTCCTTATCAATGAAAAATTCTGTTATTTCATTATTGTGTTGCTTCTTCTGACTTATGCGATCTGTAGCTTAAAACTTGTACGACTTACTTGTTGACTGTAGCTTTAATCGACTTATAAAGTGAATCCTCTCCAATCTAATCAGTTCCCCCTTAATCTGATATATCTTTAACTTATCTGCTCCTTGTCTGAACTTCAGATTGGCTCCTTGTCTAACCTTCTGATCTGCTCCTTGTATGAACTTCAGATCGGCTCCTTGTCTGAACTTCAGATCAGTTGAGATACCTAACTCAACTGATTCCTCTTAACCTGGTTAGTCTTTTAACCAACTGGTTCTGGAGATCAGTCTACCAATCATTTCTGGTGCACTTTCTCCGAGATCCAGAAGCCCTAGCTCTTTGCATAACTCTCTGAATCTGATCTCAGCTAGCGGCTTAGTTAAAATATCAGCTTTCAGCTTGTCAGTATGGATCTTTTCCATCCTGATATTCTTCTTTTCAATGTGATCTCTGATAAAATGGTGTCTGACATCCACATGCTTGAATCTTGTATGTAGAACAGGATTCTGAGTGATTGAAATAACACTTATTATCATCACGTAATATAGGTACGTTCTTAGCTACGATGTTGTAATCCTCATTTGCCGACTTAGCGAGAGCGATTGGGAACAAATGACTTCTGCAGACCATATATTCGCCCAGTAGTAGATGTCATAGAATCGATGTACGCTCCTTCGAAAACCAAGAGATCAATTTATTTCCCAGAAACTGACATGTACCTGAGGTTGACTTCCTGTCGATTCTGCAACCTCCGTAATCAGAATCAGAATACCCACTAAGCTCTAGATTATCATCTGATGGGTAAAATAAACCGAGGTTTCTTGTTCTTCAGATACTTGAGAATCCGCTTTACCGCTTCTAGGTGGCTTTGCATTGGATTTGCTTGAAATCGCACATACACCATCGCCAAAAGTGATGTCCGGTCTTTGGCAAATCGGGTATAGTAGTGATCCAATCGAGCCCTATATTCTTTTTCGATTATTTTCTAACCGTCCTCATCTGGATCCATCTTTGAACCGGTCATCATGGGAATTTCGGCTTCCTTACAATGTTGAACTCCAAGCTTAGCCAGTAGATTCCTTGTGTACTTCATCCGCGATGAATATCCTTCAGTACTGGCTTGACTTGTAAACTCAAAAAAAGTAATTCATCGACCCATCATGGACATCTCGAACTTCCTCAGATCAATTTCTTTGAACTTCTCACATAGCTTCTTGTTGGGAGATCCCAAGATGATGTCGCCCACGAATCGAACCATCGAATATCTTCTCCATCTTCTATTCGAATAAGGTTCATCCCACTATTCCTTAAGTGAACCCGATGTCTATCAAGAACTGAGAGAGTGTATCATACCAAGCTCGAGGAGCTTGTTTCAGGCCGTAAAGAGCTTTCCTTAAACGGTACACTTGGTTGCCTTTTTCAAAGCCTGGAAGTTGTTTGGCATAAACTTCCTCTGCTAGTACCCCGTTTAAGAATGCACTCTTTACATCCATCTGATACACAATGAACCCTCTCAGGCAAAGATATGCCGTAAATGTAGGCCGAATGGCTTCTAGGCGAGCGACTGGTGCAAAGGTCTCATCATAATCAATTCCTTTTGATTGTGAATACCCCTTAGCAACAAGTTTTGCCTTATTCCTGGTTATGACATTATTCTCATCTCTCTTGTTCTTGAATACCCACTTCGTGCCAATCACGTCTTGATGAGTTGGTCTGTCCACCAGTTTCCAAACTTTATTCCTCTCAAACTGTTCCAGTTCTTCTTGCATGGCTAGAATCCAGCTTGCGTCTTGTAGAGCTTCCTCTACTGTAGTTGGTTCCTTCAAAGATAGGTAACAAAATAACATGGCACTTTCACCAATCTGATGTCTAGTTTTGACTCTATCAGATGGGTCTCCGATAATCAAATCAGTTGGATGACTGGTAATCCAGGTCCTTCTTTTCTGATTTGCGTCTAGTTGGAGAACATCATCCATTTCTGATAGTAGTTCATTACTAGTGATTAGGAGTGGTGCAGAATTATGATCCACTTGATAAGAACATGTCTCAGCTGATGTTGGACTCATCATGTGCTAATGTCATCTGCTCAGGAACTTCAGAGTTCCCCCTGAAACCGGATGGTTAGGTTGATCTTTATCAAATTGCACCTTTTTTTTCATCGGCGAAGTTGTGCGTACCTTTAGGTCCGATTGACTGGTGAATCGTAAAGATCAAGTTCCGTATATACACCATTTACTGTTTTAGATTCTTTCTCCTTGATACTTAATCGATCCATTTTTCATATCAAAGTTGCGGTTGATCCGGGTGCGGCTTGTTCGAGGCATCTTTCTCTTGTTTAGAAGATGTCTCATCAATGACCACATGTGGGCGTTTCTTCCACAACTAGGGTTCGATTTTGTTGTAAACCCAGAAGGCTTTGCTGGATGAGGAATATCCTAAGAATATGCCCTCATGTGACTTGGCCTCAAAGGTCTTCAACCGACTTTTCCCATTGTTGTGTATGAAACACTTACACCCAAAAACATGGAAGTATGAAAACACGAGGTTTTTACGCCCATCCACAGTTCATAGGGTGTTTTGAAGTGAGTCTTAGTCGAGAACATCCTGTTTCGAGTATGGCATGCAAATGTTGATAAGCTTACGCGAGAAAGCGGCTTGGTGTGGCATGTTAAATTTAACATCTGAAAGTACTCCCCTTGAGAGTTCTTTTTCTCCTTTTTCGCTACTCCAATTTGTTGTATGCGTTCTTGTAGTCGACGTCTCATATGGTATACCAAACTCAAAAGGCAAAAAATCAAGAATAAAGGAATTGTAAATTGCAGACTTATCCGATCTTATTTTTACTATGTCGACACCCTTTCGCTTTTGTAGTTTCTTGAAAAAATTTCGGGTATCTTTGTCCTTGTCTCGTTCTTCTTGTATAAGAATACAACCCAAGTAAACTTGGAATAATCATCCACGATTACTAGAGTATATTTGCATCCACCGAGAGATTTGGTGTAATCGGGTCCGAATAGGTCCATATGGAGCGCTTGTAAAGATTTCATCGATCTCGGGTCCGTATTCCTTGAATGAGGTTTTAACTTGTTTTCCCTTCTAACATGCGGCACATGTCTTATCTTTGGAGAATATCTCATTCGGAAGTACCTCAACCAAAGGCACCCTAGCCATCTTGTTAAGAGTCTTGAAGTTCAGATGACTCATTCTTTAGTGCCAGAGCCAACTGCTACTTTTGGAGCTCTTAACAATTAAGCATGCATTTCTTGGACAACTGTTCCAATCTGCTGTGTAGATCGTGCCTTTCCTTGAACCAGTTAGCAAGATTTGTTGAGTAGCTCGATTCCTTATCGCACACTTGTCGCCGAGAACTCAATTTGAATCCGTTGTCCTTGAGAATTGTTATCTTGATAGTAGATTGTGCTTTAATCCTTCGACATACGAGACTCAAAGCCATTTGTACATCATCATTCTCTAAGGTTCGAATCCTTTGGTAAAACCAAGGTTATCATCACCGAAGAGTACACGTGGGCCTTCTTGTTCTTTGTAAGAGCTAAGGAGATGTTTGCTTCCAGTCATGTGCCTTGAGCATCCACAATCGATGTACCAGATAGTTGCTTGTACACCTCCTTTGTTGGCTAGTCCCACTTGAACCTACAATCGAATCAGGCTTTTTAGGTACCCCTTTTGAATTGGGTCCAGGGGTTTAGTGGTGGATTTGGGATCCACACAAACAGAAAGCACTTCTATGAAAATCGATAGATTAGAAGGTCCGATTTGTCTCCCATACATATCAACATAATCATATGTCTCTTTTTATACTTTCTTATTAGTATGATTATTCTTGTGAGCCTTGGGTGGCTTAGAAGACTTGGGATTTTTTCTTTATATTTTGTCTTCTTTTAACCCAGTGTGTGGCTCGGTGTAGTAGTAGCCCTAGGTCTCGGGGTTATAAGGGTAGGTATGATTGCTACCATCAAAAGATTCATATCTTCTTGGCATGGATAGTCTTTGCTTTAGGTTTACCTATAGCTTGCTTATTAGGCGGTGACCTTGATTGGGTCTCGATTAGATTTCCTTCTTCTGAGTTGTCTCTTCCGATACCTAATCACGCTGATCGGGGGTTTCTTCGAAGAACTGGATTCTTTCGTTGATTCCTCGGTGATGCTTAATCGGTTGGGGTCCATTTGTTCCTTTTCGATTAGGCACTTGCCTTACTTGCTCAAAGAGTCTTTTTTCCCTTATCGATACATGTTTAGCTTTTTGTGTATCTTTTGTCGAGACTCGTTTGATTACACCTTTTAAGTGAATCAAATGGGGCTTTTGAGGATGTAGAAGGGTTCTCATACCTAATTCCCTTCTTGTTAGTCGGCGTTAAAAAAATAGGTGTTCATATCTTGAACGGTTTTTGATAACTTCGTGAAAACCTCTATTTTCTTGCACAAACTATCCTCGATGAGATTTAGACTCTCATGTAGCTCTAAAATAGCTCATCAAATTTAGCTTGTAGAATTTTGAAATCATCACTTTGTCGTTTTGTTGATTAACTAATGATCTTTAATCGCTTCTCCCGATCGTAAGATTTAACTTTGAGAATTTTAAGTTCTTGATTACCTTCGGCGATTTCGGTGATTTCGTCAAAGGCCTTTATCGACAAAAGCGTTTCTCTTTAACAAGCTGATATTTCTGATCCTTAGCTTGTCATTTTTAGCTTCCACTATTGTATAAGTGTCTACTACATCAGAGAGATCATCAAGCAATTGCTCAGAGTAGAGTTGCAAGTCAATCTCTCCAGAAGGTGTGCTAATAATAGCAGGTGTGGAAATTGAAAAAACCGAAGGTTTGGAGGTTACCTCAGATTGGTCTTCCTCCTTGGCCATCAGGCAGATTTCATCGTCATCTGAAGAGAATATAAGATCTTCATGTTCGAGGAAATCAACAAAGATCGCTTATTATTAGGTAAGTCTTCTCTACGGATGAGTAGCGGAATCCTCGGAAGGCGGATAGGAATCATCAATTCGGATGTGTCGGCAACCATGGCTTTTACGTCTCAGGCGTTGCTCTTTGTTGTTAAAACTTCTCTTCTCTTTCTCAGGGAGTCGGTCGAGGCGGTCGGTCTTTGTAGTGACCTGGTTTCTCGCAATTGAAGCATGACCCTCGATCTACGGAACTTCCTCTGCCAGGTGAGTCACTCAATCTGTTGGATCTGTCAGGGGACTTCCCTTTCTGATGGTAATCTGAACTCCTTCTGTCAGATCTGTTATCTCTTCTCTCATCTGACCGATCATCTCTTTTCTTTTCTTCTCTGTGATCTCTTCGATCATCAGAACTGGTTCTTTCTAGTGATCTTTCAGTTGACCTCCTGTTTCTTCTATTGACTTGATAGTCTCTGTAGAATCTGCGATACTTACCAAGTTGAGTACTTGATCTTTCAAGTTTCCTGGTAAGCAGAGCGATCTGTTCTGCTTGACTCATTATGTTTCCATCAGGTTCACTGGCCTTTGATCTGCTGCTGGTTGCTTTGAATGCAACTAATTTAGATGTTGAGGTTGAGGCTTCAGCAGGCGTCTCGTCTTCATCTACTTGCCCTCTTTCGATTAAATCTTACGTCCACTCTTCCCTTAACACAGGGGCAACTTAACCAAACTTAACCGACTGGACTTAGTTTTATGTGTTAGTCCAACACTCAACAGATATTTATCGAGTTCACACTCAACCAAACCAGAAATCAGAAAACTAGAATCCCTAGTCTGAAATCTTGCGGTAAAAAACTTAACCTAACTTGAGTTTGGGTAAAAAATGTTTTGAGGGTTCCAACTGGAAATCTATCCTGGTGTTTAGGTAGCCAAATGCTAGTGGATAGGATTTCTTGCTAAGAGCAATGGGATGAACAGTCTAAGAATAATCTTCAAATATGGTGTTCTTCGAGTGGAGATTTTGCTATAGTTTTTGCTTCTTTTTCAGTCTGCTCGACCCGGTCTATCTTCAATATGAAGGTCGATCCCATTTTATAGACCTCAAAATCAAAGAGCCGTTAGAGAGCAATTTGAATTTCGGGCTTTATTAGGTAGGTTATAGGATATGATTGTGACGTGCTCCGAATATCGGCGTGGCTGTAGGCATGATTAGCGCTGTTTATGTCCGCAGCGTCGAATCCCGTAATGTCAGCTCTTTTTGTGCACGTGTCGCTTTCTCCTTGGCTTCGCGAGGTGGCACTTCAGTAATTTGTCCGTTAGACGATTGATATTCCATTCGTAGAATATTCGTCTTGTCTGGTGTATCATTTTGATTGATGCCAGGTGTGAGCTGATCTTTTACATCAGCTATCTATACATTTCAGCTGGTCATCTTAATCTAATTCTAAGTCATCAGTCAGCTAACAGATCTGACTGGTCCTATTACAACCTGTTTTGGAACTTCCATCAAAACTAAAATACAGATTTCCCAACAATACAATCAAAAATTTACTATGAGTGTAAATGAAGGCTTATAATAAATACGATAACAGATACACATAGCCTCTGTACCTGGTATGTAATTTTAACCATGAGTTTTAACATTTAATGTTAAAGCTTCAAGAATCTTATTATCAGATAAAGATAAAGATAAATTAGGATATGCGTCAAAATAGACAGGTCCTAAAGCCAAACTAGACTCTATAATTCCCATTAAGGATTGTGTCCAATTAAGATTTCTACCATCCCTAAGAGAAGCTAGAAAGCTTTCTGGTAAACTATTTAAGGTAAGTGGTCTAAAAGCTACTTGAACACAACCAATATGTAAGAACTTATGAGTTCTTTTTAAGGTAAAATATCATTTTTACTAAGCAATTTAATAACCATCTCTTCTTCATGAAGAGGTATAGAGGATTGATGAGTTTTTTAACAATTTGTTTAAAACCTATTTTTTCAAAAGCTCCTAATTTATAAACCATTTTACGCTTTCAATTTTTTGGAATAGTCCATTTATTCAATAGATCAAGATTTTCAGGAATATCATTTTCCTGAGTCATATTGCTCTTAACAGTATCCTTTAATCGGAACAGATTCATAAGAATCAAGATGTATTGAATCATGAAACCATATAACTTGATATATACCCTACTTCTCATGGCTCTGATACCACATTTCTTCAAGGATCGTGCAAAGATCTATATCAAGAGTATCCCGTGGATCTTTTACAAACACAAATAGGAGATTAATGAGAAATTCCATAGTCAATGAGTTAACCCGATAAAAAACTTTTACACCTTAGAAAAACGCTGCGCCTATTCATCTCCAAGATTACGGCAACAAGCTAAATTTAGCCCACATAGTTTACTCATGAATATCATCGAAAGCTCAAACTCTACTGGTTAAACCAACTCTACCTTTGATATATCAAATTACAGATCATTATAGGAATATAATTCCAAATGCACATGATAGTAGAATATATTTAAGTCAGGCCATGATTCAATACAAGTATTCTAGCCGTCCATAGAGGCGGCGATCATCAAAAAAGAAATTAAAATTACAGAATTTAAATAACAATATACCTTTAAAAAGCCACTAGCATAAACCAGATAATATACAGAAATATTACAAGGTTTACAAGGTTGCACACAAGAGAGGGATATAGAGAGAGAAAGAGAGGGCGAGTCTCTCTTCAAGCGTGTCCCTCAAATAAAAAATCAAACCTATTTATAGATGAAAGAGCCGAACATGAAACCACGGATTCCAAAATAAAAATAAACAGTGCGGAAAAAACAAAACCGCAAAAGCTAAAAAGTAAAAAGTATTAATAGTAATTACTATTCAGGAACAGTTCTTTGTCTGCTATCGTAAGCAATGACGAAATTTGATTTTGTCTGACACTATAGACACATCTTGCTGGAATGTGCTAAGTCCAAATCTTCACTAAATCGCCAATAATGAAGCTTGCTTTTTTAGGAGTTTAAGAGACTCCCTGAAATTGGCCAATTCTTAACGATGAGTTGGATAAACATTTCTTCCTTGATTTCCTCTTAGTGAAGCTTCAAGCCATGGAATCCTTCCAAAACTCTAATACTTTTCTTAAGAATTTTGAGATAATTCTTATCATTAATAACATTATTCTCATTATCAATAAGAATTTGAGAAGGAATTCTCCAAATGTTATAATGTAAGACTCCTGTATCAGTCAGAAGATAATATAATCTGGAATGAATAATTCCATGCTGAATCTCCCATCCTTCCGTTGTAAAGGATGGAAAAAAATCATTAGGATAAAACCCTTCCATTAAGACTTTGTCTTATCTTAATTTCCCTTTGAGAGAATTCTTCAAAAGATCGAAACTTTCTTGAATAGAAAATTCCTGATCATCTTCATTTGGATCATGTGCATCTTGAAGGTCAGATCCAGAAATCATTGAAGCGTTTGATTTTGAATTAGAATGTCTTTGAATAAATCATTCTTAATATGATCCATATAAAGATCCATAATTTTTTCTTTTGAGAAAATACCAAAATACTTCTTAGAATATTCAGAGAATGATGGAAGAGAACTAGAAGTCTTATTAACAGAAATTTTTCTGTATTCTTCCATTTTGGATTTAATCCGTGAAATATTTTCCTGTAATGGTGACTCATTGGAGCCAGGAGCAATAACATTTAAGTTATTCCAAAATCGTGTTGTATGGATTCTCCATAAACAAGGTGTACCATGTTCAGTATAACCAAACTCTGGTCTCCATTTTAAAACCCATGGGATTCCAGAATCCACAAAGAACATACAAGTAGTTTTACCACTCGTGTTATGAGACTTTAAGTCTGAAGATACAATAGTATATTCTTCTATGAGATCTTTAACCTCTTCTAGCAAAATATCTGCCAAAGCCCAAAAATTTCCTCACCATGAGAAAAGCCAGTTAGGAATTTGATTCCTGCCAATGTTTTCACATATTTTAATCAGCCAAGTATGAGAATGCTTAGCATTCTGATACCATAACGTTTTATAAAAACTTTGAAGATAATCCCAGTAATTATACTGGTAAATAGTATGTGTGACTTCATTAATCATACTCCTTTCAGCAAAAGGTTAAGTTCCCCATTCTTGGATGGAAATAATCTTTTTGATTATAAATTTAGAGTAATTAATAACTTTACTCTTAGGAGGAAAATGCTGAATTTCAACACTTCCAAGACTAATGAGAATATTCTCATAAAATCCTCTGGATTTGTAAATCTCAACATTCCAATTTGAATTTGGAAAATATTTTTCCATAAGAATCCATGGGGACTCTTTGAATTTTTCATCATCATCTTCTATAATAAGAATCAATTCTTTCTTAGAAGAATCAAAGAATTTGTATTCTTTTTGTGCAATTGAAGAATATGATTCTTCAATTTCTGTTTTTGAGGAATTGACCTCAATTGGTAAATTTTTTCCCCTTTGTCTCAGGAATTCTTGAAACTCCTTTTGTACATTTTCTCCTTTTGAAGAAGAGTTACTTCCAGAAATATTCTGGTTGAAAAGAGATTTCTTCCCATGTTGAATAATTGGAGGATGGCCTCTTCCCCCTCTTCCTCTATAAGAGGAATAGGGATTCCTTCCAGCATGACTCATTTCTATCATGAAGAAATAAATTCACTAGTTAAAAAATCTGGAAGATGATTATCCTTACCTTGCTTATAAACAATATCAAAATCAAAATAAGCAAGATGTGATTGCCATCGGGCAAACATTTGTTTAGAAACATTATGTTCAAAATCTTTGAAGAGCATAAAAGTAGCAGCCCTGCAATCAGTTTTAATAGTAAATTTTTGATTGTATAAATCATCCTGAAATTTAAGGGCACATTTAACAATAGCAAGAATTTCTTTAGCAGTAGCAGAATAATTTTTCTGACTATTATTCCATTTACCAGAATAAAATCTAATGATATATTCCTTTTTATTACCAGGATTAATTTGTTTAAGAATACCTCCATACCCCAAATCTGAGGCATTAGTTTCAACAATTTTTTCCCAAAAGGGATTAGCCAGCATAAGACAAGGAATATTTTTAGCCTTTTCTTTTATCCTGATAACATCCTTAGTATGATCATCATTCCAAGGAGAATAATTCTTTTTAAGTCTATCATATAAGATAGCAGAATCTTCAGCAAGATTCTTAATATAGGAAGACACATAATTAAGGCTTCCTAAGAATCTTTGTAACTGAGTTTTATCAGTTATAATATCAGGGAATTTATTACCAAATTCAATACTTCTTTGAATTGGAATAATATTTCCTTTATCAATAATATGACCAAGAAATTTTATTTTAGTCTGAAATAAAACCATTTTAGGTTTTGAGATGGCAAGACCATTTTTAATGACCAAATTTTTAAACATATCAAGATGTTTAAAATGTATTTCAATAGCTTTAGAAAATACAAGAATATCATCAATATAAACAATAATGAAATCACTATAAGGATTAAAAATGTCATTCATAATTTGTTGAAATTCAGACGGAGCATTTTTAAGCCCAAAAGGCATAACAGTCCATTCATAATGACCAAATGGTACATTAAAGGCAGTTTTATACCTATCAGGTTGATTAATCTGAATTTGCCAAAAACCTGATTTTAAATCAAATTTAGAGAAAATAAGAGCATTGACTAATCTGTCAAGAAGATCCTTTTTATTAGGAATGGGATGCCTAATCCATTTTAAAACATTATTAAGAGGTTTGTAATTAATAACTAAACGAGGAACTCCTCTTTCCTGCTCAGTATGTTTATTAACATAGAAAGCAGTACAAGACCAAGGAGATTTAGAAGGAGTTATAAGCTTCTTTTGTAATAAGGAAGATATTTCCTTTTTAAACAACTCTAAGTATTCAGAGTTCATCTGACAAGGTCTAGATTTAGTAGAAATTTTATTTTCTTTAAAATCATCTTCATAAGGAAGAGAAACTATATGTTTCTTTCTTTCCCAAAAAGCATTAGGAAAATCATTACAAATTTCAATGAAAAATTTATTTATTAAAAATTTAATTTTATCCTGTAGTTTAGGATTGTTTAATCTATTACTTATAGTAATAGAATTAAGCTCAACTTTAAGAAAATTGATTTGACAATTTTTATTATTAATTTGATTTTGAATCAAATTAAGAACCTTATGAATAGGTTTGGTAATGAACTTAAAAGTAATAGGTTTACTATTATAAGTACCCGTAATACCCTTTTCATCAACAAAAGTCAGAGGATATATTTTAAAAAGAAAAGGAAGACCAATAATCATTTGACTAGTGATGTCTTCAGCAATAAGAAAGTCGTTAGGAATAAAACAACCATCAACACAAACATAAGCATTTTTGTAGGTCCCGAACGGGTTTTGTGAGGGCAGAAGTCTAGAGGGGAGGGGTGAATAGACTTCTGAAAACTTTTCGTGCTGATCAGGTGTGATTTGCAGATTGCCTGATCAGAGTGCTAGTGAATCAGTTTGAACTGATGTTCAATCTTACTGAGTGCCTGAGGGCAGATCTGTTTGATATCTGTCAGTTTAACTGAGAGTGCGGAAGCTTGTAAATACCTGTGTGAAAAACCAGTTTTATCAAATCAGATTCTCAAGTCAGTTTTCAATCGGCTGACTAAGGTGTCAACCTGATCAGATCAGTTGCTTGGTGCAAACTGATATTAACTTAGAATATGTATGCAGTTTTAAGCTCAGTTGTGTGAATAGTGTAAAGCAATAGAAAACAAGTAAATGCACACAAGATTTTTATAGTGGTTCAGACGCATTTAAACCCGTCTTATGTCCACTCTTCCTTAACACATGGGCAATTAACCAAACTTAATTGACTGGACTTAGTTTTATGTGTTAGTCCAACACTCAACAGATGTTTATCTAGTTCACACTCAACCAAACCAGAAATCAGAAACTAGAATCCCTAGTCTGAAATCTTGAAGTAACAAACTTAACCTAACTTGAGTTTGGGTAAAGAATGTTTGAGGGTTCCAACTGGAAATCTATCCTGGTGTTTAGGTAGCCAAATGCTAGTGGATAGGATTTCTTGCTAAGAACAATGGGATGAACACTCTAAGAATAATCTTCAAATTTGGTGTTCTTCGGTTGAAATTTCAAGGCTTTTTGCTTCTTGATAATTTATGTTAATGTTTTTGTTTTGTTTTTGCTCAATTGTTCATGTGCTCGCCGTTGGTCTCTATTTCTTCACTTGACGAAAGCAATCCCATTTTATAGACCTCAAATCAAAGACCCATTGGAGAGCAATTTGAATTTCAGGCTATATTAGGTAGGTTGTAGGCATGATTAGCGTCGTTTATGTCCGCAGTGTCGAATCCCATAATGTCAGCTCTTTTTGTGCACGTGTCGCTTTCTCTTTTATGAGGAGGCGGACTTCAAGAATTTGTTCGTTAGACGATTGATATTCCTTTTGTAGAATATTCGTCTTGTCTGGTGTACCATTTTGGTTGACGCCAGGTGCGAGATGACTTTATCAGATAACTGATCAGTCTACCTTGTAGAGTCTTCGATGCAAATTATCTTAAGCCAATATCGGACTTCGGTGATATAGGTCTTCTGGTCTTCTGGTAGTCTTCTGATCTTCAGGTGACTCTGAGCCTCAGTGTCTTCATCATCACCGAGTCTTCGTGTTTGTTCTCGAGTCTTCGGTTTATGTGAGTCTTGAGTTCATCCGAGTCTTTAGGTTTATCGAGTCTTGAGGTTCATCCGAAGTCTTGAGTTCATCCGAGTCTTCCGGTGTCTTCGTCTTCACCGATCTTCCGACTTCTTGTCTTTTGATTTGTTCTTAGTCTTCGATCATCCGACCTTATCCGGGTCATCGATACCGACTGACCTATACATATTGAGTTCCCCTCAATATGTGACCTATCTTTACATCGACTATCTATACATTTAAATTTGGTCATCTTAATCTTATTCTAAGTCATCAGTCAGCTAACAGGTCTGACTGGTCCTATTACAACCTATTTTGGAACTTCCATCAAAACTAAAATACAGATTTCCCAATAATTTCCCCTTTTTGATGGAACCAAAACACTTAATCAGAAAAACAGATACCACGAATAGAAATGCAGATAATGTAAAATAAAGATATGCCTCGGTACACAATGAGATGTTGTCTTAGAATCAGAGAGATGGAATATTTCATTCAGATAGGTGTGTGCATTATAGAATACATGAAAAGCGTACCTATCATCTGATTCCAGATTGTCTTCCTCAGGTGTTCTTGAACATTTGTATCTCTTTGGGGATGCCAAACATCTTGTACATCCTTTTGCATCGCTTTGTCCAGCATCTTCTCTTCTATGGATCCTCCTTTTTAGCAAATCCATAGTAGGCATTCTTGAATTTTACAGCATCTAGCTTTTTGTCTGGACGCAAAGGTGGAAGGAGTAGTTCAAAGGGTGGAGCTTCTGGTATCAGTGACATGATCTTCCCTTCTTTTATCACTGTCTGGTAGAAGTCTGGATACTTCGTTTCTAACCAGTTTCGCAATTCATCATCATTTTCAGTCTGATCTTGATGAATTTGAATCTTCTCCAGGATGTATACGTCACACAACCATTCTCCTCTGATCTGATCCCATTCTGGAAGCAGATCTAGCCGTGCACAGAGGATGTCTTTTATAGGTGCCGGAAGGGCATTCTTCTCCCAAGCAACCTCCTCTGCTGCAGCTTCGTTCTTCCTCTTCCTTCGGATATATGCGATGTTTAGTCCCTTAGCCTCTGCTAACTTCTGCTTCTTGATGGAGGCCTCTCTTATTCTCTGTCTTGTTTGCTCTTGAATTTGTTCAGGAGTCATCTGGCTTTTGGTAGAGAATAATTGGCCTTGTCTCTGATCTTCCGCAGTAGCTTTCACCATCTTGTCTTTGCCTTTCTTTCTCCTCGAGTCCGCTTTCGGAGTTCATCTTGTTCGTCTTCTTCATTTAATTTCTTATTAGTTCAAGGCTCTTGGCCCTGATCATCAGTTTCCATTCTTTTCTGTACGAAAGAAGAAAAGTCTTCAATCTTGTCAACTCTGGCAGTAACCTCTGAAAGAGCAATCTTCTGCTCAGTGGTCTCTTTTCTATGTTGCTCCACAGTTTCTTTCACTTCAGCAACGAGATCGGTAGATGGAGTGGCTGACAAGTCAGATACAGTGGTTTTTGGTAGAGATGCAATTGTTACCAACCGCGGATCGTTTTTTCTTTTTTCTTTATTCTCTTGTCCTTCCCCTTTTTGGTTTCATCAAAGAGGTTGGACAGACTGTGTTTTGAGCATTGAATTGTCGTGTGATCTCCTCTCTGAGTTCCTCAACAACAAGAGGAGTGATCTAAATGGTGGCAGAAGGTGCAGGTGTCAAAAAGCGTCTGAGAGCAATTTTGATGTCCTGTCTTGCTCGTTTTGTAGAAGCTACAAAGTGTTTCCAACCCATATCCATGTGGTTGTCAGTTTTCTCCAAAGATGCCCAGACATTCTCCAATAGTACTGCGCTCGATTGAGCATATATATGTCGAACTTTGAGTTTGTCGACCGAGATTGAGCTTTCGGCAAAGAGGATTTACTAGTTGCATTACTTGAAATGATGGCATTATGCATCCCAACGTGTGACTTCTTTTCTTTGTCAACTAGTTTGGCTTGCTCTTCTTCAAATCGCTTCATCGATTCTGCTGTGGCTGCCATTTAATTTTCTTCAATAGCGCCGTGATCCCATCCCGAATCTTCTAAGTATAAAGATCTAGGGTATCGGAGCTCAGCATAGTAGTCTGGTCAGATGTTGAAGCCTTGCCAAGTCGGGTCTCATCTGCAGCACCCATTCTTGGTTCATCGGCAGCTCCCTCATGATCTGTAGGAGGTTGAACAGTTTCCTCCCTGTTATCAGCAATTTCGAACCTTTCATGAATCAACCATCTGATATCATCGTCAGATGCCAATTCAACAGTGCTTTCAATCCCAGCATTGTTCAAGCACTTCATCTCCAAGTCTACAAAGAAATCTGATCCCAGAGTTGTCATAAGAATCAGAACTTCTTCGATGCTTTTCAGTCTGATATCCCTCCAGAACACAATCTCTTCTATTTGTTGCTGGATGCCAGGATGTTGATCTAATTCCGGGCACAGCTCCAGCAGATACTCCTTGATGTGTTGCTTCATTATCCTTATAATCGGGCTTTCTGAAACAGGTGAAGCAAGCACGGTTCTGGTATTGAAGGGATTATGAGAGATGGACATTCGTTTGTCAGATCTCTCAGGTTCTTGTGACTTGTTTGGAAATTGGGAGTGAGATTGGGATATTTCGGCGGTTAGTTTTCGTGTTGAGGGTGTTGATTTCTAATGTGTTCATTGATTGGGGTGTGAGAGATCCCGGTGATCCATCATGAAAGTGAAGGGTGAGAAGGTTTTGTGAGGGAGGGTGGTGGTGATGATTTTTGAGAGAGAGGGTGATGGCGATTTGGAAGTGGGCGAGGCGATCTTGCTCTGGAAGATCTTGGTGAGAGGCAGAGAATCGGATGGTGATTCTTCCTCGAGTGCTCCACCCACTCGTCCCTCCGACGACTTTCTCTCCTTCTCGCCCGATCATCGCTCTTCCCTTACTTCTCTGGCGGTGGGCTCAGGCGGATCGCTATCTCCTCTTCGATTCCACTTGCATCCAGATCCTTTGTTCTCGCTAACTTGGCAGGCGTAACTTGGAGCGATCTTGAGAGGAGAAATCACTTTCTTCGACGCGTTTCCGCTTAAGCATCCGGTTTTTGGCTAGATCCTTCCTCTTCATCCTCTTCTCCGGAATGGCGTTCCATGCGCTTCCGAAGATCACGATTGCTTTATCTTTTCCCTTCTTTTCTCCCTTGGGTTTGGGCACATAAGGAGTTGGATCTTCATCGATTGTCCGGTAGGGACTCATTCTTTCCCTAATATGGCCTTGTGCTTTTGCTTGATATATCTTGCTTCCATTCTCATTCCATTCATAATTCCGCGGGCGTACTTATTTGATGTAATGATTGAGATTTTTGTGTATGAAGGAGCATTTGGAAGATAAGCACACTACATTTCTCCGGGTCGATTCGAACTTCCCCGAAGTCTTTCCTCGGTCGTGCCTTGACCATACCCAACCAATCTATATCTGAAGCCTTCTTGATGATTGCAGCCATGACACTGATCTTGTACGAAGTGACAGCATCAAGACTGTAAGTTGAGCACATGATCACCTTCTGAACGATCTCAAGGAGAAGGCAATATTTCCTCTTTAGGTAGGAGGCTTTGACATTCGTCGTGTTCTCCTTGTTTGCTGGTCTCAACAGCTCGGCTTCAAGAAATTCCTTTTATCCTACATCAGTCGTGTAGGTCTATGGATTGATGCTTCCTCGAGTTAGACCGAAGATCCTCTGGAGATCATCATTCAACACTCGCACTTCCAGTCCACCAACGGAAGAAATCAGGCCAGCATCAATGTTTTCATCCCTCTGTAGATTGTATAGAAACTCCAGGGCTTCATGTGTGTGGACGATGTTCTGGTGTGTAGAGCAATATCGTTCTAGCCCACACGCTCGCAAGCACTCCAGAATTTCCAGCGATACAGGATTTGAGGTGATGGAAAATACTACATACTTCTCATCAATGATGTCTTTCTTCATCGATGCAAAGTTGCAGAACTTTTTCCCTTGGCCCGGTCGTGGAACAAGATATGCCATTTCTGTACGATATGCAAATTGATGTTTAGTTTGAGTAAGATATTTCAATAAATTCAGTCAAACTAGTAATCTAAGCATCAATTTAGCAAGTAAGTGTATAGAAGGAATATAAATTACAGAAACATATCATCACGACTTGTAAACCTAGGTACCAGAGTGAATTGAAATCATGCAGTATTTAAACGAGAAATTACCAGAAATTGATTCGAGGATTTGAGAAATCGTAAGAATAGAATCAATTGATTTTGAAAGTAATTTTGTGAAGATTTTGAAAGTATTGATCTTTTAAGAACTTTGAGAAGACGAAGTAGTGGAAAGAAGTTTTCCGAGAAAGATTTGGATTTTATAGTATGCGAGGGAAAACTTTTTGCACAACTTTCCAAAGTACTCAAGTATCCGTGTTTTGAAATCAGTGGCTGAGATTAGTCGGCCGAAAAAATTTTAATCGCACGGTTGAGTAAAGAAGTCTTCTCGTATTTCGAACTTGAAAATTCGCAATAAAACGCATTAAATACACATTCCCAAGTCCGCATTAAAAGTTTTGCAGTGCATGCGTCATAAAAGTGAAAAACAGAGTAAAAACCAATTTATTTAAATAACGCATATAAGATATTCATAAAGGGATAAATAAGAAAACGTATCTGACTGATTGATATTGTAATCAACCAGTTACCATTGTGATCCGATCCGTACTTGTTGACCTTTACCGATGGTAATTTTAAGCATTTCCCAACAATATTCCACTTCTTCTGATCGATTCTTGTTTGAAATACTCCGTTACTTATCTGATCCACTTATCTGATTTTCTTATCTGATACACTTATCTGATCCACTTCATCCTTTAGTCTTCTTCTATTCAGCCCGCATTTACTATGCACTTAAGTCATACTCCCGCCAAAGCATTTACTTGGAGTCTCGATTCCAAATCGGGCGCTGATTTGACATTCCATAATAATGGAATAGATACTGTCATGATTACTCACATTGTCAACTCATCCAACCATTAGTCGCGTTTTCCTTACGCATTGTCAATGCAAATTTCTCTTAAGGTCTTCCGAGAATATAAATTTGCATTTATACCCCTATTTTTCTTCTATAAATTGGCCTGGGGTGCTAGGCAAACAACACAACATAAACCATTCATCTTCTTAAAGATATACTCCATGCTTTTCCGATGAGTTCTTATTTTAAGGTGAAACTTCCTGAAAACCTTTAACCCTTTTCCAATAAATTGACTTCTCAAATCAACCACATGTGTTCTTTCACAACGCTTTTTAAATCATCTAAGATTACACATACGATCAATGCAAAGCTTCTTTACCACCATGGGCCCGGATACGCTAAAGGCAAATGAGAAGGCACTTCTCCTAAGCGTGTATATCACCTTGTCGCCCTATCGAGATAGCCGGAATTAGCATCAACGGACTTCGATGCGAAACAAAACATGGGGTTTGATATCTGGTGCGCATCGGATAATAGGCGATGTCGTGTATCAAACTCAATATTTACATGTGACACTAGTGTCCATTTTGGTCTTTGTGACCAAACACTAGTACTTGTGCCCCATTTAATGTTGGAGAGCCCATTGATTTCGCGTCGGGGGCTCGGCTTTGACATCCTTCAAAGGCCTCTCGGCGCTCCTCCTCAAAGCTTTGAGATTGGCTCAGGATTCTAGAAGCCTCTGTGGCAGCGCCCCTTTTAGGGTTGGCTTAGGGTTTATAATTTATGTAACGACCTTGGTCTTCTTGTACTTGTAGCTTGTAATACCCACTTGAAGGTAGCTTGTGATATCACTTGTAACTTGTAAATCGATCGGGTCTTTATCAATGAAAAATTATGTTATTTCATTGTTGTGTTTGCCTCTTTCGACTTATCGATATGTAGCTTTAAACATGCGACTTGTTTGTTGGTGTAGCTTTAATCGACTTATAAAGTAACTTTTCTAACTCGATCGGTTCCCTTAATCGATATATCTTGAACTGATCGCTCCTTATGCGAACCGGATTGGCTCCTTGTCGACTTTCTAATCGGCTCCTTGTCCGAACTTCATATCGGCTCTTTGTCCGACTTCCGGATCGGTTGAGATACCTAACTCAACTTATTCCTCTTAACCTAGTTAGTCTTTTAACCAAGCTGCTTTTGGAGACCAGTCCACTTAACATTTAAGTGCACTTTCTCCAAGATCCGAAAGCATTAGCTTCGTTGTATAATTCTTTGAATCTAATCTCATTAAGCGGCTTAGTTAAAATATCGACTTTACGCTGTCGCGTTATGATCTTTCCATTCTCGATATTCTTCTTTTCAAACGTGATCTCGATGAAATGGTGTCGACATCCCGCGTTTTTGCATCTTGTGTGTAGAACAGATTAAAGTGATTGCAATAGCACTATTACGCATTATCGAGAATATAGATGCGTTCTTAGCTACGTTATTTGTAATCCTCATTTGTTGACTTAACGGGAAGCGGTTGGGAACAATAAACTTCCCCGCAGCCATATATTACGGCCCGATAGTAGATGTCGCGAATCGATGTACCGCTTTTCGAAAAATCAAAGAGATCGGTTTATTTCCCGAAACCGGCATGTACCGAGGTTGTTCTTCATCGATTCTACAACCTTCGTGTGTCGAATCGAATACCCACTAAATAGATTATCATCCGAAGGGTAAAAATAAACCGAGGTTTTGTCCCTTCGGATACTTGAGAATCGCCTTTTTGCTTCTAGGTGGCTTTGCATTGGATTTGCTTGAAATATGGCACATACACCTCTTTACAAAAGTGATGTCCGGTCTGGCGGTCTGGCGGGTAAAGTAGAGATCCAATCAGAGCCCTATATTCTTTCTGATTAGCTTTCTGACCATCTTCATCTGGATCCATCTTGAACCCGGTCATCATGGAATTCGGCTTCCTTATAGTGTTGAACTCAAACATGGCGATAGATTCCTTGTGTCCACCGATGAGATGAATATCCCTTCGTACTCTGCTTGACTTGTAAACCCAGAAAGTAATTCATCTGACCCATCATGGTCATCTCGAACTTCCCTTGCATCAATTTGCTAAACTTCTCACATAGCTTCTTGTTGGGAGATCCGAAGATGATGTCGTCCACGTATCCCCGAACCATCGAGAATATCTTCTCCATCTTCTATTGCGAATAAGGTTCATCCACTATTCCTTTAGTGAATCCACAGTCTATCAAGAACTGAGAGAGTGTATCATACCAAGCTCGAGGAGCTTGTTTCAGGCCATAAAGAGCTTTCCTTAAATGGTACACTTGGTTGCCTTTTTCAAAGCCTGGAGGTTGTTCGACATAAACTTCCTCTACTAGTACCCCATTTAAGAATGCACTCTTTGTCATTCCCCAACACTCTTTACATCCATCGATGCACAATGAACCCTCAAAGAGTATATGCCGAAACTTGACCGAATGGCTTCTAAGCGGCGATGTGCAAAGGTCTCATCATAATCAATTCCTTCGATTGTAGAATACCCCTTAGCAACAAAGTCTTGTCTTATTCCCGGTTATGACATTATTCTCATCTCTCTTGTTATTGAATACCCACTTCGTGCCATTCACGTCTTGATGAGTTAGTGCGTCCACCGCCGGTTTCAAACTTGATTCCTCTCAAACATTTCGATTCTTCTTGCATGGCTAGAATCCAACTTGCGTCTTGTATAAGCTTCCTCTCTGTAGTTGGTTCCTTCAAAGATGATAACAACAATGCATGACACTTTCACTGTCGATTTCTAGTTTTGAATCTATCGGATGGGTCTCCGATAATCGGATCGGTTGGATGGTGGTAATCCAGTCCTTCTTTTTCGATTTGCGTACATTTTGGAGAACATCATCCACGCCGATAGTAGTTCATTAGTAGTGATTGGGAGTGGTGCAAAATTATGATCCACTTGATAAGAACATGTCTCAGCTGATGTTGGACTCATCATATGCTGATGTCTGTTCGTAGGAACTTCAGGAGTTCCCCCTGAACCAGATGGTTCAGCTTGATATCTATCTCACCGCACGGTTTTCTTCTTCGATAGTTGTGCAGCGTACCTTTAAGGTCCGGATTGACTTGTTGAATCAATAAAATCAAGTTCCGGGATATACAGCATTCACGTGTTCAAACCTTTTTCCTTGATACTTAAGTGATCCATTTTCGTGCAAAGTTGATCCGGTAACGGCTTGTTCGAGTGACTTTTTCTCTTGTTCAGAAGATGTCTCATTAAAGACCACATGGGGTGTTTCTTCCACAACTAGGTTTCGTTTGTTGTAGACCCTGAAAGCCTTGCTGGATGAGGAATATCCTAAGAAAATACCCTCATCTGACTTGGCCTCAAAAGTCTTCAACTGACTTTTCCCATTGTTGTGTATGAAACACTTGCACCCAAAAACATGGAAGTATGAAACACGAGGTTTTCTGCCCTTCCATAGTTCATAGGGTGTTTTGAGTGAGTCTTAGTCAGAGAACATCTGTTCTGAGTATGGCATGCAGTGTTGATTGCTAATGCCCAGAAATGGCTTGGTGTTGCATGTTCAAACTAACATAGTGCGGCGACTTCCTTGAGGGTTTGTTTTCTCCGTTCTGCACCCAGCTCCATTTGTTGTAGGCGTTCTTGCGGTGGCGTCTCATCAGATATGCAAACTTCGATTGCAAAAATCAGTAATAAAAGAATTCAAGAATTTTGTACCTTTATCTGATCTGATTTTTACTATCTTGCGACGCTTTTTTTTTTTGTAGTTTCTTGAGTTGCTCGGGTATCTTTGTCGTTGTCTCGTTCTTCTTGTGTAAGAATACAACCCAAGTAAACTTGAAATAATCATCCACGATTACCAGAGTATATTTCGTCCTTTGAGATATTTGGTGTGGCGGTCCGGGATAGATCCGTATGGGCGGTTGCAATACTCTCTTTGGATCTTTGGTCGGTATTCTCTTGAATGAGGCTTTAACTTATTTTTCCCTTGACATAAGAGACATATGCGATCTTTAGAGAATATCTCATTCAAGTCCCTTTTAACCAAATGTTAATTTATCTATCTTCATAAGAGTCTTGAAGTTAGGATGACTCATTCTTTTGTGCCTGAGCTAACTGCCATTTTTTGGAACTCTTAACACATATATGCATTCTTGGGAAACTATTCAAATTTGTGTAGATCGCGGCCTTTCTTTGAACCATTAAGAAGATTTGTTGAGGCTCGATTCCTAATCGTACACTTGTCGCCGAGAACTCAATTTGAATCCGTTGGTCGGCACTCGATACCGATAGTAGATTGTGTTTAATCCTTGACGTATGAGACTCCGGTTATTTGTACATCATCATTCTCTAAGGTTCCGAATCTTTTGGTAAAACCAAAGTTATCATCACCGAAGATACACGTGGGCCTTCTTGTTCTCTGAAGAGCTAAGGAGATGTTTGCTTCATGTGCCTTGGAGCATCCACTATCGATATACAGGATAGTTGCTTGTACACCTCGCTTTGTTGGCTAGTCACGCGAAACTGCCAATCGAATGACTTTAGGTACCTTTGGAATTAGGTCTGGGGGGTTAGCATATGGATTTAGGGATCCACACAAAGCAAGAGCACTTCTATGGTAATCGATAGATTAGAAGGTCCGATTTGTCTCCCATACATATCAAAATAACCATAATGCTCTTTATATATTCTCGATTAGTATGATTATTCATTGTGAGCCTTGGTGTGAATCGGAAGACTTAGGATTTTTTCACGTTTGTCTTCTTTTAACCCAATTGGGGCTCGGGTGTAGTAGCCCTAGATCTCACGGTTATAAGGGTAGGTACGACCGCTACCATCAAAGATTCATATCCTCTTGGCATAGATGGTCTTTGCGGTTTACCTATAGGTTTGCTTGTTAAGCGGTGACCTCGATTGGGTCTCATTAGATTTCCTTTTTACTGGGTTCTCTTCGATACCTAATCTGCTTGTCGAGGTTGAGGTTTCTTCAAGAAGCCCCGGTTCTTGTTGATTCCTCGGTGATCTTGTCAGGCCAGTCCATTTACATTCCTTTCTCGATTAGGCACTTTGCCTACTTGCTCGGCGGTCTTTTTTCACCACTTTATCGGATACATGTTTAGCTTTTGTGTATCTTTTGTCGGAGGGACTCGGTTTTGATTACACCCTTCCTAAATGAATCAAGCGGGGCTTTTGAGGATGTAGAAGGGTTCGTACCAATTCCTTCTTGTTAGTCACGTTAAAAATAGGTGTTCATATCTTGAGCGGTTTTGATGACTTTGTGAAAACCTCATTTTCTTCACAATAAACTATCCTCGAGAGATTTTAGACTCGTAGAGTCGAGAATAGCTCACTAAATTTAGCTTGTAGAATTTGAAATCATCGACTTAGTCGTTTTTAGTGCTGATTCTTTGATGCATACCCATCGAGAAGATTTAATCTTTAGAACATTAAGTTCCTTCGATTACTTTCTACCGATTTTAATTCAAGAAATTTTGTATCGACAAATAATTTCTCTTTAACAAGCGATTATTTCTGATCCTTAGCTTGTCATTTTAAACTTCACTATTGTATAAGTGTCTCAAAAATGAGAGATCATCAAGCAATTTCTCGTAGAGTCGCAGGTGATCTCTCTCCGGCCGGTGTTTAATAATACCGGTGTGGAAATTGAAAAAAGGTTTGGCGTTCTTACCTCAATGGTCTTCTTCCACCTTGTACATCGGGCAGATTTCGCCGTCATCACGAAGAGAATATCGGATCTTCAAGAAGTTAAAGACTAAGTCTATCACACAAATGCTCAGACGAAGTCTTCTCACGGATAGTGAGTAGAATCACCGAAGAGATGGAATCATCGATTCGGATAATAGCCGATAACCATGGCTTTTTGTCTGCAGGCGTTGCTCTCTTCTGTTCGCTTCTCTTCTCTTTATCGAGGGTTCCAGTCGAGGCGATCCGGTCTTTGTAGTGACTGGTTTTCTCATGATTGAAGCATGATCCTCGATCTCACGGAACTTCCTCACATAGGATCATCGGTGACTTCCTTCCGATAGTATCCCCGAACTCCTTTCTGTCGGATCTCATTATCTCTTCTCTCATCGACCGATCATCTCTTTCTTTTCTTCTCTGTGATCCCTTCGATCCTTCAGTTTATTTCCCTTTCTAGTGATCTGCTCGGTTGGCCTCCTGTTTTCTTACCTATTGTCTTGATAGTCTGTGTAGAATCTGCGATACTTACCATATTGAGTATTTGATCTTTCAAGTTTCTGAGTAGCGAGCGTCACGTTGTTCTGCTTGACTCATTATGTACCAACGGAGTTAATTGGCCTTTGATCTGCTTGCTTTGTTGCTTTTGAATGCAATGATTTTTAGATGTGGAGGTTGAGGCTTCAAAGAAGGCCTCACTATCTGCTTGCCCTCTTTCGATTAAGATCAAACCTATTGGTTTTAAGACTTAAGAATGTTTTACTATTTCATCTTCAAATGTGTCGCAATCCTTGATTACCGTGACTTTCATGTCCCATTTCTTAGTGAGTAGATCTCGGGGATCTGTAATTGATGTCTTTGTCCCACATCTCTCTTCCAAGTTCTCGTAGCTTATTTTAATTTATCGACATGGTGAGGCAACATCTTGAGCTTCAACTTCACCACTCGACCTTGAGTCGAACGGGTCTTTGATCCGATCATTTCCTTCGTGACATCTCGTAGAGTAAAGAGTATGTTTCCTTTGTTTGATAATCGCTTTAGATTCTATCTTTTTGCGACTTTATCCTTCGTCTTCAGGACTATATGCCCCACGATTGTATCCCAGAGTATACAACTTTCTTTTCTTCGCATCCATCAAGGTCGACTTTTTCAATGTAAGGCTTCAGGGTGCACGAGAGATCGATCTCCAACCGGGCCGGGTTGATATGATATATGATTACGGGTCCTCATTCAACGACTTTCATCATTCGCCGCTTTATCGAATCCCCGGATGGTTGCAGACATGTATATAGTCAATCAAGATACTCATCAATTGAAAATTGGGCAAATCATGATACATACCGAGGTATTATCCATCGCCGAGCGCGATATTGAAAACGAATGAGTTTTGAAAATGGTTTTTCCAGATTTGTTCAAATGACCACAAAGATTCTTCCCTCAAGAATCGATGATACTCAAAGCCGATTGGGTGCAGAGAACCACCGCTCGATACCACTTGTAGGGTCCGAACGGGTTTTGTGAGGCAAAATCTAGGGGGAGGGTGAATAGACTTCAAAACTTTTTTGCGGATCGGGTGTGATTTGCAGATTACTCGATCGAGTGCTGGAGAGTCCGGCTTTGAATCGATGTTCAACGCTTCGAGTCTTCGAGGGGGCAGATCGATTTGATATATGTCGGGTTTAATCGAGCGAGTTTGTAAATACCGTGTTAAAACCAGTTTATCAAATCGTTCTCAAGTCATTAATTCAGTGACTAAGGTGTCAACGTCGGTCGGTTAGCGGTAACCGATATTAACTTAGAATATGTATGCGGTTTTCAAAAGCTCGTTGTGTAGAATAATTAATGAATGAAAGCAAGTAAATGCACACAGATTTTATAGTGGTTCGGATTTAAACCCATCTTATCGTCCTCTTCCCCTTTTTAACCACAGGGGCAACTTAACCAAACTTAACCGATTGGACTTAGTTTATGTGTTAGTCAACACTTATGAGATGTTTATCGAGTTCACACTTATCGAAACCGTAAATCGTAAACTAGAATCCCTAGTCCCGAAATCTTGAGGTAACAAAACTTAACTCACCAGGTTTGGGTAAAAAGAATGTTTGAGGGTTCAACCGGAAATCTATCCTCGTGTTTTAGGTAACCAAATGCTAGTGGATGGGATTTCTTGCTAAGCAAACAATGGGATGAACACTCTAAGAATAATCTTCAAATTTGGTGTTTCGAGCGGAAATTCTCGAAGGTTTTTGCTTTATGTTGCGTTAATGTTGTTGTTCGCTTTACTCAATTTTTTTCGTGCTGTTCATCGTTGGTCTCTATTTCTTCACATGACCTAACAATCCCATTTTATAAACCTCGAAATCAAAAGAGCCGTTGAGAGAGCAATTTGAATTTGTACATTAGGTATTTTGGGGTATATTCGCAGTATGATTAGCTATGTTCCGCAGCGTCGGATATGATTGTGGCGTCTTCGAAGGATATCGCTAGACGATTGATATTCCTTTTTGTGGCAGAATATTCGCCCGCGTACTCATTTTACCGACGCTGTTAGCGAGCCGACTTGGATCGATAATCCATCGCCTACCTTTGTAGAGTCTTCATGCGTATTTTCTCTAGTTAACAATATGCACTTACCGATATAGGT